>NW_024121743.1:1813584-1911990 GCF_016745375.1 Pimephales promelas
TCGCTGGGTACCGCCGTCACACCAACACTGAAGAGGACGCTCGTTCTCGAAGAGTCTTGAATCAGCTTTTAGGAGTGAAGAGGTTCTCTTGGCTCCGAAGCGAAAACATACTGCGGTTGCGTTCACTTCCTCCTTTTATACTCACGGAGTAGGGCGGAGTACGCTATGCAAATTTCCGCAGCCCCAAGGCATTGCATGCCATTGGCTCGTGTTTAAATACTCGAAGAGGATTGGCTTTCTATGCGAAACCCCCAATCTCCGTCACTTCTGACGTAACTCGAAGTGACTACGAAAGGGAACTACGGAATGCAGCTTTAAACTGTACACAAATCAGTTTTAAAGAGGTCGAGAAATCTAATTTTCCTAATTTTTTTGAAATGTAAAAGATCATTGAACTACAAAAAGATCCTGTAACTTAAGTTTCAGAACTCAAAACTTCATCTTTAGTCCAAAAACGGTACTAAAGTTGAGAGAATTGCAAACACAGAATTACTTCAGCAACAAAACAATAGACATGTCTCTGAGCCAAGGTGTGGAAAAACACAGTCTTTGCATTGCCATCATTGTGATTGTAATATTAAGAAAGCGTGGATGAACTTTATTTTTATGTTCTAGTCAGATTTGCACCAGTAAAGACACTGCTCGTTTGTTCACTTCATTTTACTGCAGATTTGATTTTGAAAAAGACAGTTAATAATGACTAAAAAATAATAGATGATGCAGAGCCAACTGGTTCCGACAATAATGTTGCAATACACAAGTGTGTGTAACAGTATTTTTTACCATGTGTCACTATTGCTTTGTCTGTTACAGATCATTTGATATGTACAGAGTATCTGTACTGTAGCGCCGCAGTGAAACTGAATAGTTGTGATGTTTGTGATTTGCTGTTCTATCTGTGCTTCAGCATTTACTGCATTGGATTAGGAATACGGATAAACGTAAAGAACTCTGCTTTTGTTATGGTTTTGATCCAAGCCATTCGCTGAGTGACATCTTCTGTTTTGTCATCAGTAAGACATGTTTCATTTGATTTAAATCATGATACTTGAAATAACCATGTATGTTTTTACTTTATTGAAAAGAATGAACTATGAATGGCCTTATGAGAACGACAGTGCGAGAAACAATGGTTCATACATTCATATTTCCATTCACACAAAACACTACAAGTCATCCTTTGTCAACTGTGGTAACTCCAAGTACTCATTTTAATATGCAAAACTGTTACACAAATAATAGCAGAGAGCGTTTACCAAGTCTTGAATGCGGCACCCCTATCAAAACAGTGTTCGAAAGAGGGGGTCAAAACAGGATAGAAAATAGTTTATTACTTTACTGTAAAAATCTTGATAATATTATAAGTGAACATTATAAAATAAAATAAAAAAATTTAAAAATCAGTTTATGGCCCCTTTAAATGAGGAAACAAATAAGGAAATAAAGTAAAACATTTTTTTTTTGTTTGACCACAAGAGAATCTGATGCATATTTTTACTTTCACAATGTCTTTATGTTGGCAACTTTTTGATATATAAAACTGTATATAGTATATATAAAACTTCCTTTATGTTCTGAATATAAGCACAAATCTGAAAATCTGAAAAGGTTTTGGAATGGCATAGGAGAGCGAGTAAATGATGACAGAATTTTAGTTTCTGGGTGAACTATCCCTAAATGATAAATCCCTAGATTATCCTTCTTTTGTCCGTCAGCTATTTCTGTGCACAGCGTGTATCACACGATTTGTGTTCGCTTGCCACAAGGGCTACTCTTGTCCCGATTTCTGCCCCTGCTCGATTATAATCAAAGGCTACAACATGATTGGTCCAAATCATAGACTGTAAAAAAAGATGGACGATGCACCTTCACTTTCTTCCATTGTAAAAAAGTGAAGCTGCCAATGTCCCAATATGGCGCTGACATCATGGAGCTCAAGTCTGTGCAGTATTGAGCATGAAGTAGAGCAGGCTCAGCCACGGTGTCAAGGCCCTGCCAACACTCCCGCTGAATTGGTTAGTACAGTTTACTGCAGTACAGTTTAGTGCCTCAGTGACTTCTTCACTCAGAGAAGCTGTCAATCATGACATCACACTCCCATTTACTGTATAGCATCAAAAAACGGACTAAAACCAAACATTTAAAAAAAAAAACGAACACTTGAACTTACATCAGCGTGATAAAAACAAGCTAAAAGACAGAAATCATCTTTGGACCGAATTTATTCAAAGTGTAATTTGATTTGTACGGTGACCAAGAGAGCTCTACACTGCAACTGAAGCAAGCACAGGCAAATAGAAAAAAAACACATGCAAATAGGAAAAAACACATGCAAATAGGGGAAAAAATGGGTGCAAATATAGGAAAAAACACATGCAAACAGAAAATAGAAAAAAACGTGTGTAAATAGAAAAAAAACACCTGCAATTTAAAAAAAACATCTTCATCAGTTCCACCACATACATGTATAGGCCACACAATAGGCCACATTTGCACGTATAATTTGACAGTATTATTACAAGCTACTTTACATGCTTTACAAGAGACACACAGAGGCTGTGGCATGACATTAAAGGATTAGTTCACTTTTGAAAAAACTTTTGCTGATAATTTACTCACCCCCATGTCATCCAAGATGTCCATGTCTTTCTTTCCTCAGTCGAAAAGAAATTTAGGTTTTTGATGAAAACATTCCAGGATTTTTCTCCATATAATGGACTTCAATGGGAACCGGATGGTTCAAGGTCCAAAAGATAGTGTTAATAACAGTTTCAGATGCAGCTTCAAATGTCTTTAAACGACACCAGACGATGAATAAGGGTCTTATCATGCGAAACGATTGGTTATTTCAAAACTTATTCCAAAAATGTAACTTTTCTAAGGACAAATGCTAGCCTTGCTATATTCTCTGAGGCGCGTTTGTAACGTCACGTAATACGTGATTACGTTCAAAAGGTCACGGGCGACGTAGCCAGAAGTACAGAATCAAAATCGTCCGACATCGTTGTTTTTCCTTTTAATTTCTTTTTTTGTAAACGGTGTTTGAGCTAGTTTGCACGTTCAACCTATGCGTTCAACTTGTAAACACTGACTCTTTCGGCTATGTCGCCCGTGACCTTTTGAACGTAATTACGTAATACGTGACGTTGCAAACGCGCCTCACAGAATAGAGCAAGGCTAGCATTTGTCCTTAGAAAAGTTACATTTTTGGAATAAGTTTTGAAATAACCAATCGTTTCACATGATAAGACCCTTATTCATCGTCTGGTGTCGTTTAAAGACATTTGAAGCTGCATCTGAAACTGTTATTAACTGTCGTTTGGACCTTGAACCATCCGGTTCCCATTGAAGTCCATTATACGGAGAAAAATCCACCACATACATGTGCTCCAAATACAGAAACGCACTGCAAAAGTTCACAACACAACCAAATACAGAAACGCGTTGCAAATAACACAGACCACAACGGATATGTTTGCAGGGGAACCAATTAAGTGACGAACCCGGCTGGGACGTGCTTATTGCCCGTGAGATTCCCTTTGTCCCAATCCCTTTGAAGGGCAGACGGCAGAGCCCTTGAAGTGGGACTTTAGAGTGAGCAGGGCTGTAGTGTGCTGTTATGTAGCCGTGTGGAACGCATTTGATGAAGGAGCAACGAAAGACATCATGATTTCCTCATTCTTTTCACCTGGGATGTACCCATAACAATGCAGCATGGTGTCCATCAGCTGAAGAGCTGTTCTTACGACAGAAATATAACATAACATAGCTGTTAACACAACGGTTGCAAATATTTATTTATTTTTTACTAGACAATAAAGCTTTTCAAATGTGTTATATATCTGTTTGTCTCAACTTTAAAACGTTGGACCCTACATTTCTTATAACTGTATGTACTGATGTATAGATAAATCTAGCGTACAGCGTTAGTTCAGGCAGGCCGCGTAGTCAAGCTCGGCTATCAGCTGATAACGGTCTATCAGCTGATCCGATGGATACGCCTTCAATTATAGTCTTTCAATCAAGGGCCTTATTTAAAGGCATCTTTTAGTCTGTTTGCTCAGTTGCTTCCACTGCATGCTCGCAAACATAGCTCTCGCAAAACGATGAGATTACTCATATATTTTGCTGTAACGTTACTCACTCAACTGCTGATCATGTCTACCACCGCACATGATGAAGACCAATGGCAAGTTGAATCCATTGAAGAATCCCAGCAACAACTAATGCCTAGTTCACACTACATGATTTTAAAATGTCGGGCTGAACTGTGCAGTTCACACTAAATGACTTGCTCTCAGTGAAATCATGAGTGTTCAAGTTGTTTAGCTGTTCACACCACACAACACAACGTGATTGATCCACAACAGGACGTAACTCACTACACGAGTTAACAACGCACTACACAGAGATACAACCACGATCGGATGATAAGAGCATATCATTTGTGACTCAATGAGAGCTGTTTCAGTACTATAGTACGGTCTAAATCCTGAAAATAATCAAACAAATAACGAGTTGACAACAACACGATTCTATCTGGTCTAGAAACCATGTTTTGTCACGAAAAACCACGCAATAAAACGAACCAGAAATGACGCGAAACTGCAGAGAAGAACACAACACGCGAATATGGACGTCAGACAGAAACTAGTCCTGCACACTGTTTGCTCGACGATCTGCTCTGAGAAAAAAAAATGCAAAAAAGTAAGATTTACCTGGTGTCTTCAACCCATGCGTTGCTATGATTGGCTGTACTCATGACATCACTGAGATTGAGTCGCGCGACTGCTCGAGATATCTAGCATGCTAGATATTTTTCTGAGCTCGGTGACCTGTCTGCGAGGTGTCTGCGAGCTGTCTTTGATGCGTTGTTGGCTCTTTCACACTATCGGATTGGCGAGCGTTAATCGTCCGCTAATCGCCCGCGATTTGCACGCGATAACACCCTGACTTGTCGGCGACTCAACGATTTGCAAATCGGGCTTAAATCGGGCTTAAAATCACGTAGTGTGAACTAGGCTTAAGTCAAGCAGAGGAAGCATTTCAAGACGAAAGCAACGCTTCTGTTCGTCGGAGCTCTCGTCTTGCGAGTAAATCTTCTAGTCCTCCTAGCATCAATGATTGGCCATTGCCGAAGTTATTGGAAACTTTGTATAGGCACGATATCTCGGCACCGACTGGAGCTTCGCATAAAGAATTATTTGCTTTGCTCTGTGAAAAAATTGACGTCTCGACAGCAGATCTTCCTCCTCCTCCTCCATTCTCCGGCAGAAAACAGCCGCAGAAGAGAAAGAACCTCGACCCGACTTCGTCTGATGTTGCACCCAAGCGGACAGGTGGTCCTGTTGTCTCAAACCGAGGTGTCCACTCTTCTTCAGTCCAAAGCAATGACCCAGTGTTATCAGCATTGTCCAGCATTCAGTTTTCGCTCTCCGACATGAACTCCAGAATTCAGGCTTTGGAGTCCGGTCCATCTTCTAGGTCCTCGGCAAATCTTCTCTTCTCTGGCCCGTCTCTCGAGAACTCCACTTCAGGCACGGCGCGGCTGCCCGTGTTTACTTCGCAGCTGGATGATGACGTCACAAATACGGCCGCAGCGACTATTCCGCGAAGAACGATGGGAAGTGCTTTATGAAAAAGGACAAAAAGAAATTAAAGCTGCAAGCAGCGATGGGCGGGCCCTCGCACCTGTAGCGCGTTGGGGTGTGAGGCGGTCGCGTTGCATATTCTGCGGCTCAGCCGGTGCAGCTGTGAAATTTTTCGCTGCTTCGTTATAGGTCACTTCCTGTTGCCACTAGGTGGCGCTATGACTGTGGGTGAATGTCGGCATATAGATTTGTTCAGGGCAGGACTCTTATCAAATGTGTAAAATCTCGTGTAGATCTGGGCATTTACAGCCAAGTTACTACAACTTCCTGTTTCATGGCGAATCATCGACGCCACGGACACGCCCATCGACGAAAACGCGCAGATAGCACAACTTTACATCGTCAATGCCTTTAGAAGGCACAGCAGAAATTTGAAGTCGATCCGACTAAATCCCTAGGAGGAGTTCGTTAAAGTACGGAGTGTGTAAATCGTCCAAAAATGGCCGCCAAATTCAAAATGGCGGACTTCCTGTCAAGTTTAGGGTATGGGTTCTTGAGGCTTTTTTGTGCGTCTGGTCATGGTAGATGTACCACAGAAATTTCGTACATGCCGGTCAAACAAGTGGCGGGGGCTGCTTCGTTAAAGGTCACTTCCTGTTGCCAGCAGGTGGCGCTATGACTGTGGGTGAATGTCGGCATTGTAGATTTGTTCAGGGCGGGACTCTTGTCAAATGTGTAAAATTTTGTGCAGATCTGGGCATTTACAGCCAAGTTACTACAACTTCCTGTTTCATGGCGAATCATCGACGCCACGGACACGCCCATCGACGAAAACGCGCAGATAGCACAACTTTACATCGTCAATG
The DNA here is from genome assembly GCF_016745375.1 of Pimephales promelas. Next base: position 1,820,042 of record NW_024121743.1, read on the forward strand.
CCTTTAGAAGGCACAGCAGAAATTTGAAGTCGATCCGACTAAATCCCTAGGAGGAGTTAGTTAAAGTACGGAGTCTGTAAATCGTCCAAAAATGGCCGCCAAATTCAAAATGGCGGACCTCCTGTCGAGTTTAGGGTATGGGTTCTTGAGGCTTTTTTGTGCGTCTTGATAAGATACACGTCCCCACCAAATTTCGTGCATGTAGGTTGAACGTGGACGAGGGGCTAATTTTTTCCAATTTTCTAGGTGGCGCTAGCGAGCCATTTTGCCCCGCCCATCCGCGAAACCCACAAAATACTAAATTTTTCACCAGTCCTGACATGCGTGCCAAATTTGGTGAGTTTTTGAGCATGTTGCGGCCCCGAAAATGGCACTTACTTTGCAGAAAAAAGAAAAAAAAAAAAAAAATATAGCTGCGAGCAGCGATGGCGGGCCCAAGCCGGTGGCACCGCAACCCCGGTTCCTTTAGTTACCTAAAGGCACCCGGGTAGCGGTGCCGAAGGCTTTGGCCCTTTTATGATTAAATGTTAAAACGGCTTGCCATACTCTGTCATTTCGACTAGTCACAATTATGTTACAGATGTCTTAAATGATAATACAAACTATCCAAAATGTAATTACGAATAGACAGAAAGACGTTGTTGATATCTACAATGTTAATTCCGGACAGGCAAACTTAGCTTTTAAATGTTAAAAGGGCTTGCCATACAGGGACGTAGGCTCAGAGAGAGGCTCACCATATTCAAACCAAAATATCTGACTTCCTCTTGGTCCGAGCTAATGACTATGTATTAGAAAGTTGTCCGGCTTGAGGAGTACAATGTATATACCGATTTTTGTAACTGTAGATAAAACTAACAACCCCACTTTTGTCAAAAGGTGGCGCTATTTAGTCCTTGCACATTGCCCGTTTCTGAAACTTTGCACGTCTACTGGCTAATAAATGTGATGTATCTGTTGAGTTTCAAGCAATTTCAATTTCAATTTGACTGTTGAAAAGAAGTGCGCCGATTAGATACTCAGGATCGGTATCGGCTCTGACACTGCCATCTTTGACGAGGCTGATTCAAATTCTATATTGTGCATATACTATTCTGTTAGGCACAAAGGCACAAAAACTTTCTAAAGTACCATAAAGTTTTTGTGTACTGTATTATTAGTGTTCTGAAGCTATTATGTGATATAGAAATTAATATTTAAGTCATTAAATTCAAGAACACAAACTTTTCCCTCTCTGCGCCTGTCAGTCATTCTCCATTCAGCATTCAAACAGCACGTCACATTCGGTTACAGTCAATGATGAAACGATCTTCAATGATTCAATGTTAATCCTATTATACTGGATCTTTAAGATAAAGGTCTAAAGGTCTATATTTTCGAATGAAGAAACTTTTTCTTGCTGGACTTTATTGCTGTAACTTAATCGTGTTACTTTCTACCGGGTGTCGGACGCTGTCGGTTAGATCACAACACTAGAGTCAGAGCACTATAATTGTTCTTCACGCACACAGTAACTGAAATTTAAAACCTTTAAAAGAAAAGGCTCAATAAACTATTGCATAGATAGATAATGTATAATACACTGTTCATAAATATGTATTTCCTTTGTGCTTTGAACTTTTCAATACGGACTCAATGCGCTGTAACTTCATGTGGCTTCAAGCACATCATTCTCCGCTCGGGATGCACATAAGTGCTTTGTGCTGCACCGTATTGGAGCCGTAATATCATAATGCAGTGACGTAATGACAGATTATTAATTGCCTTTCAATTATATGTTGCTTTATAGCAGCCATGGCTATATTTTTTTTTAATGATTTTTGTTATCTTGTTTTTCATGAATGTATTTTTCAAAAATAAGAGCAATGTGTATTATCTATTATTAATATGGTTTATAATAGCATTTTTGTCATAGATTATGACAAAGTAATCATATGATCCACCAGCGAGGAACCAGCAGAACAGAGTGAACATTCTTTCTGTTTAGTTCAATCCTACTTAATAGGAATTTATTTAAAATGCTCGCTCTACTCCACACCATTAATGTCTTGTGCGGACATCCGTATTTTGACTTTCGGTTTTAAGTAAGCGATTTAAAAGCTCCCAAGTCCCAGCGGAGTCACACGTTGATTAACCGGTGGGAATATACACAATAGGCCTACCTGATATTGAACACAAGAGGGCAGTATAGCACTACGTATGACTCAGATTATTATTTTTTTATGAATTTTACAACAATTCTGGCTGTTTTTGAACGTAAACACAATTCTTAAATGAAAAAAAAGGAAAAATTGGGGAAGTTATAATATTTGTATAATTTAATTTAGAAACAAATGATGTATAATTACATTTTTAGAAGATATGAGGCTTTTAGTGTTTACTTTTTTGACATTACTTTAATCTTTTGCCATAGTTGCACATGTCTATTGGCTAATAAATGTGATGTATCTGTTGAGTTTCAAGCAATTTCAAGCAAGCTAAGAGTCCCAAAAGCATCAAAAAATAATGTTAAAGTTTGTTTCGTTGCCACGGCATTTTGAAAGTGACACACTTCCTGCTGCCAGTTGGTGGCGCTATAACTTTGACTCACAATAGTCACATCCATGTGATCGGTCTCTTACAGCGAAAACACTGCTGAAGTTTCATCAAGATCAGTTAATGTATGCTGAAGTTATAACACACATCCTGTTCCATGTTTCTCGCCATAATTTCGTTTCCTCGCCACGGCCAAACCGTTCGAGATATCAAAAATCCCGTGGCACTTTTTCATCCTTAATGTCTTGACTTCACGCTGATCGAGTTTCGTCGAATTTGGTTCAGTGCTCTAGGAGCAATAATTTAAATTACATTGCATGTGTTTTAAACACAACCCTAAATAGCCAACTTCCTGTTGGGCTGGGGTAAAAAGTAAGAGTGTGAAGTATATATGAAACGATGAGATCTATATGTGTACCAAGTTTCATATTATTACATGCAAGTGTGTTTGATTTATGGACCAAATTTTCAGACCAAGTTTATTGACCAAGTTAATCTGATTAATAAACTAATTATATAAAACTATTGTCAATTCACTACAATTAAACTAGTTATATGCCTTTACTTATAAAAAATAAAAATAAAAACTTATTTAAAAAATACCAGGCTTGAGAAATGTATTTTCTTTATGCAGGTCATACACACAGCAGTGAAATGGTTAAGCCCCCTCCCCCTGCACACACACACACACACACACACACAGACAGCCAGCCAGCCAGCCAGCCAAAGGCTCAGAGTGGCCATATTCAAACAAAAATATCTGAGTTTCTGTGGGTCCTAGCTAATAAGTGTCAATTAGAAAGTTGTCCGGCTCGAGGAGTACAATATACATACCAATTTTTGTAACTCTAGTTAAAACTAACCACCCCACTTTTGTCAAAAGGTGGCGCTACTGAGCCCTCACCACGCCCGTTTCTGCAACTTTGCACATGTCTACTGGCTAATAAATGTGATGTGTCTGTCGAGTTTCATGCAATTTGAAGCATGCTAAGGGTCTCAAAAGCATCCTAAAAGCATCCTAAAAGAAGGGTAAAGTTTGATGCGTCGCCACGGCAACAGTTTCAAAGATATCAAGAATCCATTCACAGGTCTACATCTGCCGTATGTTTACATTATACATATGAAGTTTGAAGCAAATCGGGTAAAAATAAAAGGGTGATATCTAAGCATTTTGAAAGTGACACACTTCCTGCTGCCAGTTGGTGGCGCTATAACTTTGACTCACAATAGTCACATCCATGTGATCGTCCTCTTACAGCGAACACACTGCTGAAGTTTCATCAAGATCAGTTAATGTATGCTGAAGTTATAACACACTTCCTGTTTCACGTTTCTCGCCATGATTTCGTTTCCTCGCCACGGACAAACCGTTCGAGATATAAAAAATCCCCTCGCAAACTTTCATCCTCAATGTCTTGACTTCACGCTGACCGAGTTTCGTCGAATGTGGATCAAAGCTCTAGGAGGAGTATTTGACATTCCATTGCGAGCGTTTTACAAACAAACCTCAATAGCCAAATTCCTGTTGGGCTGGGGTAAAAAGTAAGAGCGCGAGGTATAGATGAAACGATGAGATCAACATGTGTACCGAGTTTCATATTATTACATACAAGCGTGTTTGAGTTATGGACCAAGTGTTCGGACCCCGTTCCAGGGGGCGCTGACGAGCTGCCCTGCCACGCCCGGGTACCATCTTCAGCCCGGCTCTGATGGCCGCGGGTTCTGACCCGTGTGCAAAGTTTCAAGAGTTTTCGAGCACGTTAAGGGCCCCAAAAGTGCCCAAAAGGTAGCAAAATAATAATAATACTAAAGAATAAATATAGCTGCGAGCAGCGATGGCGGGCCCAAGCCGGTGGCACCGCAACCCCGGTTCCTTTAGTTACCTAAAGGCACCCGGGTGGCGGTGCCGAAGGCTTTGGCCCTTTCATGATTAAATGTTAAAACGGCTTGCCATACTCTGTCATTTCGACTAGTCAAAATTATGTTACAGATATCTTAAATGATAATACAAACTATCCAAAATGTAATTACGACTAGACAGAAAGACGTTGTTGATATCTACAATGTTAATTCCGGATAGGCAAACTTAGCTTTATACAGGGACATAGGCTCAGAGAGAGGCTCACCATATTCAAACCAAAATATCTGACTTCCTCTTGGTCCGAGCTAATGACTATGTAATAGAAAGTTGTCCGGCTTGAGGAGTAAAATGTATATACCGATTTTTGTAACTGTAGATAAAACTAACAACCCCACTTTTGTCAAAAGGTGGCGCTATTTAGTCCTTGCACCATGCCCGTTTCTGAAACTTTGCACGTCTACTGGCTAATAAATGTGATGTATCTGTTGAGTTTCAAGCAATTTCAATTTCAATTTGACTGTTGAAAAGAAGTGCGCCGATTAGATACTCAGGATCGGTATCGGCTCTGACACTGCCATCTTTGACGAGGCTGATTCAAATTCTATATTGTGCATATACTATTCTATGTAAGGCACAAAGGCACAAAAACTTTCTAAAGTACCATAAAGTTTTTGTGTACTGTATTATAAGTGTTCTGAAGCTATTATGTGATATAGAAATTAATATTTAAGTCATTAAATTCAAGAACACGTAAACTTTTCCCTCTCTGCGCCTGTCAGTCATTCTCCATTCAGCATTCAAACAGCACGTCGCATTCGGTTACAGTCAATGATGAAACGATCTTCAAGATGATTCAATGTTAATCCTATTATACTGGGTCTTTAAGATAAAGGTCTAAAGGTCTATATTTTCGAATGAAGAAACTTTTTCTTGCTGGACTTTATTGCTGTAACTTAATCGTGTTACTTTCTACCGGGTGTCAGACGCTGTCGGTTAGATCACAACACTAGAGTCAGAGCACTATAATTGTTCTTCACGCACACAGTAACTGAAATTTAAAACCTTTAAAAGAAAAGGCTCAATAAACTATTGCATAGATAGATAATGTATAATACACTGTTCATAAATATGTATTTCCTTTGTGCTTTGAACTTTTCAATACGGACTCAATGCGCTGTAACTTCATGTGGCTTCAAGCACATCATTCTCCGCTCGGGATGCACATAAGTGCTTTGTGCTGCACCGTATTAGAGCCGTAATATCATAATGCAGTGACGTAATGACAGATTATTAATTGCCTTTCAATTATATGTTGCTGCGTCATTAAACATCTGTCCTATGCATTTCAAACATTTATAGCAGCCATGGCTATATCTTTTTATGATTTTTGTTATCTTGTTTTTCATGAATGTATTTTTTAAAAATAAGAGCAATGTGTATTATCTATTATTAATATAGTTTATAATAGCATTTTTGTCATAGATTATGACAAAGTAATCATATGATCCACCAGCGAGGAACCAGCAGAACAGAGTGAACATTCTTTCTGTTTAGTTCAATCCTACTTAATAGGAATTTATTTAAAATGCTCGCTCTACTCCACACCATTAATGTCTTGTGCGGACATCCGTATTTTGACTTTCGGTTTTAAGTAAGCGATTTAAAAGCTCCCAAGTCCCAGCGGAGTCACACGTTGATTAACCGGTGGGAATATACACAATAGGCCTACCTGATATTGAACACAAGAGGGCAGTATAGCACTACGTATGACTCAGATTATTATTTTTTTCTGAATTTTACAACAATTCTGGCTGTTTTTGAACGTAAACATAATTCTTAAATGAAAAAAGGGAAAAATTGGGGAAGTTATAATATTTGTATAATTTAATTTAGAAACAAATGATGTATAATTACATTTTTAGAAGATATGAGGCTTTTAGTGTTTACTTTTTTGACATTACTTTAATCTTTTGCCATAGTTGCACATGTCTACTGGCTAATAAATGTGATGTATCTGTTGAGTTTCAAGCAATTTCAAGCATGCTAAGAGTCCCAAAAGCATCAAAAAAGAATGTTAAAGTTTGTTTCGTTGCCACGGCAACAGTATCAAAGATATCAAAAATTCATTCACAGGTCTACATCTGCCGTGTATTTACATTATACAGATGAAGTTTGAAGCAAATCGGTTAAAAATAAGAGAGTGATTTCAAAGCATTTTGAAAGTGACACACTTCCTGCTGCCAGTTGGTGGCGCTATAACTTTGACTCACAATAGTCACATCCATGTGATCGGTCTCTTACAGCGAAAACACTGCTGAAGTTTCATCAAGATCAGTTAATGTATGCTGAAGTTATAACACACATCCTGTTTCATGTTTCTCGCCATAATTTCGTTTCCTCGCCACGGCCAAACCGTTCGAGATATCAAAAATCCTGTGGCACTTTTTCATCCTTAATGTCTTGACTTCACGCTGATCGAGTTTCGTCGAATTTGGTTCAGTGCTCTAGGAGCAATAATTTAAATTCCATTGCATGTGTTTTAAACACAACCCTAAATAGCCGACTTCCTGTTGGGCTGGGGTAAAAAGTAAGAGTGTGAAGTATATATGAAACGATGAGATCTATATGTGTACCAAGTTTCATATTATTACATGCAAGTGTGTTTGATTTATGGACCAAATTTTCAGACCAAGTTTATTGACCAAGTTAATCTGATTAATAAACTAATTATATAAAACTATTGTCAATTCACTACAATTAAACTAGTTATATGCCTTTACTTATAAAAAATAAAAATAAAAACTTATTTAAAAAATACCAGGCTTGAGAAATGTATTTTCTTTATGCAGGTCATACACACAGCAGTGAAATGGTTAAGCCCCCTCCCCCTGCACACACACACACACACAGACAGCCAGCCAGTCAGTCAGCCAGCCAGCCAAAGACACAGAGACACAGACACATGTAGGCTCAGAGTGGCCATATTCAAACAAAAATATCTGACTTTCTGTGGGTCCTAGCTAATAAGTGTCAATTAGAAAGTTGTCCGGCTCGAGGAGTACAATATACATACCAATTTTTGTAACTCTAGTTAAAACTAACAACCCCACTTTTGTCAAAAGGTGGCGCTACTGAGCCCTCACCACGCCCGTTTCTGAAACTTTGCACATGTCTACTGGCTAATAAATGTGATGTGTCTGTCGAGTTTCATGCAATTTGAAGCATGCTAAGGGTCTCAAAAGCATCCAAAAAGCATCCTAAAAGAAGGGTAAAGTTTGATGCGTCGCCACGGCAACAGTTTCAAAGATATCAAGAATCCATTCACAGGTCTACATCTGCCGTATGTTTACATTATACATATGAAGTTTGAAGCAAATCGGGTAAAAATAAAAGGGTGATATCAAAGCATTTTGAAAGTGACACACTTCCTGCTGCCAGTTGGTGGCGCTATAACTTTGACTCACAATAGTCACATCCATGTGATCGTCCTCTTACAGCGAACACACTGCTGAAGTTTCATCAAGATCAGTTAATGTATGCTGAAGTTATAACACACTTCCTGTTTCACGTTTCTCGCCATGATTTCGTTTCCTCGCCACGGACAAACCGTTCGAGATATAAAAAATCCCCTCGCAAACTTTCATCCTCAATGTCTTGACTTCACGCTGACCGAGTTTCGTCGAATTTGGATCAAAGCTCTAGGAGGAGTATATGACATTCCATTGCGAGCGTTTTACAAACAAACCTCAATAGCCGACTTCCTGTTGGGCTGGGGTAAAAAGTAAGAGTGTGAGGTATAGATGAAACGATGAGATCAACATGTGTACCGAGTTTCATATTATTACATACAAGCGTGTTTGAGTTATGGACCAAGTGTTCGGACCCCGTTCCAGGGGGCGCTGACGAGCCGCCCTACCACGCCCGGGTACCAGCTTCAGCCCGGCTCTGATGGCCGCGGGTTCTGACCCGTGTGCAAAGTTTCAAGAGTTTTCGAGCACGTTAAGGGCCCCAAAAGTGCCCAAAAGGTAGTAAAATAATAATTATTATAATAATAATAATAGTAAAGAAAAATAATCCCAAGGAAAACAATAGGGCCTTCGCCCTTTCAGGGCTTGGGCCCTAATAATCCCAAGGAAAACAATAGGGCCTTCGCCCTTTCAGGGCTTGGGCCCTAAAAAAAAATAACCCTAACAGTTTCAATAGGGTCCTCGCACTGTTAGTGCTCGGGCCCTAATAAAGCCAACAACTCCAGTCAATGTTCCTAAGCTGGGACAGGCACTAAAAAATCATCCTAACCGCTGCTTTGTCAATTATTTAATAACTGGACTTATTCAAGGTTTTTTTGCAGGATTGTTATGGTTGCCTAAGTTATCATTTTCCTGTAATAATTTGCTTTCTGCTGTTAAAGAACCTGAAATTGTTGAATTTTTGTTGGAAAAGGAAGTTAAGAAAGGATTCCTGATTGGGCCTTTCGATAAGTCTCCTTTCTCAATTTGTCGGATTAATCCTATAGGGATCGCTACTCGGAAATATTCAGGGAAGAAGCGCTTAATTTTTGATTTGTCTGCCCCTCATAATGATGCCACTCAAAGTATCAATAGTCTTATTCCTTTAACTCCGTTTTCTCTCTTTTACGCAACAGTCGACGATGCAATTAAAATTATCAAAAAAACAGGTAGGGGTGCCTGGCTCGCAAAGGCAGATATTACAGACGCCTTTAAAATCATGCCTTTACATCCATCACAGTGGCATTTATTTGGCATTAAATGGAGGGAAAAATTTTATTTTTCGGTCAGGCTTACTTTTGGCTGTCGCAGTAGTCCAAAAATATTTGATACACTTTCAGAGGCGCTATGTTGGATTCTTCTTAATAATTGCAAAATACCGCATGTGCTCCATCTTTTAGACGATTTTCTGCTAGTGGATTATAAAAACGCAAAGCCAGAGAGATGCATTTCGGCGTTAAAACACACTTTTGCCGATTTAGGTGTTCCCCTTTCTGAGGAAAAAACCTTAGGTCCTCTCAAAGTTATTGAGTTTTTAGGCATTACTTTAGATTCCAATTTAATGCAAGCCTCGTTGCCCCTTAAAAAATTAAATCGCATTAGAGAAATCATGAGAAATGCTCAGATGTCCACATGTTTTTCAAAAAGAGATTTGCTTTCTCTGCTAGGCCATCTTAATTTTGCGATGCGTATAATTCCCCAAGGCAGGTCTTTCATTGCCAGACTCCTCGATATATCTAAATCAGTTAAAGATCTTAAGGACATAGTTACTCTAGATGCAGGCTGCAGATCAGATCTCAGGTTCTGGTCTTTGATCCTTAATAATTGGAATGGCATTTCTTTTTTTCATCATGACGATCTGGAGTCTTCTGCAGCCCTTAAATTGTATACAGATGCTGCGCCTTCTGTCGGTTTTGGGGGGGTTTTTAATGGTCAGTGGTTTGCTAGTAAATGGCCAAAGGAGCTGATGTCCATGCCTGATAATAATCTGTCTACCGCTCTGTTGGAATTTTATCCCATTGTGATAGCTTGTATTTTGTGGGGCAAACAATGGTCCAGAAAACAAATTCTGTTCTTTTGTGATAATGAGGCAACTGTTAATATTATTAATAAGGGTCGCTCATCAGTTCCGTTTATCAACCGGTTCGTCAGGCGCCTTACTTGGGCATCGATATTGGATAACTTCATTTTTCGAGCTGCTCACATTCCAGGCTAAACAATCAAGTTGCTGATTCACTTTCTCGATTTGAATTTCAGAAATTCCACCTCCTGTGTCCAGGTTCAGCATCAACCAGCTTGGTCTGCCCTCCTTTCAGCCAGACCGTAATAGATTAGACATGACCCTTCAATCTTATGTTGATTCAGCAGCTAAGTACATGCGCAGTGGTCTAGCAACATCGACATTAAAAATGTACGACACTGCTTGGTCTCATTTTAGTTCTTTTTGTGCCACCTTCTCTGTAAATGTACTTCCTGTCAATGTTTCATATGTTAGTGCTTTTATAGTTCACTGTTTTGAGTCCCGTAAAATACAGCCATCATCCATTAAAAGTATGGTCGCCGGCATCCAATTCCACCTGCGCTGCTTGGATCCATCTACTTCCAGCTTGCTCGAAAATTCATAAATTCGTCTCCTGCTTAATGGACTTAAAAAAGAGAAACCTAGAGGCAATGATCATCGCCTCCCTCTCACACTAACACTTTTGAGAAAATTAATATCACATCTGAGAGCGGGATGCTTTGGGGTTCACACTGATATGATGTTAGAATCTGTTTTGCTTACTGCTTTCTATGGCTTCCTCAGAGGTGTTGAGTTCTCAACACGCACAGATTCCTTTAACCCGTCACATGACCTCACCATATCTGATGTTTCAGTTTTTTCTCACCACTTCACTATTTTTTTGAAACACTCAAAATCTGATAGGAACAGGGAAGGAGCTTCTGTTTATATTTCTGAAACTAATTCTGCTTTTTGTCCTCTGTCTTCTATGTCGGCATATTTGAGGAGTCGTCCTCAAGCTCGTCCGGAGGACCCATTATTTGCTACGGAGGAGGGGAAGCCTATTTCCAGAGCCTGGTTTGCATCCCGCTTCCGCCTGCTTTGTCTATACTGCGGGCTTCCCCCAGGGCGTTATTCAGCTCATTCATTGCGCATAGGGGCTGCTACAACGGCTGCTTCCTCTACTCCCGTTTCTACCCTTAAAGCTATGGGTAGATGGTCCTCGGCAGCTTATGAACGGTATCTCCGGCCAGATACGCGAGCTATCCTTGACGCTCAGAAAGCTATGAGTGATGCTTATGATCTGTAGTCAATAAATATTGCTTCAGTAATTAATTGGCTTTTACAGTTCTTTAGATCGAGCTTCAAAAATTTTTTTTTTTTTGTTGTAAACATTATTTTTATCTCTCTATTTAGCTATTCTTATAAACTAAATAAGGTAGCTTATTGAACGCTCATTCGATCCTCTCCTGGCTCTTTTGGCTAAAAGAGCCAGGGATGATTGCCTGGTATGGTCTGTTGGGGGGATTGTTTGCTGCTTTCCCAGTTAAATGGGAAATTGTCCCCAGAAGCTGCTGCTGTTACCTGACTAGCTTTCATGGAGCTCATGAAAAGGATGGTAATTCAGAACAGAGCCATACCGCCAAATGTAACTTTAACAATCATGCAAATAAATATTTTGGAAAATAATTGCTTTTTGGTATTTTTGACTCAAGTGGTCCTGACTGAAATCTAGCGTACAGCGTTAGTTCAGGCAGGCCGCGTAGTCAAGCTCGGCTATCAGCTGATAACGGTCTATCAGCTGATCCGATGGATACGCCTTCAATTATAGTCTTTCAATCAAGGGCCTTATTTAAAGGCATCTTTTAGTCTGTTTGCTCAGTTGCTTCCACTGCATGCTCGCAACCCACCTCCTCCCCTAGCTCCTCCTTCAACTTCGTCTAACTTAATCAGTGTCAATCTGTTTTCACTGATGCATGCTCTGGGGCTCGTTCTTCGTACCTCGCTAACTCAGTTAGCTGGATTTGATTGTTGTCGATTTGGCATGATCTTGGATCGTTTGGTTCTTCGACGCTCATCCTGGACTTGCTGTCATAGCAACAGGTCCGTCAGCTTGAACCTGCTCGCGAGCAGGCTTATTTCATGTAAACAGGATTAGATCGCGGCTGATACGGGAAGTCCTTTAGCGCAGCACGATATTGTAGCCTAATTTCTGAGATTATTTTTTTTTCTCGTGAAACGATCGTCGTGAGGGTGTCGTTTATACTTTATTTTGTGGGAAATGCACATTAATGTTCGATTCGATGAGAAATGCCATTATACTTTAATATACTTTAATATACTTTAATTTTTCCATTATACAGGTGATAACAACAGGATCCTGCATGGAGACAGGTGTTTTATGACCCCATTCCCTGACCCAAACCCCAGACCAGTCATATTACACAACATTGCCAACATCAGAAACATAGAAAAAAAAATTAATTAAGCCTAAAATAAAAGACAAGACAAATTTGCAAAACTCTATTTGCTTAGAGTTTTATTTCAATAGTTCTTTGTAAAGAAAAGCCAGTTATTCAGTCATATTTTAAGGTCAAGAGATATTAAGAGATATTAAGGTCAGCAATAGTACTCTGTGTGAAATAGTGTATTTAAGTCTGAAGTTTATTTTGAAGCAACTCTATTTCTAGTGCAACTTAGTCAAGTTATTTCTCCCCCTGATTTTTATTTTTTCAAAATATTCTATTTTCTGTTGAAGACTCAAATGGGGAACGAATTTCACCCTGTGTCGTTTGTGTCACACATGCCTAATGCAACAAATAAAACGGAAAAGTTGTCTACACTGCCCACCCCTGTATCACTGCTGTGTGCAGACTCTTCTGTAGGCCTTTCTGTACATGTGGACTCCTGTCAGAAATAATAGGCATAGGCACAAGTAGAAATCAATTAAAGCCATCAATTCAATTAAAGTACTTCCTCAAAAGGACAGTCATCTGAAGTTTTCTTCACTCTCAAGTGCAATGTGATTGATAACTCATGGCAAAATATTTTTACATTAACATAAGTTTATCAGTTTTTACTTTCACAAGACAAAGCAATTTATCATTACTCAAGATTTAACAGTTGAAATGACTAAACCAGCCAATTTGCATTATGGGTCTACTTCATTTAATGCAGCAGCAAATTATTTCACAGTGTACAAAGATAATTTAAATCTCATTTCCCAGTGATGTAGGTGTTGCTGCTACTGGTCCCTGATGTGGGTCTGGAAGAGCTGAACCCAGGGATGCCCTTCACAGGGCAATTCACATCCAACCCAAGGGTCAGCTCTTCTGCCAGGGTCAGGAGCATCATTATTAGTTTTTTTCTCAGCCTTTTTCCTGTTTGCTTTTATAAACAGACAATCATTTATTTAACAGTGCCTTTTTAAAAGAGACTAGTAGGCCTATAAGGGCTAGTAAAATTACCATTAGGCCTAAGTAGAATATTTTTGTACTTCACTTTCACCATGTCCATTATTATAGTGTGGTGACTCAACATTACAATGAACAAAGTAATTATGAAATTATGAAAATAAAAATAAAAATAAAATAATAATAATAATAAGTTATTAAAACATCTAACATGGCCACCACAAACGCATTTAATTTGTCTTCTACTTTTGCCAGCACTCTCTCCTGGCTTTTGCACACTTTGAGGTGTTCCTGGCGTTTTAATTAAAGACTGAAATTCGGCATAACCTTGCATTAAAAGCGCTTGCTCTGCTTGGGAGAAAAACTGGGCGTTTTCTTTGGCCACGCTGAACAGCCAATAGCAGCGTTGCTGATCACTGGTTCTGCTATCGATACATGTCCCCTTTTAAACCAACGCGAGAACGCGCAGTTATCTCAGATAACTCAATCCAGCGATACTAATCATAAACAACAGGTGTGTTCGAAGAACCCAATTAGCCGGATCATGATTAGCACGATGATATCATCTTGGATGTCTCATTTGATCTCGGATGTTTTAAGCAACGTACGAAGAACGAGCCCCTGTTCTCAAAGGGGGATTGTTTGCTGCTTTCCCAGTTAAATGGGAAATTGTCCCCAGAAGCTGCTGCTGTTACCTGACTAGCTTTCATGGAGCTCATGAAAAGGATGGTAATTCAGAACAGAGCCATACCGCCAAATGTAACTTTAACAATCATGCAAATAAATATTTTGGAAAATAATTGCTTTTTAGTATTTTTGACTCAAGTGGTCCTGACTGAAATATATTTCCTTCATGTTCTTTTTCTGATCTTTTTTATTTATTTATTTTAGTTTTCAGCTCATTGTTCTTTTCTCATTTGTATTCTGAATACAATTGTACATTGTATACAAGTTGTATCCCAGATAGCAAACTGACATTGAATCAACGTGGAAATATGACATCGAAACAACGTTGATCTGATATTGTTTTGCTCATCGAATTAACGTTGAACCAACGTCAGACGCGTCATTCTTTCAAAACTAACGGAAAATCAACTTGAAATCAACACGTTGTTTCAACGTTATGAAAGCAAACCAAATTTCGATTTCATTTAGCTTTGAAGAATGCCGCGTCTGACGTTGGTTCAACGTTAATTCGATGAGCAAAATCAACGTTGTTTCAATGTCATGAGAGACGTCGTTTCCACGTTGATTCAATGTCAGTTTGCTGTCTGGGATGTCATTAAAAAAGTAATCTCTGTATGTTTTGCAAAAATAAATAAATAAATAAAATAGAATTTTAAGCTGTAAGCACCAGCCATAGACAGTTAAAGAAATGGACAGAGCGATCTCATTGGAACTCCATTGAGACGATTGAAGCCCGTTTTTGGCAATTTTTTTAGCACTTCCGTCTCGGACGCGCAGACTCAAATAGAGCTTGACTACGTAGATGTGACGTTGGGCTCTCTCGGCCACCATAATTTAGTTTATACCATTAGATTACATGGAGAGGGCAGGGTTCAAGGCCTATACTGCATCCAGCCACTTGGGGGTGATCGAAACGCTTTGTCTTCACTTTTCAGGACTAGTGTGGCACGCTTGGACCCAATTTGTAAAGCTCAATCTAATAATCTGGTCAGGAATTAGATACAATGCTTGCTTTCGCACACTAATGATATTACAGAACAATCTGATTGCACAGCGGAATCAGATATACATGTTCAAAAATAGCTCATATGTCCATGTATAGCATGTGACCATCCATTCTCCCAATCGCTCAACCTTTGTAGGGTCGTGGGGCCAAAAAGTGGGCAATTTATAGGGTACAGTCAAGTTTACCTGTGCTGCATGTTTTTTGGATTGTGGGGTAAACTGGAGAACTCTCCACAAAATTGCCTCCAGGTTTAGCCGGTACTCAAACCAAGGACCTTTTTGCTGTGAGACAACAGTGCTACACACTGAGCCAAATATTACAAACATATTTGATTTAAAAAAAAAAAAAAAACAACATTTGGGAGATTAGATGTGAGAAAGTCAGATTTCCTGCATTTTTGACTGTTTACACACTTTCAACAATATATGATCAGGGTCTGAGTAAAACAATCCCATTTTTTGTTCCTGTGTGAATGGAGCCAGTGTAAAGAGCTTCAATGGTTGCTCTTGCTTGTGTCAGAGGAAAACGCTAGCTCTTTTTTGAAATGAATGATGTTTGGTTGCTGTGAATCATTTTCATTGTGAGCCACCCTTGACTGACTGATCAAAATCAAGTTACACTTGTGTAAGTAGCCTGCAGGTGGCAATCTCAGCCTTGCATGAGTATAGAGAGAAGCTTTTTTTTTTCTTTTTTTTTTGAGAAAAGGAAACTATTAATTCCTCCTTAGGGAGGCATTAATAGCCTTCAGACATGAAGAACTAGAGGAGGATAAGGATTGAGTTTTCTTTCTCTTTTCCTGTCCCTCTTTGTCTAATTCATATTTAGTTTTACTAAATGCATAACTGCATTAACATCATTGATCTCACTGATTAGACACTGATTAGTTTATTTATACTGCCAGTGAATTTCAGCTTTTTTCACAGACATTTGGCATTTTGTGTATTTTTGCAACTACAGTTACAGTAAGTGAGTGGAATTCATAAATATACTGCCATAAATATACCACTGTCATAATTACAGTGGATAGATGTACATGTGCATTTGTTGACAAGCTTAATTATTTCAAACGCTATGAAGAACCATGTGACTGAATAAGCTGACCAATAATACAACCATAAAAAAAGAATAACATAAGTATAAATTATGGTTAAAATTTTCACATATATGTTTTATGTAAAGCTTATGTGCGTAAGCAAATGTTGGTAACACGATAGGCCACATTGCACGTATAATTTGACAGTATTATTACAAGCTACTTTACATGCTTTTACTAAAGGATTAGTTCACTTTTGAAAAAACTTTTGCTGATAATTTACTCACCCCCATGTCATCCAAGATGTCCATATCTTTCTTTCCTCAGTCGAAAAGAAATTTAGGTTTTTGATGAAAACATTCCAGGATTTTTCTCCATATAATGGACTTCAATGGGAACCGGATGGTTCAAGGTCCAAAAGACAGTTAATAACAATTTCAGGTGCAGCTTCAAATGTCTTTAAACGACACCAGACGATGAATAAGGGTCTTATCATGCGAAACGATCGGTTATTTCAAAACTTATTCCAAAAATGTAACTTTTCTAAGGACAAATGCTGGCCTTGCTATATTCTCTGAGGCGCGTTTGCAACGTCACGTAATACGTGATTACGTTCAAAAGGTCACGGGTGACGTAGCCGGAAGTACAGAATCAAAATCGTCCGACATTGTTGTTTTTCCTTTTAATTCCTTTTTTTGTAAACGGTGTTTGAGCTAGTTTGCACGTTCAACCTATGCGTTCAACTTGTAAACACTGATAAAGTACTTTCGGCTACGTCGCCCGTGACCTTTTGAACGTAATTACGTAATACGTGACGTTGCAAACGCGCCTCACAGAATAGAGCAAGGCTAGCATTTGTCCTTAGAAAAGTTACATTTTTGGAATAAGTTTTGAAATAACCAATCATTTCGCATGATAAGACCCTTATTCATCGTCTGATATCGTTTAAAGACATTTGAAGCTGCATCTAAAACAGTTATTAACTGTCTTTTGGACCTTGAACCATCCGGTTCCCGTGCTCTGAGAGACTGTGCTGCATAGCTGACAGATGTGCTTACAGATATCTTTAACACTTTGCTGCACCAGGCAGTCCTCCCCACAATCCCCAACAATCATTCCGGTACTGAAGAAATCACCTGTGTCCTGTCTAAATGACTACCATCCCATACACTGCACTGACTTGAATCATAATGAAGTGCTTTGAGAGGTTAGTCATGCACAAAGCCTGCCTCCCCAACACACTCGACCCGCAAGTTCAGTTTGCATACCGTCCAAACCGCTCTACGGACGATGCAATTCCCTTCACCCTCCACCTGGCTCTAACCCACCTAGAAAATAAAGACTCCCATATTAGAATGCTGTTCATTGACTTCAGCTCGGCATTCAACACAATTATTCCACAACAGCTCATAAATAAATTAAACCTGCTGGGCCTCAACAATTCCCTTTGTAATTGACCTTTCGCCGGCCCCTCCCACAAAATGGTCATTGTCCAATCACACATCATAGCAACCGTTACCGTGTGAGCTGTTCCGTCAAACAGTAAGCGGTGCGCCCACGGCGTTTGTAAATCGGACGCATGATACCCCGAGAGATTGTCTGGAGAAGTTGTGTTTTTTCCCTTTCCAAAGCCCAAAACACAACGCGAGCCGTGCCTAAGATGTATTAAACAGTGTGGGCGCCCCAATTCCAGTTAAATGTGTCGAACATGGTTAACTCGTCTCGCGTGCAGCGTGCGTGCGACTGAGATTAGTCAAAGAAGCACGGAGAAAGCAGATCAAGAGGATCCACAAAGGACTTACTGTACATTTTCTAAAGGGTTGTTGTTAACATACCATGATATTCTCTGGGAAAATGAGCAGCAGTCAGCTAAGTTAGCAGTGCAGCACCGTAGACTACAGTTTAGAGGACGTTCGCAACGGGGAAAGCATGAAGCTTACATGACAACATCAGTTCATATATCAATATCGTAACGAATAGAAATAACCTTGAATAACGTATGGTTCTCTGCCTCTTTCCGTCTATAATGCATAACGTTAGTTACTTTTTAAACACGAAAATCGCATTCAGCATGAGCATGACACGCAATCGGTTGCTGTGTAATGAACAACCTGCTTGTTAATCGGTTGTTAAGTCGTGACGTAATCACACTCTGATAATACTGTTTCCGGGTCCAAATGCTGGGTCCTCTCTATCTGCTTACCGCTTTTGCCCGAGTTTTAACATGCCGCAGTGCTGTGTCCCATGTTGTTTAAATAGATCGGAGTTAAAAAAAAACAAGTGACATTCAACTGTCATTCTACCGCTTTCCCTGTGACGAGAAAGAAAAGAGAAAATGGCTGCAGTTGATAAGGTAAGTTACAATTCTTTCCTTTATCCCTAACACCCACTGGCGCTGAAGCGAAGCCAGTCCTTTAAGAAAAGGGCTTACTCTAACGTTATGGGTTGTAACGTTAAGATATGGACGAGCGGAGCGCTTGGACCCGGAAGAGGCTAAACGTCACGCGTGACGTCAGACTTAACAACCTGAAAGCGAACGTGTAGCTACTCCTGTATCGGAGGCAACATGAATAAATATGCAGTGCAAGTTATATATTTCGAACTCCAAACAATTAGCCACTGGACCAGTTTATAAAATCTTCAAGGCTGTGCTGGTTGCATTTAAGGTAACTTAGCATGGTCATGGGGTTTTTCTGATTTTTCTTGAGACTGGTAAGCATTAGCATCAATAGTAGTCGTGTCTTATTCATTTCTTAATTTTATATTTGGAATAAATCCCTCCACCGCATATCGTAACCCCTTTTGCTTCGATCTTGCTTGATATCGCGGAGGTATTGCTCCAAAAAAGGTCACTGACACGCACGGGAATACCCTTTGCCGTCATGGCAATCTGTCGCGCTGCCCGTGTTTGACCATTTGTTTGACGGAGGTATCAACAGTAACTAAGGGGGGCGGGGCTCGGCGAAAGGCTAATTGGATTCTGGACTTTCTTACCGGTAGACCTCAGTCAGTCCGTGTCGGCCACAACACCTCGAGCACTACCACACTTAGCACAGGTGCCCCACAAGGCTGTGTGCTCAGCCCACTGCTCTTCACACTGCTGACCCATGACTGTACTGCCAAGTTCAGCTCCAACCACATCATCAAATTCGCTGATGACACAACAGTGGTAGGTCTCATCGGCAACAATGATGAAACGCCCTACAGAGAGGAAGTGGCACAGCTGGCTGAATGGTGTGGCACTAACAATCTGTCCCTCAATATGGGAAAAAGGAGTTCGTGATAGACTTCAGGAGAAACTCGGTTGACCACCCCCCATTGACCATCGACAGCTCGACTGTGGAAAGAGTCAGCAGCAATTAATTTCTGGAGGTGCATATCACAGAGGACCACACCAACACCATGTCACTATCCAAAAAGGCACAACAGCGCCTACACTTTCTCTGCCGGCTGAAAAGAGCAAGCCTCCCCACCAACTGTGCTGACTAACTGCATCAATGTTTGGTTAAGAACTGCAGTGCTGCTGACCACAAGACCCTCCAGCGGAGAGTGAATGCAGCTGCAAAGATCATTGGTGCCCCTCCCCCTTCCATCCTGGACATTTTCCTTATACGATGCTCAAGCAAAACCAACAGTATTGTTAAGGACTCCACCCATCCCTCCCACAGTCTCTTCCAGCTCCTACCATCAGGAAGACGGTACCGGAGCATCAGAGCCCGCTTCGCCAGATTGCTCAACAGCATTTTCCCCCATTCTGTGAGGGCCCTGAACTTGAACTTGAACTCAAACTACACCCTCTAAAATCCCCAAGCTAACCCCTACCTCCTGAAAACATTCCAAGACACTTTACAAATTACGCACTAGACACTTTTCACACACTGCATTTGTATTTATGTAGCACCGTGGTCCCGTGAGGCACAACATTTCGTCCCACTGTATGTCCTCACATGTAGTGGAATGACAATAAACATAAACCTTGAACCTTGCTAGGTTACAAACTTTCAACACTTACCTGGCATGAGATGCTTTACTTTTGACATCCCAGACCAACTACAAAACTCTGTGAGATAGGATGACACTGATATGGTTATAGCCTACGTTGTCGACTTTCATAAATAACACTGGAGGGGAGGTCCACTCTGCTGTCGGATGTCTGTTAGTCGTGACTCATAAGACAGACAACTACAAATAAAATCAATTATTATTAATAATAATAATAATTCATCACATTTATTTAGCGCTTTTCTCAGCACTCAAAGCGTTTTACATAGAAGTGGGAATTTCCTCAACCACCAATGTGCAGCATCCACCTGGATGATCATAGTGCGCCAGAACGCCCACCACACACCAGCGTACTGGTGGAGAGGAGACAGAGTTATGAAGCCAATGACAATAAATGGGGATGATTAGGCTTCCATGATGGACAGAGGCTACTGGGCAAATTTGGCCAGTATGCCATGGTTACACCCCTACTATTTCAAAGACATCCTGGGATGTTTTGTGAACACAGAGAGTTCTCATCCCAAGGCGTCATATACTGACGCTTTTGACAATGTGTATACATCCAACGCACATGGCACCCTTTATATATATATATATATATAATAAAGGTTGCTTCTGGATGCGCCAGAAGGTCTAACCAGGTCTAACCCTACCCTAGGCCTACACCTACCCATAACCAAAGTGTGTTATATTGACGCTAAAGGGTGCCATGTGCGTTACATGAATACGCATTGTCAAAAGTGTCACTATATGATGCCCTAGGATGAGAATGCGTTAGAGAGTCAGGAGGACCTCAGTTTAACGTCTCACCTTGAAGGACGGTGCTCTTTGAAAGTTTAGTGTCCCCATCACTACACTGGGGTGTTAGGTCCCACACAGACCACAGGGTGAGCACCCTCTACTGGTCTCACTAACACCTTTTCCAGCAGCAACCTGGTTTTCCCAGAAGGTCTCCCATCCAGGTACTAACCAGGCTCAGCACTGCTTAGCTTCAGTGGGCAACCAGTCTTGGGCTACATGGTGACATGGATGCTGGCCAAAATCAAGACAGTATAAACTGTTTGCATCTCTGAATTAGTTCAATTACAAAATATAATCCATGCATTTGTAACGGAGGCCAGCTAGTAGTTGCTGTGCGAGTAAACCTCACTCCCCAATCTCAATAGGCGCTCTAGCGACAGATGCTAGAGGCTGCAGTCTTTAGCCTCCTTGTTAGAGCGCCTGACTCTCACGCCGGAGAACCGGGTTCGAGGCCCGCTCGAAGCAGGGCGAGTGGGACCCGGGGGTTGGAGAGGTTACATTGGTGCCGTGACCCGGATGAGAGTGAGGTTTAGGGGGGTGAGTGTAACGGAGGCCAGCTAGTAGTTGCTGTGCGAGTAAACCTCACTCCCCGATCTCAATAGGCGCTCTAGCGACAGACGCTAGAGGCTGCAGTCTTTAGCCTCCTTGTTAGACCCGGGTTCGAGGCCTGCTCGGAGCGGGTTGAGTGAGACCCGGGTGTGAGGGGTTACACATTGGTAATGGTGTATGAGATTAGGATGTCCGTAGTGATAAATCTCCTTCGCCCGGGCTATGTTGCCAATGCCATACTCATTTTGCCGTAAAGCCATTTTCATGGAATTTCGTACCCCATACTCCTCAAACAGACATTTGGTTAGACTGTAGGAAAGAAACGGAAGTCACTTGCCTTATTGGGAATCAGTCTACCATCAGAATGATTTTGTAACTGATATTTCAAAGTTGCTTTAAGTGACAATTGACCATCAGTAGCCGAATTTCCATTACCCTTCAAATTACGCAAATTGAAATGGCGAATTGAAAATACGCCCAATGGAAACACGTCATTTTTACAAAAACTCCCATATATATATTGCAAAAAAATTATTTATGCTTGCAGAAGGTGGTATTTCAGGCAATTCGAATCAGGAATATTTAGCAAAACTGCAATGGAAATTTTTTTGCATTTACGGGTCACGTATGTAAAAGTCGATCATTATTAGACAGTAGACAGGACAGAGTTCTTTATTAAAATCATAAAAGACCTAAGTATCACAGAAAAACTGGATTCTAAACAACAAAGAAATGCCACAATTTATCAAGACCTTAAGCATAGAGGAGGGAGAAACACCTCATATGCACCATTTCCAAGGGGCTTTGCTTGCCATTAATACTTGGATAAAACACCTACGTCTCCTTCGGTTAAAAATAATGGCTAGTGTGGTGGCTGAGATAAACATAAACCTAAACATCAACATCCGTTGTCTTGATTTTTGTAAAGACTTATCGCAAGAGGAAAAAAATGATGTTTAGGTTTAGCTCTAGTTGTTAGTTTGAAGTCATCATTATGGTGATTAGTGTTTCCTTTCGTGCAGGGATGTCAAACTCATTTCCTGGAGGGCTACTGTCCTGCAGAGTTTAGCTCCAACTAGGCTTGCTGCGATAGTCAGTGTTGATAGTGTTGCTGGTGCTCAGCTGCTCAGTTCCAACACCAGTTACATCACTTGATTTTGTATAGTAATAAAATTCATATAGTTCAGTTAGAGAACAGACACACAACAATTAAAAACAGAATGTGTCCGCTAAATGCAGTGTGAGCTGAACGAGAGTCACAGCACAAATCAGCAGCAGGAGTCAGATTTTATTCATCACACGAGTGAGGAGCTGACTGACAAGACAGTGGCTGAAGATTTGGTTTCATGGCGAGATGTAAAAGGCACCTATTTGGCAATATTTTGGTCCTAATGCATATAGGAACCTGCAAAGGATTAGTTGTAATTTTCTAGTTGTTGTGTTTTTCATTACAAATAATAATGAACCCAACATTCAAGCAATTGCCGCCCCTGAATTGGTGCTAATTTGAAAAATATGGCCACATGGGCATTTATATGTCTCCACTGGAGCGGAGCAGAGTGAGCATTTCCAATTAATTCCTATGGAAGCTCAACCGTTGGGGACATAGAACGGGTTGATTAACCGGTGGGAACATTTCCTCACCATCACATTCCTAGCTCCAACCCAAATTAAACACACATGAACCAGCTAACCAAGATCTTCAGTTTTACACATTAACGTATGGTAACAATACTATACTATACAATTCTATTTATAAAATAGTGTAATTTTCCAAGAATTTACTACATAAAACTAGAGCCATTTTTAGAAAGAACAGGCAATAATCCTTTAATTCGTGTAGTCTGTTTTATGGGAAGCCACTTACCAAGTTGGAAAATATGCTAAACTTTGCTGCTATGCTAAAAGTCACATGTAACCAACCACATCAATCTGATTGAATTTGTCAAATACAATTGAAATTTAATTCAGATTGTAAGGGGTGGTTTAAACCTTTTCTAATCTGTTTGATGGGAAATGTAAAAACTTGATCGGAAAACTGGAAAGTTCTACACATTGGCATTGGCCTAATTACGTGCGATGCACAGAGCGAGCTGTTGTTCTTGTTGTTGAATATACCCAGCAAGCAATTTTGCATTTAAATGATGTATATGAATTGTGTCAATCTAATATTCTCCTTTTACTCATCATATGTAAAGTAGTGCAATACAACATCATCCCACAACTAACTTTGGACTCTCAATACACAGAGACCTTGTTTTGGGCATGAGAAAGGGAGTCGACCGATATGGGTTTTCTCTGGCCGATGCGAAGCTTAGAAATCGGGGTAGCCGACGGCCGATGTATGATGCCGATTTTTTTTTTTTTTGGCTGATATGTTTGCCGGATTTTCCGATTTTTTCCCCTTTTCATCTCATAAAATATATCCGTTAATAAGAAGTGATACAGAACATTGCTTAAATTATACATTAATTAAACAACACAAGCCTCTCCAATCAGTGAACTTGTATTAAAAAAATATGTTAAATATCAAATAAAAAAACATCAAAAAACTAGATAAAATGAAAAAAGTTTTAGTTAACAAAAACTTACATAAATAAAATTCTATTGCGCTCGTTCATGGAAATCAGTTAAGTTTAGAGGAGATTCACTCCTGACAGCAAGATAGAAATATTTGCACGAGTTTCTAACATGTATATTTGAAGAATATACCTATAAACGTTTTGCACTAAGGAAAGCACTACATCTCAAACACATTAAAAAGCACAAGTTTCAATCTGTCAGTCGGCACAAGTATCTGTCAGAGCATCTGACTGGGCTATTTTGACACCCTTAATATAAAGCTTGACTCATTGGATAATGCACTTTCCACACACCAGCTCACTGCTTCCTCTGCTATTTTTCAGATGCGCTATCCAACTACTGTAGGCTATATTGATTTACCAACAGAATCGTCTCATTCCATATTGTTTATTAAAAACATATTGAAAACAATCTCGATATGGCCCTAGTGGAAATATGTCCGTTTGCTGTATGCTCAGGAAGACATGAAAGAGTATACTATTGGCACACTGTGAGACACAGGGATCTAGATGTGCGTTCCTACACACACGAACCACGAGTACCAAACTGATGAGGGTCAATGACTTTCCAGTCAATGTGGGCTTCAATATTTAAATAGGAAAGGCTTAAAAACATGAAAATGATAGTTTCTTGGGGAAGTTACCAGGTAGTCCTCTTCAAAAAGTTAGCATGCAGAGGGGGACTGGCAATCTGCTTACTGCAAGAGGCAGTGTCATGTGTTCCACAGCAACGCTTAGCTGTCCGCAGATGCGCCTGCCTATTAATCGGCCTAATTTGCAGTATTATTGATTTTTGGCATTTCATTCTAAATGATGAAATTATTTTTGGCATTTCATTCTAAAATGCCAAAAATCGGTCAAGCTCTA
The DNA here is from genome assembly GCF_016745375.1 of Pimephales promelas. The sequence continues at coordinate 1,844,883 of NW_024121743.1, forward strand.
GTTTTAACTGCTTGATTAACCCTTACGAAAATTAACCATGGTTTTACTATAGTAAAACTGTAGTTAACTATGACCGTAGTAACCGTGGTATTTTGGTGTGAACCATGGTTTTTAAAAACCATGGTTTTGATACCATGGTTTTACTACAGTAATATTGTAGTAATACTACAGTAAAACCATAGTAACCATGACTGTAGTAACTGGTAAAAGCATGGCACAAAGCTCAGTGTGCTCATCGTCTCTTAATAAGGAACCGAAATAGATAAATCTAACGTTTGCTTTTTAAAACAAAGAATAGAAACAGTGGTAGGAGGATGTTTAGTGTGCACTAACAGCGGGAAGCTCATGTAGTAAGCTCATAAGTAAACTTAACTACTGATCATGAGTTCTATTGTCTTTTGTCACATAGTGCTTTAACGCTCACGTCCAATATAGACAGTGTCAGCACTCTGAGAGTAAATGAAAGTCAAAAACCAAGCACATCTGAGCAAGTATCACTCTCTCCTATCATGTTTTTTTTCTCATGTTTCAGCTGCTAAGGTCTCATACTACCAGAACAAAATAAGCAACATCCCAAACACCCACAACATTCTCCTCTCTCTACTTTGACCTAAGCCACCACCTACCACTACTTCTGTAACTGCTGAGGGCTTTGCCACCTATTTTACCAATACTCTTTGGTTGTCGAGAGCATACTCCACATCATCTGTCCTCATTGTACTGGACCTATCACCCTTTGACATTGGAATTCACCAGAAAAGATCTGCCCACAATTTTCTGACTTGGCTGACATAGGTGCAGTAATTCAAGGGTTTCATTCACTTACCTCACAGAGAGTCAAGTTTTCCTTGAGAGGAAGAGTGTTTTGAGTCACATGAAACTCTGGAACAATCTTCCTAACATTGTAAAGGAAGCAGACACACTCTGTCAGTTCAAATCTAGACTAAAAACACATCTCTTTGGCCTAGCATACACATAACACACTATAGACTTCCTTAATTCAAAATTAGGCTGCATAGTTTCGATCAGCCAGAACCGGGAACACGTCCCGTAAATCCTGATGTACTTGGTACATCATAAGAAGGATGGCGTCTACACTAATATTAGTTTCTCTGTTTATCCCGAGGGACCCTCTATGGTGGACCTGCGCCTGGACCCATCCCGACTCATCAGCACGACAGCCATCGGCACTGATCCTCAACATCTCGTCTCCAAACCGGCGTGATTACTTCGCCTTCCAAAGAGATGGAAATGGACAAATTCTCTTAATGTTTCGATCCAATTTGTTTTATAATGCTACCCGAATCACACTGTTTGGGGAGTGATTGTAGCCTTTCAAATTGTAGCCTTTCAAATCAGGGAGTGATTGCAGCCTTTCTTTTTTCAGCCAGATGAGCCGTGAACTTACACAGCTAGGACTGCAAGCTGGGATCCGTGGCCAGAGAAGAAAGGACAGGCACAGATTCACCGCGATGGTCTCCTCGATGGGGGACATGAACACAGAGCCATGGGCTTCTGCCTCGTCCCTTTGGACGCGTGGTGATTGCCGTGCAGACAACGAGTTCTCCTCCTCCAACGAGTTCTTACTTCCTTTTTACCAGAAAATTTCACATTGAGTCCAGCGCGTCCGTGAAGAGGACCCCTGCGAGGCCACGCCATCATTTCTAGGTGGGGAGGGCCCACCAGCATCTTGCTGCCGGCAATGGGCCTTGAACCAAAAACCCTCTTAAGTGCGCACTGGCAGATTTGCGCAGTGCACGCACGTGGAGTCCAAGAAGAACGCCTCGGTGTAGGCCAGGCCCAGGCAGACGGCGCAGTACTCGTAGGTGTGGGACGGGTCAATGGGGCCCTCACAAATCCTGCAAAGGTTAGCCATCAGATGTGAGGAAGAAAAGGTCACTAGCTCTCAGGTGCAACTTACACAATGACAGCGTGAAGAAAGAGATTCTGACGCAATGGTCGCACTCATGCATTAAAAACTGCCCATCAGTATTTGCATACTTTGCGATATTTGGCCAGCTGTTCCAAGCTGGTCTTAGCCCATAAGATTTCAACAAAGGTGGAGAAGAGAGGACTTCCCGCAGCATAGCTACGCAATGTAGAGTTACCATTCTTGGATGGGAACTCGATCATAAAGGCATATGGTCAAGGTCAAACTTTATTTATATAGCACCATTTATACAGACAAGCTGACCAATGTGCTTTACAGAGCAATATAAAATCACACAACAGACAGAGCAAGAAACATTTAAAAATACACATTACATGTTATTAAAAGCAATAGAATAAAAGAGTGTTTTCAACCGTGTCTTGAAAACTGACAAATCAGGTGCGGAACGAACCTGAATAGGCAAGCTATTCCATAATGTCGGGCCCGCAATGGCAAAGGCACGATGACCCCTGTGTTTTAACCTGTATCGTGGTATGGCTAAAAGTTTCTGTGTACCTGAGCTAAGATCTCTGGAGGGATTCTATTGCTCTAAGAGCTCAGATAGGTAGAGGGGAGCTAGGTTGTTTAGGCACTTATAAACAAATAAAAGAATTTTAAAATCTACCCTAAAAGTGATTGGGATGCTAAAATAGGGGTAATGTGTTCCCGTTTACGAATGCCTTTTAAAAGTCTCGCTGCGGCATTTTGGACTACAATATGGCTTCTCCTACCACTGTAATGCATGTGAAATGCAGCCTTACCTGTCATTTCATGCATTCAAGTTCATGCATCAAATCTTCATTAACCGACAGCATTTATTTTAACTCGTCTTTACATTCATTACTATTGCTCAGAGAATGGGAGGGGGGCATCAGTACAGTGTATTAATAGTCGTTCACTCCTGCGCTGCTGTTTGAATGAATTCCTGCATTCTCTAGGGGCATTCTTGAGTGGGAAACTAGTATGCAGCCACTGCTGTCCACCTCCATCTGCCGCCAGTGCAAGCTGAGAATAAGAGGGTCCTCACACATAAGCCTAACTCTTTGATGCACTCTTTCATTTTACAGTTCATCTGATGAGGCAAACAAATAAAATTTCTCACAGGTGACCTGTAACTCATCTAACTTCTTAATACTATGGGCCAGATTTACTAACAGCTTGCGTCAATACAAACCCTCTTTTGGCATTAAAGGGATAGTTCACTTTGAAATTAATTTTTGATATGTTTTAGCTTACCTCAAGGGCATCCAAGATGTAGGTGTCTTTGTTTCCACAGTATTTTCAATTTTGACATTTTTCAGTCAAACCGTTGTTTCCATTGCATTCCATTCCAACCGAAATCGTCATCCTCTGCGGTTTCCCATATATCGAAATATGTTTAGTGAAAGGTAAAACTTCCAAAAATCTCTGTATAAAGAAAGAGTGACGTAGGCGCGCAAGCGATCACTTTCGGCGCATGCGCAGACCGAAGCGCCCGTGCCGTCAGATCATTTTGTCATGCTATAATTACAAGAGGTAAAAACTAGGGGTGCACGATTCAGAAAATGTCACGATTCGATTCGATACCGATTTTTTGTCTCGAGATTCGATTCAAAATCGATTTTCGATTCAAAAACGATTCTCGATTTTAAAAAACGATTCGCAGGTCTATATAAATGTAGTTTACTTTTTCCTATGTGATTGATTGCAGTAGACATAATTTAAAAGAAAAGTTTGATATTACTTATATGTCTTCATACGAAAATAAAAACTTTTGCAACTAAAAAGTGCGAAGTGCCAAGCTTTGGCCAGCTTTTAAATACATTTAATTCAAGTTTAAAATAAAACTTAAATAAAAAGCTTTTACATTTAGCTTTAAAGTGCTGTAGTCAGATCAAACAAACAATTATGCTAAATGTGGTTTAAGGAGTAGGCCTACTTCAGCTACCAGGTTGACTGTTGAAATGTGAACTCGACTGGGCACATTGAACTTCCTAAAAATATATACTAATTTCATAGAACCCTTGCGAAAATATTTTAAATAGATTTAAAAAAGCCACCGCTACTGGTAACATCTATGGTTAGATTGATTTGTTTAAATCCAGTGAAGTCGTTCATAGGCGCGTAATTTGCGGGTATCTCCAGTTAACTAGCAGAGCATTCATTTAGTTCGCTATTAAATAAGAGACCTGTTGTTTTTGAAATCAAGCTGAGCGCTCGTGTCCGCTGCGATCAGTGTCATGGATACAGTGTTCTCTGTGGCTCGCGCAGTCTTCTCTCGGACGCGCGCTTCAATCTATCGCCGTTGTGGAGACTCCGGTGAAATCACAAAATAAAATGCACACAAACGTGATGATGAACATATTCGGTTTTGATGAGAGAGAGAAAAAACTATACGAGTGCGGTTTAGAACCCGTAACCTCTGACACGCTTGGCAAAAGATCTACAGAACTCAAACATAAGATCTGCGGATCGATGCATTTATTTACGGGTTGAGCAGAGTGGCTGTACAGTTTGACCAGCGGGCGGCAAGAACTTGCAATAACTATTTATCAGACCGGCCCTCGCAGCCTCGAAACCATAAACACTACCGGACCACCGGTAAAAGTCCCGACTCACCCGATTGCCACTGCACGCCATTAAAAAATATAGCCTATATATATATGAATCGATTTTTGGAATTCTATGAATCGATTCTGAATCGGTAAAGATTGAATCGCGATTCAAATGTGAATCGATTTTTTTGCACACCCCTAGTAAAAACGATATAAATACTGTTCGTTTTCTCACAAAAACCGCTCGTTTCGTGTCTTAGGCCATCAATGTGTACTTACATTTACGAATCATTCAATCATGTTTAATTTTGACTTCTCTGTGCATGCTTTTTGGTGGACCCCCTTAGCCTCCAGTGTATGACTGATATAGACAACAATGGTTTGACTGAAAAATGTCAAAAATTGAAAATACTGTGGAAACAAAGACACCTACTTCTTGGATGCCCTTGAGGTAAGCTGAAACATATCAAAAATTAATTTCAAAGTGAACGATCCCTTTAAAAAACTACTGTCAGGATTTACTAACACGCAGAGAAAGTTTAGCGCTAAAAAGTCATGAACAGTTATTTTTGCAGCTGACCTTATTGCAGATGCAATTGTAGGATTTTCCCTTTCAATTTGTGGGAGGAGAGTATTGAAATGAATCACGCAAGATGATTTACTAAGGTTTACGCCTGCAAATTAAGTGGCATTTGTGCCATGTTTTACCTCCCAAAAAAGCACGTCTTAAACCAGACGCTAATTTGCGCTGATCTATATTGTGTTGGTCATTATGGAAACTTTCCACTCACATCAGCTCTTTCTTGGCATTGCGCTCTCACACTAATTTGCCGGGTTTAGTAAATCTGCCCCTTAGTTTCTTAAATAGGCTATTCTTTTCCATGTTCAATGAGATCAAGATTCTGTGGTTCACATATAACTATTATAACTATTGTTTTTGGTCATTTAGACCTGTTTAGGTCATTTGGCCTGTTAATTTAGAATTGTGATAAACAAATAAAAACATGAGAACATGGAAATCCAACATTGATAAATAAAGCATATTGACCACCAGTCACTTAGTAGAATATTTAATACACAAATGTGCCCCAAATGATGCTTTTTTTGAAAATTACCTTTCATGCAGTGTGTATTATGGCTCTTTGTGAATGTAAAAGGTCTGCAAAGCTTTTAAAACATCAAAGTGCACGATAAATGAAGTTATGGTCTCCCCAAAGAAATAATTGATTCTGAACTGCCGAAACAAGTCGTCAATAATTCTAGTCTCAATTCCTGTTACAAACTTTAACAATGTAACAAATTTGCATGAAGCCAGCCTATGGTCTTCATTGGCTGCCTGCTAACAACATCTATTTTTACCTTTAAACATTTTTAGGTACAGCTGAGACTGGAAGAGTTTGGTTTGTGTTGTCGACCTGTCAGAAGACACTGATTTCTACGCTGCTAAAGCAAATAAACTTTGCATGCACTTCAAAAGGCTGGAATTCATATAGTAAAACCAATGCCATCATTACTGTTCGAATCACTATATCACTGAGGGAGATCTGGAGTTGAAATTCAGAAATAGTCGTTTTGTTTCTGATATGCGCCTGACATGGTCCAGAGAGAACTGAAACATTCTTACAGACTGAAACAAGAACCAAAGAGGGAGAGGGGACATCAATCTGACTACAAATACATGTGAATTGAATTGAACTGTGTGTTGGGCACATCTGTTGTATATTTAAAATTTATATTTAGTTAAAACTAGTTAAGCTAGCTAGATAAACACATGGCACAAACATTTGAACGTAATTATCACTTCTTGAGAAGCAATTCCCCATCGTAATGCAAGAATATTTGTTAAGCAACATTGTTGGTCAAGCATCTGCATTTTTAACTAGCATTAAGTGTACTGTAGTCATAAAACAAGTGAAAACATACACACAGACACGTTATTTTCACGTTTTCTGGGGACTTTCCACAGACATACAAAGACATACACCTACCCATCACTTTCTGCATTCATACATTTAAAAAAAAAAAACATCACTTAGTATGATTTATAAGCACAGGGACCAAAAAATATCCACCCGAGGTCAAGGATTTCAGATATTGCCATCTTTTTGGGACATTTTTCACACACGTTAGGGACATTTTGACACAGCTGCATATATTGATTTTGCCGACATTTTTATCTAACGCCCTTTCAAATGACAAATGCTACGAAATTCATCCAAAGGAAACAATAACATTAAAATCGCAAAGATGGCTAAAAATGCGCACACAAAAAAAAGTAGTCTGGTATTGTCATTAAGAGAGGATCCAACTGACCTAGAAGCCAAGAAGAGCCAGAAATGAAGAGAGTTGACAGTAATGATGAGGAAGTACTTTCACTAGCAAAGAAAGCCCAGTTCTGCATTAAAACATAACCTGTCTAAAGTACTTTGCACATGATCATGGCATGGGCAGGATGTGAAATGCAAGCCTTGATCCATGGAACAGAGCTACAAAGCTACAGGCTGACTTCAGCAAGTGTACTGAATTAGCTAAAACAAACAAGTTATTTAATGTCAATAATAAGAACACTCTACCACACACTGTTGACTTTACTCTTTTATTTTATTCATTCAAAGCGAACAACGCGTTTCGCATATAGCGTCCTCAGGTTCGCTCAGTTATAGTCTGAGCTCTCAGGTGTCTCTTAATTACCTCGAGTCACATTATCAGTTGTTCTTAAAGTCATAACAATTTAAATGCCAATATCTAACACATTCCCATAAACACACAGTCAAGAAAATATAGTTCACATCCTCAAATAAATGAGCAAAAACAGTTTGTAAACAAGAGCAAAAACAGTTTGTAGAAATATATATATATACACATTACTGATTTAAATTATCAATATGTCCACAATGTCAAAGATACATACACTGCAGTGAGGCTAATAGTCAATACCCTATAACCCATATTTATAGAAAACAGCTACAATCCTGTGATTCATTCATTCCACAGGGTTCCACATATAGTCAAGGTTATTGTTTCTGATAGCAGCCTTTGTTCTGCGATTCTCAGCTTAAGTTTACATTTAGTTTGACAAGGGCATATCAGCACATAAACTACATGGGTCGATAGACAATTTATAAATTCTTTGATGCAATCTTTTCATCCGGAATGTGTGTCTATAGTGTTGGCGGCGCAACGAGCACATCTACCGCATCTATAGTTCTCATAGACTTGTTGAGAAAGCCTGTTTGCCTGTGTGGGTTCCTGGTACTTAGAACTAACCACCATGTCTCTAATGTTTCTGCTTCTTTTAAAGGGTTAGTTCACCCAAAAATGAAAATTCTGTCAGTATTTACTCACCCTCATGTTGTTCCAACCCCGTAAGACCTTCGTTCATCTTCGGAACACAAATTATGATATTTAAGATATTAAAATCGCTCCTGCATACAGTCCATAGGCTTCTTGAGGGACTGGCTCTTGCGGTCCTCGAAAAGTCATTAAAGACATCGTTAAAATAGTCCAAGTGACTACAGGGGCTCAATCTTAAGTTTATCAAACGACGAGAACACTTTTGTGCGCAAAAAAACAACAAAAATAACGACTTTATTTCAGCTATTCGTTTATTTCTCCCTCTGCGCGAGTCAGGTTACTAGTTTAATAGCGTAAGCTTCTGTTATTGTACGTCACACGCATCACACACACATGACCAGCGTCGGCCAATAGTGAGCCTACGTGTGACGTAGCTCTACGCAATCACACTACGTAAACTGACTACAGGCCCATGGAGAAGGAAGTGAATAGTTGAAATAAAGTCATTATTTTTGTTGTTTTTTTGCGCACAAAAGTGTTCTCGTCGTTTGATAAACTTAAGATTGAGCCCCTGTAGTCACTTGGACTATTTTAACGATGTCTTTAATGACTTTTCGAGGACAGCAAGAGCCAGTCCCTCAAGAAGCCTATGGACTGTATGCAGGAGCGATCTTAATATCTTAAATATCTTAATTTGTGTTCCGAAGATGAACGAAGGTCTTACGGGGTTGGAAAAACATGAGGGTGAGTAAATACTGACAGAATTTTCATTTTTGGGTGAACTAACCCTTTAAAACAGAAACGAGGTTTGGAAGAAGACAGTCTTGTACATAGTTAAATGACTGCACAGTAAAGCATATAAACTTAACTGTAATGTCGCAACACACAAGTGTGAGTAACAATGTTTTTAGCATGTGTAACTATTACAGTCTGTTACCGATCGCTTGATATAGGCTATTCACTTTACTTCCACTTTTTAACACTAATATAAACGTAATCTTTTTCACCACATTGTCTCCAAAAGAACTGCCCCTAACTGGATATTTTCTCTTTTTCTGACCATTCTCTGTAAACACTTGAGGTTTTGTGTGAAAGAGCTAGTAGATCAGCAGTTTCTGAAATGCTCAGACCAGCTTGTCTGGAACAAACAACCATGCTGCGTTCACCTAAGTACGGAGCCTCAAGATACTGGCCTCAAGATACTAACTCTATCTTGAGGCCACGAGTTAGTATCTTGAGGCCACGAGTTACTATCTTGAGGCCACGAGTTACTATCTTGAGACCACGAGTTAGTATCTTGAGGCCACGAGTTACTATCTTGAGGCCACGAGTTACTATCTTGAGGCCACAAGATAGTTATAATTAATTTTTTTTTGCCAAAGTGGGACTAGGGGGGCTCCGTACCTAAACTAAGTCCCTTAAATCACCTTTCTTCCCTTCAGCAGATAGTGTTGACCATGTCTACTTACATCGGCCATCAGCCACCCTGCTCTCTAATGCCTGCTACAGATTTCGGCAATCCTATAAGACCATTACATATCACACTGTACTACATGCATCTGATAAACTTGGGTACGACATGTATGTAGATTGTACGATGATGACACCTTGTGAATCGTAGGCTACGACGCAAGTTAGTATAGAAGAATAACACATCATCAGCATGCGTTAGTGGTGAACACACAGAGCAAGATGAATCGCACTTTGGCAATTGTGGTTTTTATGTGCGCTGAAAAAAAAAGTGGAAGTGAAAGAGGAGAATATGGATGTAGTCATGGCTAGGGGAAAAGAGGCCAACTTGACATGTGCCAATCTTGCAAATGGAGCTTGAGGTAAGCAGTTTTGAGTTTTAGCGCCAGATTGTGTTGATCAATACGCCATTTGATGTTGCATTTTTATTGGCTAGTTAGTAGAACAGCAAACACACTGTGAGATGACCATGCTAAATTTCTGACACTGTCAGAAAATGATCGCAGGCTATCTTTGGTCCTCTCTCTGTGTATGCTGTAGGACCACCGTTTAGGAGCCACGACCACAGAAATCGCCACGATTAATCATCTTTCATCTTGGACAGACGAAAATCATACATCTTATGTGTATGGGCATAAAACAGTGGTTCCCAATCCTGATCCTGGAGTTCCTACAGCACTGCATATCTAATCAAACACAGTTGATTCAAATGATCCGCTCATTAGCACTCCAAGATCTCAATGAATGTGTCAGATAAGAGAGACATCTAACATGTGCAGTGTTGGGACTTTTTTTTTTTTACGTGTAAAAGAGTCAAAACAGCGTCAGGAATTCCTGCTGTGAGGAGACGTGGTTCTGCCTGTACCGAATTATAGGCAATATCGTGACTATGACAAGAAAAAACAGCTATGTGTGATCATTCTGTCCTTTTTAAGGTCTCATCTTCCTGTTTTTGTTTGTTTACATGTCTTTGGTGTGGTTCGAATGAAACCTGAATGCAACATGGAGCAGACTTTGTTTGGGGCGCACCAGGGTACGGATGGCAGCGTTCACACTTATTCAAATGAACCGCATTGAAGGGTTAGTTCACCCAAAAATGAAAATTAAGTCATTAATTACTCACCCCCATGCTGTCCCAACCCCGTAAGACCTTCGTTCATCTTCGGAACACAAATAAAGATATTTTTGATTGAATCTGAGAGCTGGATCACTCTTCCATAGGCTTCCTAAGGGACTGGCTCTTGACGGCCCATAAAGTCATTAAAGAAAAGGTTTCAATATTCCATGTGCCTACAGCGGCTCAATTATAAGTTTATCAAGCGACGAGACTACTTTTTGTGCGAAAAAAACATAAATAACGGCTTAATTCGACTATTCTATTACTTCCTTATGGGCGCTTGCGCAAGAACTGAGACGAGGACGTTCTCCTTCGACTTGTTACCGGCTGCTCACCGCTTAGGAGTATTACCGCCCCCTACCGTATAAGATGATGTGCTGATATAGCTGGAAGCGCAAAACTTTCTGTTTACAAGCAGAGGAAGATGCGCGCTGTACATACGCTTTTCAATTAGCGTATTTTCCGCACTATAAGGTGCACTTAAAAGCCTTTAATCTTCTCAAAAAACGACAGTGTTCCTTATAATCCGGAGCGCCTTATATATGGATCATCATTTTATACGGTAGGTGGCGGTAAAACTCCTAAGCGGAGCAGCCGGTAACAAAAAGTAGTCGAAGGAGAAGAACGTCCTCGTCTCAGTTCTCGCGCATGCGCCCATAAGGAAGTAATAGAATAGTCGAATTAAGTCGTTATTTATGTTTTTTTCGCACAAAAAGTAGTCTCGTCGCTTGATAAACTTATAATTGAGCCGCTGTAGGCACATGGAATATTTAAACCTTTTCTTTAATGACTTTTTGGGCCGTCAAGAGCCAGTCCCTTAGGCATTCTATGTAGGACTGATCCAGCTCTCAGATTCAATCAAAAATATCTTTATTTGTGTTCCGAAGATGAACGAAGGTCTTACGGGGTTGGGACAGCATGGGGGTGAGTAATTAATGACTTAATTTTCATTTTTGGGTGAACTAACCCTTTAACAGACCATGGGTTCGTTTTAATCACGCCAAGTGTGAACACACCCTCAAAGAGAGGGTCAAAAACAGGATAAAAAAAGCCTATTACTTCTAATGTTTTCAAGCTCTTTCACTGGCTACACCAAGCCTCTGCGCTCATTGAGAACAACATTTATAATTTAGCTTTCAATAATGTTATGGAAATTATATGAAAGTGCATTTAACAAAGCGCATCATTATATTCTTGAATCAGTACATCATAGTATACTATATACTATTAAAGGCCTCTTTACTTATTGTTTATATAAGGTTTAAGATTTTTTGTATGTGTACCATGAGGCTGTGATCAGATAAAGATTGTTGTGGTTCTGGTCTTCCTAAAGTAAAGTAGCAAAATGGCAGTATTATGGTGTGCTAAGCACATTCATATTGGCTATGCATCTGAGAAACAAAATGTTCCTTTGTAATAGCTTACAAAGACAAAGCTCTCTTCAGTGTGTACCAATCTTTTATTTATGACCTCATTTTAGAGTAGTGCTTTTGTCATTTCATTGTTGAAGTGTGTACATACAGAGACTTGAGTCATTCCTGAAAATTAAAAGGAACCAGTGTTTGATTGGAATACACAAATGACTGTGTATAGATGACTGTGTGTGTGGTTTGTTGGCTGTGGGCACGAATTGCTTTGGGGTGGGGGACTAGAGTATGTCGCTTACACAGTGCATTTAAACCCAAACGTAGGCCTAGCTCTCACGTAGCTTTCTCACTACAGTTTTCTTGTGTGCACGTAATTAGTTAGTTTTTTCCATATGATCAGCTTTTGCAGGAAAGTCAATGTGGTCCAAAGTTTTGAACAACAACTTTCTATAAATAAATCTTATTCTGGGTTATGTAGAACAAATAATTGCGGTTTGGCGATACATACTGTAAGGCTGGGCATACACTTCGTTTTTTGTCTGATTTTGAGCCAAATTCGGACTCATGCAACCCTTTTTTTGAGTTGGGACGATTTTCAGCTTTGTCGTGTGCCGTGCAGAGTACGGGGGAAACGAGAGGCGGTAATCCTCTCCCAACCAGCAATCGGACGGTCGGATGCATTTCTGGCATGTCAGAAATTTAGGTCGCCCCTTGTAAGGGTATCATATAGTTGATATAAAGTCGTTTGCCCTAATCTCAGTGTTTTGTTCCTCGCAGCGCCTGCGTGAACACAGAAGTTAAACCATTTCATTTGAAAGAAAATGAAAAGAAGGAGATCTTTAAGTTCTGTAACTGCAATTTAACAAACTGTTGCTTACTTCCACTTCGTGTTGCAAAATGGATAAACCATATTACCCAAGTCTTCCAAGCCACCTGTGTACATATACTGTACACCAGCGCCTCTTTTATTAATTTATTTGATCATTGGTAAATGGTAAATGGACTGCATTTATATAGACCTTATTCAGAGCAGCGCCATGACAGGTATGAAAGTGAGGCTGTGAGGGATAGACTTACCGTGTTTCCAATGGCATCCGCTGTAAAAAGCTGAATAAAGCGGCTAGATTACTTACAATTTTCCACAGCTTACATTGTTGGGAGTTTTTTGTCAACTGACATTTCTTTGAAAGATATTTTTCCAGTGTTTCATGAGCAGAACAATCTGAAAACACATTAAATAACAGTACAGCCCATTGAAGCGATGCAAGTCTATCCCTCACAGCCTCGCTTTCATTCTCATTAAAAATCAAAGACGGCGCTGCCGTGAATAAGGCGTATAGCGCTTTCTTAGACCTAATGGCCACCAAAGCGCTTTACATTTGCCTCACATTCACCCATTCATTCATACACCGACGGCGGTGTCAGCCCTGCAAGGCGCCAGCCAGCTCGTCGGGAGCAGCTGGGGTTAGGTGTCTTGCTCAAGGACACCTCGACACTTGGTCAGGTGGAACCGAGGATTGAACCACCAACCTTTCGGTTTGTAGACAACCCACATGAACCACCGAGCCACTGCCATATTCTTATTTACCCAGTCATATTTTTGAATGGTCATGGTTGATTCCTTTATTTTCTCCTGAGATGGGAGAAATAAGGATGTAAGTGTTTTACTTCCTGCTTATTATGACGTAAAAAATCGTCATTTTGCGTCATAGTAAGCAGGAAGTCACATTTCATTGAAAAGTGTAGAGACTACAAACATTAGCTCACTATTATACAAGGGTGTGGGACCCACTCACCCTACAGGCCTATTACAGATCAGTGGGTGGGACTTCACTTGCAGAAATTGAATCAATATCAGCCATCTTGTTTGGAAGCTATGCTAACGAGCGCTGTGGAGATGGGAAGTATGATAATGACGGAAGAAACGAAACATGATATCATGGAAGAGGATTTTGAAATTTTGCTGCTCGAATCTGATGTTCATGGCTATCTCTACGAGTCGCAATATAAGTTAGTGAAGAGCAACTGAGGCTGATGGAGGAACCGGAGGCGGCTGCCTGCCGCGTCGAGGATTCCGGACTGGCTCGAGCTGGGCAGACTCCTGGTGCATGTGCTCTCGGTCGAGGAGCCCAGACTGGCTCGAGCTGAGGCGAACTGCTGCTGCATGTGCTCTCGCTGTGAACTACGAACACAGATAGAGTCCGTCTGCTGCAGAGAATTTCAACGATGGCAATTTCTCCTGAAGGAAATCTCTGAATCAGACAAGCACATGGACGTTTGTGTTGTGATGTGAACCACCCTAGTTTCGCCTGACTGAACATCCAGGTATGATGCAGTAATTCACCATATAGAAATAAATACAAACGAGGAGTAATTCACTAATGAGTTTGCCAATGTAATGTCAACGGGGTTTGTTGTTGTGGGAAGAAGGAGGCGGGAACCGGCGAACATTTAAACATTTTAATAGTAAAATGGACAAATACAAAACGAAAGTATAAGCCAACAGCCCCTCATTGACGACTGCTGTAACGTTACACACAACAGAAACAAAACACAACATAAAATCAGGCCTTTTTCTCTCTCAATCTGCAATCGTCTGCCATTTTAGTTTAACTCTTTTTATTGGTGTTTTACCGGTCAGAAAGAAAATGGAGAACAATACAAAGTTTGTATCAACATATTGATCAATAATATTAATAGAAAAGTATACAAACACATTTCTTACTCTCTGACTCACAAAGAGAAAAAAAGGGATATATCCGCTTGCTTCAAAACATGTTAGTGCAGTGCATTACCCAATAGTACAAGTATAATACTAGTGCAGTATGCATGTACAATATGGAATCATTAAAAATAAAATACAGCAAGATTATAAATAAGATTATTATCGTCTGCCATTTTATGCTTTCGCTCCTCCATGAGAGACGCGAGACCGGTGTGTCTCACTGGTGTCTTTCATTATCACTCACGTCACCAGCCTCGCAACGTCCTCTTACGTCCCTCGCCCTTGATCGTCCTGCTCGCCACAGCCAACTAACTAGAAATTTTGTGTGAAATGAATTTCAAACTCTGGTGACAGCTAGCCTTGTAGACGGAAGTGTGATTTCTCTGTTTACGCTGTTCCGGATTAGTGGGTGTGGCTTACGGAGCTGTGCAATGTGGTGCATTGTGGGAGTTGTTGTCCTACATACAAATGCGCCCTTCGGTTATTTTCTGTCTTTTTTCAGTCAAGAGGGCACCAAATTCCAAAATACTTTTACATTTCGACTACATATATGATCCACTTTCAATAAAGATTAATGTTAAAATGGGTGAAATGCTGCTTTAATTTTTAGTCTACTTAATTTTATTTTCACAGGAAATGTGAACCGTTGTTGTGCATATTTAACACGTATAGTATGAGCGCATAAATTGTGAGCTTTGGCTTTATATTACATGAGATTTACTCGTACAGTGTGAGTTGGTAACTTTGCTGAAATCGCACAGTAAATAATGACAGAATTGAGCAAACCCTTTAAATCTAACCTGAGTATGGTCTTCACTAAAAATCATGTAAATGCCAACTGCAGAGTCAACTGCTCTGTGCTTTGGTAGGAAATACTTCTTAGTAAAATTGTATTCATAATGGTGTTGACTTTTGTACGGGTGCAAAGAATTTAAAGATATTTTCAGTTTCCAGTAAAGGCACGTTGTAGGAAGTGGCTAAAGGCTGCAAATGATGGTAAATATGGAGAGAACGCAGCAATGGAAAATCTGAAAAATAAAACTCTGAAAAATCTGCCATTCTGTCAGTTCGGGCCAACCCCTTTAAGTGAAACACCGTTGCTTACAGGTAATAAAGCTGTTGCCATAGTGTTCCATATTCAACAAAATGCTGTTTAAAATGTAGACAAAGTACAATACTATTTTCAGATAAACCTACTCTTACAATAACTGTTTTGTTAATAACAATCTGTCAACCAGACTTTCCATAAATGGGGATATTTCAAGTGGAAATTCACATACTTATAATGTGTTACTTGACAGTGAGGAGAAAGCTTCTATTGGATGTGCTTGATTATTTTCGCTCACTCAGCCATTTGGAATAAAACTAAATCGAATATGTACTGTAAGTAAAACTGTATAACAAGTGTTCCCTCATTACAGGAAAGCAACCATGCGAGTACTAAACCACTGTACTGGAGCAGCTCTAAATATGCACTCTGTACATTTCGTTTCATGAGTAGTTTGATACGTCACCATTGTACTAAGTCACAGATTTCGACAAAAGCAGTGAGTCAACACCATCATAGCCTCAGCCTCAGGTGGCGCCCACGGGCCGCCGGCTGAAAGTCTGTATGCATGGCAAGATTAACTAGAAACACTTTTTCAAAGTCGTCATCGGATTGGTTTAATTCCACACGATATCTGGGAGATGTGTGCGTCTCATTCTTTAACGGTCCACCTGGAAACAAAGATGCCGCGACGCCAAACCCCCTCATGGAAGAAGAATGCTGTCGTCTTCACAACTGTGACAATGAGCGCTTATCAGGATCATCTAAACACTTGATTATCAAAAGTATGTGAAGTATGTAAAGTTGAGTATTAACTCTTTAAAATATGTAAGAGTTTTACACACGGTCTGTTATTGTAGAGACATTAAATTTTCACGCCCCTAAACATGACGTGGAACAAAACAAACTGTGATTGGTTGCGTTACATGTCAGTCAGACAGCCTCTGGGCAGTCCTTGACCAATGAAAGCTGTTATAGTTATATCTGTCCTTTATTAAAACAGTAGTTACACATGGACTGAAGGCCTGTTCACACCAGGACGAATTTCATGTGCAATATTCGCCGACGTTTAATGCCTTGTGACTAAACAAAGGGCGCCAATCGGAGTGTGCACACCTACGTGTAAAACGCCACGCGTAAAAGTGCCATTTTTAAAAAAAAATGCCTCGGGTTCGTTTTCATTCAAAAAAACTATCCGACCAATGAGATTGGCGCTTTTGCTGACGTGTTTGGAGCTTCTGAAGTTACAGTAAAACACAACTTGGGGGCGCTCAAACACAAAACGGTCTTGCCGAGCACACATATGTAACGGAGAAGAAGATATACGCCATGTAGCGTCGCCGTCTACACTGCCAGGAAGAAATAAGATGCGAAAGATGCAAGGCAAGATGAATGTAGAGCTGCTGGTCTCGTTAGTGTTAGAATATAAAGAACTATATGACAAACATGACAGCGACTACAAAAAACTTGATAAAAGAGAACTGTTATGGAGTGGTATTACAGAGCAAATGGGCGGCATCAGAGAATGTCTAATTGAAGAGAATTGGCACTGGCTGGTTACTTCCGGGTTCTGGACTGGCTGCAGTAACACGTCTCTGTCCATGCGGGGGCACTCGCGGACGAGTGCAGAATGAATGGGAGTCAATGGGGTTTCACCCCCAAAAAATCCACTTTTCTCAGGATGTAATTTTTTGTCAAGTAATTTGAAAGTTGCATTCAAAAGGGAGGGCTAAGAAATTACACTCAGCTGAAAATTGCATTTTTAAGTTCACTTATCTGTTCTAAAAATCCGTTCAAAAATGTGATGACGTCACACAATAGCAGAATGCTAGCGTGTTCCGGCCAACAACGGCCTAACCTTTAAGAAATCAAAAGGACATAAGTACTCGTTCATTCGACTTTTGGCCTATAATATATATTGAACTTGCGGAATCAACAATAAAATCTATGTTAATTTAACGACAAGCAGGTGAAAGAGACACATTTAGCCGTTTAGCCCCATAGACTCCCATTCATTCTGCGCTCGCCCGCGATCACCTCCAGTGGAATTCTAATGGAACTGCAACCAAGATGATACACAACGGGGCTAATAGGAAGTGCCAAGGCTCTCCGTTAGACGGGCTCTGGCGGCATCTAATGCCAGGGAATGAATTTGCATGTTCACTTGGCTCATCATCAGCGAAAATTGCTTGGGTGTGAACACAAAAAACGCGTTGGAAGACCCTGGCGACTAAAGTGCACCGATATTCGTCCCGGTGTGTACGGCCCTTTAGAATCAGTTTAAATGTTTTGAACTTGGAAGTAAAAAAATGAACAGTAAGTGTGACTGCACGAAGTAGAATATACTCCTATATAATTATGTTCCCTGAAAAAATACGTTGTAGCTCTTTTGTGGGTAAGTAACTCATTTAAAATGGAAGAATCAGCAGGTGTTTTTTCTTCATGTTTTCTTATATAAGTGGCAAACTGATCTGAAATTATGTTTTCATATTGTTACAATACAATCAAGTCACATAAACCCTAAAACATTTTCAATTCAATCATGCTACTCCATCAGTTAAAAAAACCTTTCATACAGTCACCTCTACATGCATTTTCTTGGCTCCTTTCCTCCAATTCCTTAGTCCCTGAAGCTTGTAGACTGTGGTTAATTCATACACTTTGCTTTTTCCGTGGTAATTGCTCCTATCCGGTACTGACAAAGATATAAATGCTTCCTGGGCTTTCCCAATAAACACACTCTGTAATAACAAAGTGGATGCCAAGTTATCCCAGTGCTAATTATTTTGCAATATTTTCAAATGATGAGGGAAAAAACAACAACATCTGGATCCCTTTCATTCATTTTTTGTCAGCATTTTTAATTATACTTATTCTCGCTAAATAAAACAGTTAACTTATACCTGTCACAGGGGAATCCAAGGAAGACGAGGAGGAAGGTAGAATAAACACTAATTTTAATAAATGGAGTTCAGGAACGGGTTGACAGCGTGTACAACACAAACAATACCGGACAAGGGAGTGAAGACAGGCAGGAACTTAAATACACAGTGACGGTCATTAACAAATGACAATCAGCTGTGCGGGAGGTGATTAGTGTCCATGGAAACAGATGAGGGCGGAGAACTCAGACGAGGGGAACACGTGATGAATCAAAACACAGACAGTCCAAGGGTGGTGACAGATCGCCCCCCTCCGGCAAGGCGCGACCTCGCGCCGTAGCAAAATGACGGAGGGGGAGCTGGGGGAGGTTCAGGTGGAGGACGAGATGGTGGTGACACACAGACGAGAGGCTGGAGTGACGGGACGGTGAGGGGACAATGACGATTCCCTGGCGGCCTAGATGGGGATGGCGCGGTGGCGCAGACCCAGAGCCTCCCAGTACCGACGGCCGATGGCAGAGATGACGGAGGGAAGAAACCAGATGGCGAAGGCACTGACGGCAGCTGGGGAATGACCGACGGAGACTCGGTGGCAGGATCTCTCGCCGCAGACGGAGAGCCGGTGGCCTCTAGCGACGTCACCGGTATAGGAGACTCCGGCGACGTCGCGGCGACGAGCGCTGGAGCCGTAGTCGGAGTGCCCGAGAGCTGAGGTGGAGGTGGAGTGAGGGAGGACAGAGGAGACGCCACAGGGAAGGAGGAGCCCGCTGAAGCCGAAGGGGTGGAGGGATCAAGCGTAGCAGACTGACCGCAAGTCCGTGGCGCAGGCAGAGTGACGACTGACCAAGGGGGAGCCGGCAGGACGAGGGAACCCGCTGAAGCCGATGTCTCAAGGGTCTCAGGCGGAGGTGCAGGTGGGAGGAGCCAAGACGGAGCCGGCAAGTCGACTGGCCGAGATGGAGTGCCGAGGACCGAGGCTGGAGGCGAAGCCGTGGGATACTCGAACACAGGCGCTGCGGATGGTGGGCTGACCTGCCGCTCGACGTCGGGAACTCCCCACGGAGATGGTGCAGGGCTGCGCACCTCCAGCAGCGGCGAGGCTAGAGGACTGACTGGGAACGGAGATGGAATGGAGTGAATTAGACAGACGGCAGGACAGAAGTCGTCACAGGATGGTTCAAAATGAGAAAGAGATGCAGATGACGGGTGGGATAGGGCGGGAACGACATCCAGAGTCCTGGGTTTCATCAGCCAGTCCTCCAGTTCCAGGAAATTAGTCCCCTCGTCCGCAGATGTAGTGGGCTCACACCGCTGGTCAGACTCCTGTTGGAGCTCCTCCTCCGGGGCGAGGGTCAACTCTGTCCTCTTCGTCTCGGGCACTGGTTGACGCATCGCGGCGGGTGGTAGCCCTCCGTCTGCGGGGGGCACGCACGAGATCTCCGTGGTCGAGGGTGGTAATTCTGGCTCTGGGTCTGGCAGTGTTCTGGATCGGGCTTCGACGCTCTCCAGACACCGGGAAACAGTCTCCTTCCAGTCTAGGTCAGAGGTGTCTGGGAGGTCAAAGTGCTGGTGGTAGGTGGCCCCGATCCAGAACAGGGTCTTCAGGGTTTCGTCATCTAGGGGGCTGGAGAGTGCAAGTGAAACAAAGTCTCTAGAAAATGAAACAAAATCTGGTGATGACTCGGCTAAAGTGAAGAAATCGATATTCATCTTGAATTTTGGTCCGGTATTCTGTCACAGGGGAATCCAAGGAAGACGAGGAGGAAGGTAGAATAAACACTAATTTTAATAAATGGAGTTCAGGAACGGGTTGACAGCGTGTACAACACAAACAATACCGGACAAGGGAGTAAAGACAGGCAGGAACTTAAATACACAGTGACGGTGATTAACAAATGACAATCAGCTGTGCGGGAGGTGATTAGTGTCCATGGAAACAGATGAGGGCGGAGAACTCAGACGAGGGGAACACGTGATGAATCAAAACACAGACAGTCCAAGGGTGGTGACAATGCCAACATTTACTAGATCTTAATAATACTGCCTCTGGATTCTACCTTCCAGCAGCATATTTATAAGCTCTCTATTTCATGAGCTAACTTTACCAACTCCAGTTTAGCATTACTGACCTTAATTTTAGATTCTCAAATTACAATTGCCGTTCACTCTTCCTCTCACTAACCTGCAAGGTCCCTGGTTTGAGTTCTGGTTGAGCTAAGAGACCTTTCTGTGGGAATCTGCATGTTCTCCTTTGATGGCAGGGGTTTCCTCTGGATTCTCTGGTTTTAATCCAACATGTAGGCCTATGTGTATGCAACAAGTAAAAGGGAGTGCTGCAGAGCCCCTCCTTCCCCACGGCCATATTCTACCTTTTGGGGAAAAAAATGCCCCAAAAATCTTAATAAAAACTGTAATAATCCTTAGACAGGGATGCAAACACATGTATGGTCAAAAAAGAGAGAGGTAATCGAAGCCCTCGCCCCACGGCAAATATTCGGATACCGGTTACTTACATTGCCACCATCCCCTGCCATCCCCGGCCCAGGCACAGAGGAGTAAAATGAATTCATATAAAGTTTTGATAAAAAAGTTTAATAAAAAGATAAACCTCACATATTTCAGCCTTTAAATATTTTGTATAAAAAGAATGAGTCAATAAAGATAAATTACTGACATTTTCAATGCACATTAGCTTATCTTTTATTAGTAATAGTAAAATTAGTCCGATTTCCCCATAGCAACATGCAACCGTGCACTTCCCACTTCACAACGACAAAGAAATTACGTAGTAGCTAATGCATTTCCACCACCGATAAACACTTGCTATAGCTCTGCTACAAGATTTATTTACAAAGAGGAGAAAAACGTCTCTGGTTACGTATGTAACCTTAGTTCCCTGAAGGGAACGAGACGCTGCATGTAATCGCAATGGGAACGCCCCTGCGTGAGTGCGTATGAAGCACGTATGAAATCAGTCCAATGGCAAAGAAAGGAACGTCATAGACGGGGTGACGTATCGACCAGGAAACTATAAAGCACACCACAAACACAAGTGCGACAGCTTCTGATAAGACTGAAGCAAGTGCTCACGGGCATGCTGGGAGTATGGCGTGGACACGCAGCGTCTCGTTCCCTTCAGGGAACTAAGGTTACATACGTAACCAGAGACGTTCCCGTTCAGGGAACTTCGAGCTGCGTGTAATCGCAATGGGAACGCTAATACCAACGCCGCCATGCGAGCAGGTGCCCGTAGTGTGAGATCACGAAGCACATACTGAAGAAAGCACCTGAGCTCCCGGGGTGGAGCTAAAGTCAAGATGGTAAAATTTCAAAAATGTGTGCGGGGAGGACCACCCCGCTGCATCACAAATGTCACCAATAGGAACTCCTGACACAAATACCTTAGAGGCAGCCATACCCCGCGTAGAATGGGCACGGACAGCCAAGGGGGAAGGCTGACCTGCCGACTCGTAAGCAAGTGAGATGGCCTCGACCACCCACTTACTCAACCTCTGCTTCGATGCCGGACAACCTCTATTAGGAGGTCCAAAGCAGACGAACAGCTGCTCAGACTTTCTCCACAGGGCAGATCTGTGGACGTGGGCATCCAGGGCCCTCACAGGGCAGAGCAGATTTAACCTCTCCTGGTCTGAAGTCTGGAACGGTGGAGGACAGAAGGCCTGCAGGATGACAGGCCTGACAACGTTTGTCGGGACCTTAGGGACGTACCCCGGTTTAGGGAGGAGAAAGGCCTTCGCCATACCGGGAGCAAACTCAAGGCACGAGGGAGAAACCGACAGAGCCTGAATATCTCCTATCCTCTTCAGGGAGGAGATGGCTAGGAGGAAAATGGTCTTTAAGGTGACAAATTTCTCAGGGACATCTTCAATGGGCTCAAACGGTGCCTGGCAGAGCCCCTCCAGAACAACCGCCAGGTCCCATGTCGGTACCCTTGTGCACACTGCTGGCCTCAGCCTCAAAATACCACGCAGGAAACGGCTTACCAGTGGGTGTCTCCCGAGAGAAACTCCACTCAAAGGGACGTGGTAAGCTGACAACGCCGCCACATACACCTTCAGTGTGGAGTGGGATAACCCTGTGGAGAAACGCTCCTGAAGGAATTCCAGCACCGCCGACACCGGGCCGTTAACTGGATCCAACTGGCGCTCTCTACACCAAGAGGTGAACATTTTCCACCTCAAGGCATATAATTTCCTCGTGGACGGAGCTCTGGACTGGAGAATGGTCTCTACGACCTCAGCCGAGAGGCCTGACCCTATGAGCTGGGCCCCCTCAGAGGCCTGGCCCATAGTTTCCAGAGATCTGGGCGGGGGTGCAGTATCGACCCGCATGCCTGGGAGAGAAGGTCCCCCCTGACCGGAATCTCCAGCGGAGACCCGTCCAGGAGAGAGACAAGGTCCGAAAACCACACTCGGGCCGGCCAGTACGGGGCTATTAACAGTAGACTGACCCTGTCCCGGCGAACCCTCTCCAGAACTCCTGGGAGCAGAGCAATCGGGGGGAAAGCGTACAGGGGTGACCTCGGCCACTCCTGCACCATCGCATCCACCCCCAACGGGGCTGGTGGACTTAGAGCGAACCACAGCGGACACTGTGAATTCTCGCTGGAAGCAAAGAGGTCTACCTCGGCACGACCGAAATGATTCCAAAGGAGCTCCACCACCTCGGGGTGGAGTCTCCACTCCCCAGGCCTCGGCCCCTGCCTCGACAGGAAGTCTGCTCCCTGATTCAGATAACCTGGAATATACATAGCTCTTAAAGAGAGAAGTTTCCCCTGGGACCACAAAAGGATCTGGCGAGCCAGTTTGTACAGAGGGCGAGAGCGCAGGCCCCCCTGATGATTTATATAAGAGACCACCGATGTGTTGTCTGACCGGACGAGCACATGGTGGCCCCTTAGGTCTGACAGAAAGTGTTTCAGAGCCTGAAACACTGCCAACATCTCCAAGCAATTTATGTGCAGATGACGAAGATGGTCCTGCCACAGACCCTGGGCTGAGCGACCACTCATGATCGCCCCCCAGCCTGTGAGGGAGGCGTCCGTTGTTAAAGTCACACGACGACACGGAGCTCCCAGCACCGGTCCCAGGGATAGGAACCAAGACTCTTTCCACACAGCC
The DNA here is from genome assembly GCF_016745375.1 of Pimephales promelas. The sequence goes on from NW_024121743.1 coordinate 1,868,391, forward strand.
AGGGCACGGAGGCAACGTCTCGTGACCCTGATGGTACGAAACGGGTTTCCCCTCGGGGAAAACCCTTTGGTTCTGAGCCACCACTGTAGCGGTCTCATATGCAGCAGGCCACGGGGAATAACGTTGGACGCTGCCGCTAATAGACCCAGGATTCTCTGATAATCCTTGACCGTAAGTGACTGGCCTAGCTTCGCTTGCCTGACAGCTGCGAGAATCGCTGCTATACGGGCAGAAGACAGATGAGCCTGCATTGTCGTTGAATCCCAAACGACGCCCAAAAAAGTGGTCCTCTGAACCGGAGAAAGCACACTTTTCTTGGCGTTGAGTCTCAACCCCAACCTTCTTATATGGGCGAGGACGACATCTCGATGCCGAATCGCCTGATGCTCCGATTGAGCTAGAATCAACCAATCGTCGATATAATTCAATTAGGCTAGGCCGAACGGAAGAACCCGATATTGGTACGCTTCGCCCCCAAAAGCGAACCTCAGGAACTTCCGGTGTTGCGGAAGGATGGAAATATGGAAGTAAGCGTCTTTTAGATCTATCGTGACAAACCAGTCCTCGGACCTGATTTGTGACACGATTTGTTTGAGAGTAAGCATTTTGAACTTGAGCTTCCCCACGGAGCGATTCAACAGGCGCAGATCTAAAATCGGACGTATCTAAGATCTAAACTGCTGCTCGCTCGCCATAATATGCCTTTTTAGTTTTTTTTTATATTGTGAAAAACTCCTGCCTAGCAATCACTAAGGACAGACAAAAACACCAAATGGACACAGACTGATATAGAGATCACACAGAGAGCGCTTGCTGAAGACTTCAGAAGCTGTCGCGCTTGTGTTTGTGGTGTGCTTTATAGTTTCCTGGTCGATACGTCACCCCGTCTATGACGTTCCTTCTCGCCATTGGACTGATTTCATACGTGCTTCATACGCACTCACGCAGGGGCGTTCCCATTGCGATTACACGCAGCTCGAAGTTCCCTGAACGGGAACACCCGGGTGTTTGGGTTGCACTCCTATTCAACCTGTATATGCTCCCAATGAGCCAAATAATGAAAAAGAACCAAATAGCTTACCACAGCTACGCAGACGACACACAGCTCTACTTAGCCCTATCGCCTAACGACTACAGCCCCATTAACTCCCTGTGCCAATGCATTGATGAAGTAAACGGTTGGATGTGTCAAAACTTTCTGCAGTTAAACAAAGACAAAACTGAAGTTATTGCGTTTGGAAACAAAGATGAAGTTCTTAAGGTGAATGCATACCTTGACGCTAGGGGTCTAACAACTAAAAATCAAGTCAGGAATCTTGGTGTGTCACTAGAGTCAGACCTTAGTTTCAATAGTCATGTCAAAGCAATAACTAAATCAGCATACTATCATCTGAAAAATATTTCAAGAATTAGATGCTTTGTTTCCAGTCAAGACTTAGAGAAACTTGTGCATGCTTTCATCACCAGCAGGGTGGATTACTGTAATGGCCTCCTCACTGGCCTTCCTAAAAAGACCATAAGACAGTTGCAGCTCATACAGAACGCTGCTGCCAGGATTCTGAGCAGGACCAGAAAATATGAACACATCACACCAGTCCTCAGGTCTTTACACTGGCTGCCAGTTACATTTAGGATTGATTTTAAAGTATTATTACTGGTATATAAATCATTTAATGGGTTAGGACCTCAACATATTTTTGCTGATATGCTCACTGAATATAAACCCAACAGATCACTCAGATCATTAGGATCACATCAGCTAGAAATACCAAGGGTTCACTCTAAGCATGGAGAGTCTGCTTTTAGCTATTATGCCAGCCGCAGCTGGAACCAGCTTCCAGAAGTGATCAGGTGTGCTCCTACAGTAGTCACATTCAAATCAAGACTCAAAACACATCTGTTTAGCTGTGCATTTTAGGGGTTTCATCAACTAGTCGACTAGTCGACTAGTCGACTGTCACAACCACTAGTTGGCGCTGTTGGCCTTAGTCGACTAGTCGGAAACAAAATGATGACATATATATAGATATATTTTTTGTTAACTATCCCTTTAAATACAAGCGGCAGTACTATATACTATAAGCACTATAAGGCGCACCTTTAATGACCTATTTTAGAACATTTTTCAAACGTTTGACTGGGTTTGCATTATGCATCCACTAGATGTGCTAAAGGGAATGCAGCGAGTGCACGGCGTCAGAGGTGAGGCGTTTATTTAGTAAGCGTGAGCGCGCTGGGGCGGGCACGTAACTTACATTCGCAGCCTGCTGACAACAGCAGTGTCTGTTCGTGTGTGTGTTAAGGCCCTTTCACACTGAACGTGATTTTAACGCGCGAATAATTCGCGAGATGGTTTTATTTTTTGATCAGCTGTTTGTGTAATGAGTGCTTCCACACCGAACGCGAATCTGCTGCGGCGAAAAAAAGACTTTTATTTTTTTCGCTTCGATGTCGATTTTTGAGGCGAAAGAAAAGGCTTCAGCCAATCATATACAGGGAAACAAAGGTGACGTGACCGCAGCAATGACGGACGGACCTTCTGATTGCTTGTGTGTCGAGTCTGTGAATGAATATCTGAAACAAGGACTGGTGGGACGTTGTGCTCGTTCGTTCGTATCGAGCCCAACCGGGTGTTTACAAGGCTTTTCAGTCCATTTGAGCCTTCAATACGTTTACTAAAAGTGTTTATTTGATTGCATGTAAACGTAGCCCCTGATGAATGGGACAGCTCACCTTCTGCCATATGTTTCTAGCTCCGGTAGTGGGTGCCCCAAACCTTCTTTTCTGCTTTTAAATAAAATAAAAAGCTTGTCTTCACTGGATGATAATGATAGTGATGAAGAAGCTATGTGCCACGTCCCGCAAGTCATAGCACTGTACCGCATTTTTTTTGTCTGCATCCTTTTATTTAATCGTCCTGAGAGCGCTCGTGAGCGGGAGATATTTTATACGAGGTTGAACTGGCCGTGTGACAAAGCGGGCAGAAGATGGACACGAGCGCGAGCAATTGATATAATGCGCTCCGGATTATAAAGCTTGAGAAAAGGCCGGATTGAGAAAATTAAAGGCTTTTAAGTGCGCTTTATAGTGCGGAAAATACGAGTACTCTCGCTTTTAGACCAGCACGCGACGTGTTTAATATAGACGCATATTAGCCTACACCAGATTTTCTCTCAAATGTTTGCTTTCACTTTCTATATGGGGAGGCTGCACTTTAGACATAGCCAATTCTGTTTATGTAAATATTGTGTGTATTTAACAGTATTAGCATAATAAGACTTGAAAGATAACTTAGTCCAGTATTCAGGCGCTGTTTGACAGGCTTCTAATGCCTATGAGCGTCGGGGATATGCCGCGCGCTCAGGAAAGCGCACGTTAGAACAGCGCGTGAATTATTAATCTTTAACCGGCAAGGCTTATGCAAACAATGAACTTTTGTGAATTGCAGTGTCCCGTACCTATTCCTTAACGTGTGATGTGTAGGCTACGTCGCGTTGTACAGTTGAGAGGCGCCAGAACTGATATAATGCACTGTAACACGATACTACTACGACCATATTTCTTCAAAAGCAGATCGTGGAGACATTTACTATTCGTGATGTCGCACACCGCTAGAATAAACCATTTAACGACTAGTCGACTAGTCGTCGACTGTTATGCAAAACTAGTTGACTAGCAAAAATCAGTAGTTGTGAAACCCCTAGTGCATTTACTGAATGAGCACTGTGCCACTGTTCGTCCGACTGTTACTGCACTTCATTTTATTCTAAATAGTTTTAATTTACTGTATTTTATTTTTATCATAATTTTTATTTTTCATTATTTCTTATTTTTTATTCTAAACTGTTTTAATTATTCTGATTTATTTTGATTATTTTAATTTCTTCTATGTAAAGCACTTTGAATTGCCATTGTGTATGAAATGTGCTATATAAATAAACTTGCCTTGCCTTGCCTTGCCTTGCATACCCATCCTTCATGTTGACTGAGCTTTCAATGTTGTTCCGACAAGGTGAAGTTGATTGGTTGGTTCTTGTCACATGACCTGCTTGTAAGTAATCAGTTTGCTTGCGGCATTCTGAAAAGTTGAGGTGTTTTCATCTCACTCCGCCTGAAAACATGAGCTTCAAGGATGAGCCCGCTTGCCGCCATAGACAGTAAAAGAAGTGGACACAGCAACCCCCTTGATTTCAACGGAGAGAACTGAAGCCCAATAGAAGCACTCACTTCCTGATAGCCAAGCGTACTGCGTAAGCTCAAACTGAGCTTGAAGACATAGATGTGACGTGAGCAACCGTTCTGACCTTCTAGCAGCTGTGCCGAGACAAATCTGAATTGAAATCTGAAACGAATCTGTTTTTGAAATATTTTGTCCCGTTGCTTTTATGAACTCTCTATCTATGGGCTTCTGCCTTGACTTTATGCCTCAATCTCCACCCGATTGCCTCATAGATGGTAAAAGATTGCCTACAAGTTTCTCCTTCTGTCTATACAGTAACTTCTCTACTGTGCGACAGAGAGTCCCATGGTTATGATTCAATCGAATGCCTATTTTTACTAAAACGGCTTCTACAGGGCCATAACGTAAAATACAAGGTAATGGAGCCTTTAATACATTGTTGTGTTTCTTTAGAAATACAAACTGATCTCATGAAATGTCGTATGTATGACACGCCAATTCGTATTTCCATTTTTGCCCTGCTATCAACACGCATAATCGCTTTTCAGTGTGTTTATGAATGCTGTTGACTTAATGTTACATTACTGTATATATAAATATATGACCTACCCCAATCCCGTCCCTAAACCTACCCGTCACTGGGGTTAATAGCATTTATGAGTCTTCCCCTACCATCCTAGGAAAAAAAATATCGCTCCCCAGAGGTAGATCTACATTTTGCTTTGTTTCGCTCGGACATTTAACGGCGTGTACACAAACACGGAATCACTCAGACATTTAACGGCTTAGACATACACGCAAAAGATGACGGTTCGTTTCGGCGTGGACATACACGCGGATCGCTCAAAATGCGTATAGATAACACGCCACTTGACTTAAAAGTGGTGTGTATTTTTACAAAGTCTTGAAGCCATGTTGAGAAATAAATAATGGCCAAATGGAGTCTTTGGATGCCTCTGATATAAAGTTTTTCTCTGTCAAAGTGACACCAAAATGAATGGGAGTCAATTGAATGCTAACAGCAGGTGATATTCTGCTGCAATGGCGGCCCCCAGAGGAAGCTTCAGTTTCCGGCGGATGGAATACCCCATTGCTTGCCGCGTGTCTACATTTGAAATAAAGAACTTGAGCGCGCAAAAGACACAATATGTGAACGGCCCCTTGACGAGCAACCAATCCGGCCACAAGCTACTGGTAGCTCGCAAACGACGTGTTGGAGTAAAAGATACGCAGCAAGAAGAAACACTAGATGTTCACGATTGTGTTCTGATTTCCTATTTACTTGTTTGGTGGAGGCAATCCAGAATTACTATTGGTGAAAAATTATCACCATATGAGACCCCCTAAAAAAAACTCTTCGGATCTGCACGATTCATAAAGTCACCCAAACTGACGTGAAAAAAGCGAGAGGTGCCGAAAAGCGAGCTGTTTGCATCCCTGCTTAGAGGGACAATCTGTTTCACTATAAGCTTAGGCCCTAAAATTGGTTTGCTCACCTGAGTTTAAATCTGCAGCCCAAACTGTATTTTAACATTTCAGACTCTGATACATTTCATTTTGTCCAACTAGACAGGGATGGGGGTGGTGCAGTAATGTTTCAATTGCTGTATTCGTCCCTACAGCAAGAGCATGGATAGTAAGTGATGGCTACAGAGCGATAGTGTTGCAGGGCACACAGACACTGTTGTGCGATTCTAATAAAGACATGGTTTAGTGACATTTCAGCACAGCGTCAAGACAGAAAGATGGCGAGAGTGCAGCATTATTCCCTTTGGGTTGTAAACTCCACACAGCATATCCTAAACGCAGCATAACACCCTCAAAGGCATTCAGAAATCTCCCCCATCAAGTCTGAAGCAACGCCCTATTACATTAAACATGCAAGATAATCTAAACACCAGACTGGGTGGGTAGCCATTATTGAAGAATAAACTTTTGAAGAACATTTCAACTGATTCTGTCTATATTGTATGTCCACTGAGTCTAAAACTTTAAAGTCCCTGTAAAGGCAATTCTACAAAAAAGTTCTAAACACATTATATATGTTACATAGGTATTGCTAAAACATATTACAAAGACTGTGAACTGTGAAGTGCTGAAATGTGGAGTTAGACCGTTAAAACAGTTTTTCACCATTGCAGTTTTTACGGATTGTTTGGGTCGCTCTCGATGACGCACTGGAGCCCATGAGCTCCTGGACACCCCCCTATTTGATGATGCAGTCTGATCTCTCCCTTACACACAATAACACTCCCCAAGCACATTCGCATTCACCGCTCAATCGTGAGTGACTGTCAGTACTATTAGTTACTACAGCTGAGCGGAGCCTATTCTAGCTAGCTATGCCTTCGACACAGAAATGCATATGCTACTACCTGTATGCGATCATGTACAAAACAGCTCGGTATCTTCATTTAAATTCCCTAAAAACGATCACATCAAGAAGAGGTTTTTAGAGAACCAACCTTGATGAAGAGCTGAGGATCACCGCCAACACCCGCCTCTGTAGTGATCATTTTACACGGGATCGTTTTATAAACTTTCCTCAGAGACAACTGGGATTCATTGATAATCCGCTGTTACTGGTGAACGGGGCCGAAACGACTATCTCCCGTCTCAGTGTTCATCCTCCCGTTGCGAAAGCAGTATCAGCTAATGTCACCGTCGACAGCTTTCCCGCGAGTGGGCGTGGTTTCCACGCAGCCAGCGGACACGCCCCCAGCATTTGAGAACAGAGATAACTGCTCATTTTTTCAAGATTTTGATAGCTTATTTTATGTACTTTTTTATGATTCAAATTTGGCTGGGTGGCTAATAACACATTTTTCTGTGGTGTGACAAACTCAGAACACATACTTAATTTTGACTTTACAGGGACTTTAAAAAATCAAAAATGACTTAAAGGTAGGGTGATATTAATCCAAATGACTTGACTAGTATTGCTGATATCACTGTGATGAACAGAATAGGCTTGTTTGAGATGAGCAAAATCTGCGCAGAACCGATCACCGGTGATCACTGCAGTCAGGCGCAGTTGCTCTCCACTGACTGTGCTGATCAAAAGCATGATGGGAAATGACTTGCTGACCAGGGGCGGTTCTAGACCATTTCAACTGGGGGGGCCAAGCTGGGGCCAGTTGTACTGTTAGAGGGGTCAGTTACATTTAGACCTTATTTTTGTCATATCATTTTCTGCACTGCACTGCAGGTATAAACAAGCAAAATACCATGTTTATAATCATCCAACAATGTGTTTCCATTATATTTTTACAATTGCATTACATATTCAGTATCAGTCACGGTAACTGTATTTGAATTTCCATTAGGCTATATTTTTTACATTTGCATATACATATTCAGCATCAGTCACATTAACTGTATTCTACGATTTTGTTTTATTTTCTGCAAAAAGATCAGCAAATTATCCTCTTAACTGTCCTTTTAGGGGGCTTTCCTCTCAGAGTGAATAAGAGGATGCATAATTGTTTTGTTTTTTTTCCAAACATCTTTAATTTATTTAGTGCTAATAAAATTATTAAGCCTATTTGGAGAGAGAGAGATGTTTAATGATAAATAAATCGTTAGATCTAAATAATCGTTAGAGTCGTTTTAAAAAGGTAGAAGGTGTTCTTAAAAAAACATGCTGAAAAACAAAACGTTTTTTAAAGTCACGTCATATTAAATTTCAATGTAGTGAAACAGCTGTCGTCAGGAGGTGCTGCAGCACCCTCAGCACCCCTAGTTCCCACGGCAATGCATAAAGGTTATCTACCAGCTCTTTTTGTTTGGTGTCTTGACTTCCCACACTTGATAAAGTAAAAGTCCAAGTCCGCAACGATTTTCCGCAAAGCATCCAGGCGGCGCTATATTTGAAAAAATGCAGCACGTCAAAAAGCTGGCCGATGCCCATCTTTATGCAAATGAATAAGGTCCTTCTCTAAATGAGTTATACCAAATGACTATGTCTGCTGCCCTTGACATTATGAATATTTAAGACGATACAGACACGAATAGCTACAGAAGCACATTTTATTGTTAATATAATATGAATGTAAAAAAGTACATCAAACATTAAAACATGTCATTGCTATTGGAACAAACATATTTACATACAACTTTTGACAAACAAATGTTTAAATTGTTTAACAATTCTTGAAAGACATCCAGTGTTTAGGTCATAATCTTGAGGACCTTGAATTTAGAGGATCTGGCTCATCTGGTTGATAATACCCAGAGTATCAAAATCAACTGTGGGTGGTAGATCACATCCAACATCTGGAATAGTCTTCCTAGCGTTGTTTGTTTGTATCTAGATTAAAGACCCATCTTTTTAACATAGTCCTCACATAACAAACCATCAGATTTCTATAATTTAAATCCCTTAAACGATTGTTAGGCTGCAAAAATTAGGTCAACCGGAACCGGAAACACTTCCTATAACACCCGATGTACATGTACATCGTAAGAGGATTGACATCTATCCTAATATTATCTGTCTGTCTCATCCTTATCCCAAGGTTACCGTAGTCAGCCGGATCTGGTCCGTATCTAGACCAGCACCCTGAGGTGACCATAGCCATAGCCTTGAATGTCAGAGGAGACCATGACTGACAACTAGTCCTAGAGAAAGATTCCCTGTAAAGAAAGGCCCACAGGCATGCCTGAAACCAATCAAGATGTGTGTGTTTTACATGTGCTTTAGACACTGGTCACTCCAGGACCTGTTCCTATAACACCATGACGCAGCGTCAAGTTTCCTCGAAAGGTACTTCTCAAAAGCCCCTTTTCCACCAAAGCATTTTGAGTGCCGGTTCGTATCCGGTGCCTGCGCACGAACCAGTTCTTTGTGTTTTGACAGCCAAAGAACCGGTTCTCAGCCGGGAAAACTGGTTCCAAAGCGGCACCAACTCTTTGCTGGACTAGAACCGTTCTTTTACCACGTCATGCTTACGTCGGGGGCTGGTGCGGGTTTAGATGGGTTCTAAACATCTTTTCTGACCATAATAAAGGATCGCAAAGGCAGGAGAAACATTTGCAGAAACACGATGGAGTCCGCCTTTGTTGTTAAGCTTGAAGTTGGCGCAAGCGTTTTTATTTTTTATTTGAAACGTAAGCAAAGAAAACAGTCACAATATAGAACAAATAAATGGAAAGAAAAAAAGACACAAGACAGGGGTACATAACGTATCAGAAAAGATTACATATCAAATGAAAAGATTAAAAGATTTACACATTTCAATTGTTTTTAAAGCCTTCTTGGTACACGAGTTAGAGATAATCACAAAGTAATGTACTTGCAAGCGTTTCTAGCGACATACGCAGTGATGTAACGGGGTCGTTCCTAGTCAGTGGAAAAACAAACAGGTTCTTAATGGGTTCGCAATTTGAACCAACTCCGAACCAACTTTGAACCAGCACCAGTTCTGAACCAGTTCTTTTTGGGTGGAAAAGGGTATACCGAGCATACAAGTACTAAATTGAGTTCTCTTTCGCGTCTTTTTGTGCTTGAATTTTTAATTTGGCAATGCTTAAAAACAAGTGCAAATGATGAAGAGGCACTGACATCATTGGGCAAGTGACAGTCGCCTTGCTTTTGGCTTGCTTTGAGCTTGCTCAGTTGGGGTTATTTAGTGTTTAGCAATGTTGTTGATCTGTGTTGTACTACTTTCATGTTATCAGTGTGAAGCTGCTTTGATACAATCTGTATTGTGAAAAGCGCTATATAAATTAATGTGACTTGACTTGACTTGACAGTTCTGTCAACTGTCCCGAGCTTCGTTTACGCTGGTACCAGGCCCTGAAGGTCCTTTGAAATAACTGAATTTGGCCTAATGAAAGTGTAACACACCTGCCTGGAACTACTTTAGCTGTGCGTTTACTGGAAAATAATTGAAAAAATGATAAAACTAAATGAAAGTCAATGTCATGAAGAACAAGTCTGATAAATTGCTTCATTGTTCAAAATTACTGGTTAATTTCTTGAAGATAACAAAACCCCTTTAACTAGCTAATCTGGATGCCTAGGTTAAGTAATTTGCCAAAAAAGCTAATGACAGTTCTGTCAACTTTAAAGCTTGACGGACAAAATGGCAAACAGCAACAAAGCAATGATTTGATTGCCTATTTAGGCTGTTAATCAGTGATCTGTCCTACGATCAATTTGTTTTTGGTTTCAAAAGATAGATCTCAAATGCTGGAAAGGAGCCGAAGGATGTTTCTAAAGAACTGTGGGCAGTTTAATTGACTCGTGAACAACTATATCTCAGAAAGTATTCAGGATTAAATAACTTTTAGGTCAGGGGTTTTTTTTTATTCAGCGATTAATTTGTCTAGTGCCTACAGTATGTCTTATTCAGGGCAGTAATTTAGTTAAAAATTGTTTCCCATTTTGTAGATTCTGCCAAATGTATGTAAAGCTTCTAAGTATGTATAAATGGAGCTGCTTCTTTCTTCAACACGAGAGCAGAATTATCTGCAAGAATCACTGACTCAAATAATATAATTTATCAAGAACCCAAACAGTTGCAGTTAACTAGCAGTAAGCAATTAGAGAAATCCCCCACCCCCGGGTGCGACCCAGGTTGACCTCGCTCTCATTAAGTGCCATAGGCAGGGAAGAGTGGGGGAAGTGCAAGAAGTTTCTGTATGACTTCAGAGTGCAGTTCAAACTACGAGACTCTGTTTTCTTCTTTTGGAAAGTGAAATAAATGAATAAAGTTAATGTTTAGTATAATGAAACAGAGGACTGGGAGGTATAGATTAGTCTTGAGTAAAAGTCTTTTTTTTTTTAAAAAAAAGAAACAAAATATAGACAAGATTTAGACTTCCTGCAAATGTTATGGTTAAGAGAGAACATTTTCATTCCCACAGTTATGTGCTCTATTGGCCTTCATTCCCAAAACAAAGCCTTAAATACAACCTCACTGAGTGCCCTCTGACTTATCACATGGCCCTAAAACTGCAAACAGCCTGCAGTGGGGGACCGCAGATGCGACACTAAGCAGAAGGGCTATACTTAATACATCTTCTTAATATGTATTTAACTGGCTCAGGCTTATTTTTGCTGTTTGTCCAGTTGTCATTTTCAAGAGGGACCATCTCTTCCACCAAAGAGTCACTGATGCTAAATAGATGTTTAACGCATGAACAGTAAAAAATAACCAGTGAAATGCTGTTTAATTCTAACAATAAAAAAAGGTTTTGATCCGATTCATTAAATCTGACAGTTAAAACTGAACTATCGATTGACATAATACAAGTTTATTTGGGAATAAACTCAGCAGAGAAAGAAATATTCTCTTTCTTTCAGCTGCATTTATTTCCAGTAAATGTAAGGTAAGTTCACATGTGTATAAGTAGTATAAGAGAATTGATGAACGAAAATGGAATATGAAGTCCTTGAACAAAGGGGGGGTCAATACCTGGTCACTTCAGGTGTTTTCTCTGATATGTTAGTTCGTGAAAAGACTAGGTATAAATGCCCTCTGAAACACTTGATGGATTAAAATCTGATCACTCAAACCACTTCATGAGGTGGTCTGAGATGCATTATAGATGAAACTGGACAAAATGCATCTGCTTATTAAAACCACATGTAAATTATACTCCTCCAAAAATGTAAAAAAAAAATAAATAAATAAATAAATAAATAAATATGTGAGAGTGTGTTATAGGCTATATGAAATATTACAGCCAGATTTCTGCAACACACATCGCTGCAGATGAGCTGAGTATCTCTTCAGCATGCAAAATCACAAACTGCTGCAAGTGAAACTGAAAGTAAGTCACAGATACTCAAAAAACAATCATCTTCATTAAAAGTAATGAGTCTCAATGATCTTACCAATGCTGTTGCCGCTCTTTCGTCTGTGGTCTTTGATCTTCAAATTAGCTGATGATGAATAAAATACTCATATCTGCTTTCGTTGATGTGAACTCATCAATTTGCAAGATAGATATCCGATATGTAAAAACCCATGAAGTGCTGCTTAAAGTACTACAATGGACCCTCTGCTCTGCATATTTGGTATATCTTCATCATTTAATGTACCTGATTCAGACCATCAGCTCATTAAAGCGACATGTGTCACATAAAAGAGACATGCAAAATGTGCAAAGAGTTGAGAACTGCTGGTTTAGACCAGTGTTTCTCAACCCTGCTCCTGAAGGACCCCCAACACTGCACGTTCTCTTTGTCGCCCTATCAAACACACCTGACTCAACACATCGGCTCATTAAAAGAAACTCCAGGACCTGTAATCAGTGTCAGAAAAATGAGACTTTCAAAATGTGCATCCTGTGGATCCTCCAGGAAAAGCACTGGTTTAAACTCTAGAATTTAAGCAGTTTATATATATATATATATATATATATATATATATACTGTATGTGTGTGTGTGTATATACTGTATATATATATATATATAGGAGAAAACTTCTAGGTTGCAAAAAGGGACAATAATTATAGCAGTGTTTTCAAAATGTGATTTTACCCCTACTTTCAATTAATTTTTTTTGAATGAATGGTCAAAAGGATAAACAATGCAGGTTCATTTTTACAGACATCTTTCATCATATTTATCAGGGGTGCCAATAATTCTGACCACAACTCTATAGTTACAGTAATGGTTTAGTTTGAAATGTTACAATTACCAGTTGAAACTGTTCAGCTTGAAAATAAAAAGAACTGCTCTTCTTTTGCATTGAGTTTAGTTACCAACTTGCCCCCCCGCCAAATACTCAAACCCGGTGTATTTAAGCTATCTAATGAGAAATCTACATCTTGCGGTCAAAGTCAGTCATAATAGCAGAAGAGAGACTTGAAAGATAAAATGCAAAGAGAGCAAAAAGGTGCCTCACACCAGGCCTGATTCTGCTGACCTGGTTCTTCGTGTCAACACACATCCATCCAAACAAAATGAAGATGTACAAAGCAAACTATCAAAGGCGGCGGCTCCAGAATCAGACTGGAAGACTCCTGAGAAGATCCTTCTTAAAAGACCCTCATGGTCAGGTCACTATGTAGTATATGCTGCATTTTGGACACTGGAGTGGGTTGTTCCCCCCAATCTACTTAAAGGGACAGCTTTTTTAGCTTAACTGAACAGCTTCAGAGTTTTTGAAATGGTTATATGACTTCTTTCGAGTTGAATGGTAGGCGGATACAGTATTCTGTTGTGACGTGCACTGTCTTCACATGGACGCGCGCCTCAGTCTGTTGTGGGGACTGAGAGACTCTCTATATTTGTTACGGTGAAATCACAAAACCTAATGCACAAAAAAACGTGTCTCTACTTGAAATACAACCACTAATAAACAATCGGTTTTGATGAGGAAAATAAACTACCCGTATATAACCTCCTGGTATACTACCCAGAACCTCTGGCACGCTTGGCAAAAGTTCTGCCACTGGACCATTAAAGTTCATAGGGATAATAATCGGAACTATGTATTTAATCACGTGAAAATTCTCACCATTAACAACATATATAAGATCTCATTAAACAACAAATTAAACACAATGTACTATTGTATACTATGTAATACGCCATGTCACGCTGAGTGGTATTTCCAACAGTAACGTTAAATTTAAGTACTCCACAGCAACTCTAGGGGTCGCTGTTTAACAAAAACGGGATTCCTGCATAGTGCCCCTTTAAGCACAAACAACTGAAATACTCAAATTTCCAAACCAACAAAAAGTGATGTAAGCTATAAGAATGCAGTGAGAATGCCCCAAAGAGGTATTGAGACAAAAAAGGCCCCTGTATGAGTTTTTGTCTTTTATATTTATATCAGGGATCGGCAACTTAGTGCCAGTCACTGGCAATGTGACAATCCTTTAATAAAGACATTTATAAACATTTAAATTATGTTGGTTTTGTAGCTATTGCTGGAATGACATTCATAAAATGAAATGAATGATTCAGAAAGTTGTGTTGTAACCTTATGTTATCTCCCTTCCTTAACAATGGACAGAGCAACACCAGTCAGTGTCACATGTATTCAAATTTCTCATAGATATCACACAAACTCATGCAAACATACACACAAAGCCAAAATAAAAACTATAATGTGGGGTTGAACATTCATAAAATACATTTGACAAATTTTACTATTTGCATTTACTAAAGTCACTAAAGTGCTGATTGTGATCGAAGCCTATTGGCGGAGAGGTTTACCTTTAGTACACTGGGGACATAATTTGCTGATTGGTAATGTTTTAGATACATGGTCAAGGAAAGAATAAAAGAAGACAATTACCAATAATCTTTTTTTCTCTCTCTCTGGGCTTTCTGAGTCTCCCGGCCACCAACACCAGATGCCCAAATCAACCGGACTACCATCCATTTGCCCCTTCCATTTCCAACTTTCTTCAATAAATAATACTCCAAAATTCACAGTTGTGGCGTGGTGGTTCTTGCTCGTGAAAGAAAACAAAATGTCCAAACTAGTTGATTGAATGTTAACATTTAAGGGGTAGCCTATCTATGGTAATAAAATCCCATTCAAACAATGCTTGTGCCATTAGTCAAACGTGGCAGAGGATGGAAATACAAAAAAAATGACCATCTTGATGATAACTCTTTTAAGTCATTCTGCAATCCTACAGTGTGAAACCACCATACAGCACCTTTTCACTCAAAACTTACATACATACATTTATGGTATAGTGAAATACAGAGCAAAACATAAATGTGCAAATGTGTAAAAAAGACAAAAAATAAGTTACTACACTACAAATTTTAGTTGCAGTAGCAGCACTAAAGTTTTGTAATTGCATTCACATGCTCTCTGTTGTGTAACTGCATTAATGAATGAGGCTAGAACTATATTGCAAATCAATAATACTGTGTTAATATCATCAATCCATGCCACTGTATTCATTAACAACCATTGGCCCTGGAGCCCCCAGTACACTGCACACTTCAGACGACATCTCAATCAAACACACCTGATTATGGATTCAACTGATCATTAATTCCAAGACCTGGAGTGGGTGTGTCAGATGAGAGAGACGTCCAAAATGTGCACTGCTAAAGAGGGAAAGCCAGGGTTACAAACCGCTCTCACTGCTACAGCCCAGCACTACATTCCTCTGCAGCGTCGTTTTCACTACGAACGTCAGTGAGTGAGCTGTTTATTTGTTGAAGAACATAGTTATAGATCCAAAACAAGACATGAACCGAGGCCATGGCCCACATACAGTCATTTTCGAGCACTCACCTTGCTCATTTACAACTTCCACAATCATTCGCCGCAGAATGAGTCTGGCATGACCTCACTACATGCGTGAAAACGAAATACAATATTTGGCAAAAGCGAGATTTTCCTCTATTTACCGTTAGGTCGGGGATCCAGGCACAGTGTGTGATTCTCTTTACGCAAATCACTGGAAAATGGTGTACGCGCTGTCTTGTCCGTCCACCAAAAAAGCATCAAAATAAGGCAAAAGGAGCCATGTCCTTGTCCGAATGTCTTACCGTTATAGTAGCATTCCTTACGACATTGGATGCGGTTTGCCGTATCTCAGCGGCGCTTCCCGGCTTCAGTAGGCTTTTCGTAAATCTCCGGGTCGATTCCGCTGCCATTTCTTCATCAGTACATTCGGGGCTACAATCTGCAGTGTGTGCCACGAATCCGTAATGTGTTTAATCACGTTGAAATCGAAAGATTGCAAATGCACGTCCTTCGTCTCACTGCTGCTTCCACTCAGCAGCAGCTTTACTACAGCGCGGTGGGCAGGGCTCGGGTTACTCAGCAATCGTACAGACTGGAATTCAGCATTTTAGTAGCATAATTTCCCAAGCATTACCAGTAGAAGGAACAATAATGCAAACCTTGATAGTGTCGACTCAAGCGATGGATTATAATAGCCTAATTGAGATTAATGTATGTGGTGGAGACAGATCATCCCGACCAGTCTTGCTTCAACTGATTTCACATCATCAGTGTCAAATGCCGTGCAGATCAAGTGCATACACATTCTTTGACCGAGATTATAATTAATGACGTCCAACATCTTGATATGTTAAATATATGGCTGATTCCTCACGTTGACAGTTTATGCAGGTAAATATATTTTACAGTCCGTATGTATGCATAATAATTGTTTTACTGCGATAATCTCGGTGAGCATATCATTTTAACAACTGTCTTGAAGTGGTGGTGATGGTGGTAGAGGTGCGCGGCGCGTGTGAAAGCATTCATGGACTTTAGCGCCATCGCGCGTCAGCTCCACAAAACAGAACACTATTATTACAATACATAATATTGTGCATTATCAGAGAAACTCTAATATGACGAGAACTCCCACTCACATTAAACTTCCGGGTTCTGAACTGTTGCAGTTCCACTCTGGTTCCATTTGAGGGCGCTCACAGGCGGAGTGCAGAATGAATGGAGGTTTTTTTTTTTATTCTTCAACAACATAAAACAACAAGGTACATTAACACATCTCAGCAAATAACCTCAATTATTCAGCCTACAGTTGAGCATCACAACAGAGGGAAGAAAAAAAACAGACTAGAACAAACAAAGAATTAAAAGCAATACAAAAAAAATACAATGAAGGAAATAAATAAATAAATATAACAAGGGACTTTTAAATTAATTTAAACATATCCAAAAGAGAAATCAATTTAAGGGCTTTCTGATTTTTAACTAATTTTAGAGAATTGCACAAGAGATTCACCTCATTCAACCAGTGATTAAAGTTGGGTTTAGATTTAAAGGAAAACTCCACTGTTTTTTTGAAATATGGCTTATTCACATTCTTTCCTACATTTAGATATGTGTGCAAATTCATTTTTGTCTCAGTGCATGCATTGTTTTAGTTTGACATGGTCGGCGCTAGCTTAGCTTAGCACAATGAATGGATTCCCTTGTTGCCAGCTAGCATGTCCTGAGTAAAAGTGGTTAAAAAAATAAACAAACCCACGTAATTACTTCTTGTGGCCTGCGTATTCACAACGAGTACAAATAGCGACGCAGATTAACACTCAGCGATTTCCTAGGCAGATATTGACTTGGGACTAGGGGGAAGCACAGGCGAAGCACTGTTGCTAAGGCGAATCACTGCTACATGGGCGCAGAGACGTCACGCAACACATGAAATCGCACGACTTCCGTAAACATACCGGCTTGAATAGTAGCTACCTGACTATTTTCCTAACAGTACATGACTGGCGATGAACATGGCTGATTTTGTGAGAGACGAAGAGGGAGACTTCTCAGACAGTCAAGAGCCAGAGCCATAATGTTGAACCAGAGTTTTCAGAAGAGGAGCTGCGTGCTTTAGAAATCGACCGAGAGGAGGAGGATGTTGCGATCGCTCAACAGCCTGAGGACGAGGATGAGAGCCAACACGAACTGGTGGTGTGAATGTGGGGGAATATGCCAACCTATGCCAACTGAAATAGAGTGTCTGTGCTGTGGCGAGTTGGGCCGATGGCCAGGCTCAACGCGTCAGATAAGACGAGCGTGCCCGCAGTTGTGTCACAGCTAACATTACTGAGGATTTCACGGCACTGACCCTGATCCATCCTGCAGTACTCGTTTTTTTTCCGGTGTTACAGATCAACTGGGGATCATGTTAACTGGGGACGCGCGCGTGCACGCAGATAGATTTACCTGGATTTCCAGCAGATGTTAGACGGCTACAGATTCGTCACAGCGAATTTTCCATTGAGCAGATTTGAAAGCTTTCCATATTATTGGTAAATTAATGTTTGTATCCTCTGTCGCTGCATGTTTCAGACGCCGTTTGAAAAGTTATGTTTTTTCTTCTTCTCAACGTCACGAAACACAGACCACGCCCATATCATTTTGTTACACTCGTTTCAATTGAAATCGTATCTAAATGACAATTGTAAGTGGCTACGTTAAATAAAGTATTTGCTTTGTTTTTGCAGTGCGTGTGTGATTATTTTGTGATGCCTAGTTTGTGTCTTAATTTAAATTTAGTTAAAGAAACACGTCAATTTATTTATTTAAACTGAGGAATGAGTTAAAGCACATACAACACTCCATAAATGTTGCTTAGGATTGGAGAGAGGTGATGAGCTATAGCTATGCAAATATAATTTTATAATTAAAGACATACAGGTAGGATCCAGTGAATAACCCACGGCATTTATTAGCAACGTTAACATAACAGCAGTAAAAACAGGTGAAAAAAAAGGCAGGACAAAAACATTACAAGCACGCAGGGCAGCTGTATTTGCCAACAGTGGAAGGTCTACCCACACAGTCCCAATGGTACCACCTTCCACATTCTGTACATTCAATCTAAGAAAGGAAGAGCAAACATTAGAATTTTGTTCGTGAGTGGTTTTCAATGCATATTTATACTGTAAATTGTTCTTACCCATTGCACAGTTTGGCCTTTGTCCCTATGATGCTCTCCACATGAACGACAGAGCTGTGAAAGGTCATCTGTAATATGTAGAAGGAGTCATGTCATGCCCAGAAAACTTAAGGTAGTCAAAGCTATACAAATTCAAATTATTATTTGACTCTGATGAAGATGTAGTTGTACATCGAAACGTTAGTCAATTGTTGCACCTTTAATAAATTTGCTCTTAGAAGATCTGTGCACCGGTGTTTCTCCCGTTCTGTCAAATTATTATTTCTCACCAGTTTCTCTTAAAAGCCTTTTTGCAATTTCCAGGCGCAGTGAAACCACGCCTTCCTCATTTGAAAATTTAATCTCTTCCTCCATAAGAAGCAGCTCTGCTAGCTGATGTAAGCAGTTATGCCATACATAAATTAGGTTTTATCAATAAAGACTGTAAAAATTCATAC
This sequence comes from Pimephales promelas, assembly GCF_016745375.1. Next base: position 1,887,376 of record NW_024121743.1, read on the forward strand.
AAGTACATATAACTTACTTTGCAAACAAATGCACCACATGATGTGGAATCCTGTTGGGTAGGATGCACAATTGAGTGGCATCCCCACCTGGAAATGTTGAGACCTTTCATCCTGATGAATGATCTATTAAATAAAAGTGTGCAAATGCACTCATCATTAAGCTGCAATACAAAAATATACAACAGATACAATTTTCATATAATACTTGCCTTGTAGCATCCTTGCACTTAGAAATTGCCGATTCATTAGCACCAAAAGGGTCAATATATATAGATTTTGCCAATTTTGGGAACATTGCCTGAAAAACAAAACAAACATTAAGTGTCAGTAGATAATCTTAAATCTGCATTATCATCTATTCATGCATCTACTTCTGTAGACATTTAGAAAGTTACTTACTATAAATGTCCAATCGTTGTCATTGACACAAACAGCCCCGAATAGAACGTCATAGCTGGATGGATCAAGCTACGAACAATACAATAGCGATTTTAAAAACTGTCAATTTACTTAAACACTTCAGATTGTGTTTAAATGCAAAAACCTTTTTCAAGCCCTTTTGGCTTCCATTCCAGATTGCAGTCATCTGGTATGAATCGATTAAATATGCCCGTTTCATTCCTGACACATTTAATTGGTTTTTAAGATGGTGTAGATAACCATTCACAACCTATTGGCAAAAAGAATCAAAATAAAACAAGGAACCAAAACAAAGGTAACCATATACAATTTGAGAATGCAACCCTACCTCACTTTCCAACCATTTGCCTGGTGCCAGACCCATCAGGTTTTTGGAAAACAATTTGTAGGGGCCCATTTTGCTCCACAGCACATTCTATTTCTTGCCCTCCCATATATCATGTATCACTAAAATAAGCACAATGAATACAAAGTAAAATTCTGAGCAATGGCACTGTGAAATATAACCGAACCACTTGTTCGTCTGGATATTTCGACACAGGGAAGGTGTCTGGGGAGCAAGAGTGAGTAGTTGGTGGGCCTGGGTTGTTTTGTGTTTGTGCCATTGTTGCAGGGTGAGGAGAATTTGCAGGGTGAGGAGGATTGGCTGATGATGAAGGTGTTGCATGGTGAGGAGGATTGGCAGGGTGAGGAGGATTTGCTGGTGATTGAGGTGTTGCATGGTGAGGAGGATTGGCTGGTGATGGAGGTGTTGCATGGTATGGTATGGTATGGTATACTTTATTGTCCCAATGGGAAATTTGTCTTGGGCTCACAATTACAACCACTGCACCAGACAATTTAAAACAAACACAATACATAAAGAACAAAGAAATACACATTTAAAAACAAGTAGTTAGCCTCACAAATACTGGTGAGGAGGATTTGCTGGTGATGGAGGTGTTGCATGGTGAGGAGGATTTGCTGGTGATGGAGGTGTTGCATGGCGAGGAGGATTGGCAGGGTGAGGAGGATTTGCTGGTGATGGAGGTGTTGCATGGTGAGGAGGATTGGCTGGTGGTGATTGAGGTTTGGCAGGGTGAGGAGGATTGGCTGGAGGAGCAGGAGGACTGAGAGGGGTTGATGGGATCCATTTTTTTGGAATGTGAGGCTCGGGCTCCACATACTTTATTAAATGATACAAGTTGAATTTCAACTTTTTCTTTCCTTTGGTTGAAACCACATCAACATTTTTGCCTTCTATGTTAATAATAGTAAATGGACCAAGCATGTCTGGGTCCATTTTTCCACCCTTTCTGTTCTCCTGTCTCACATTCCTAACCAACACTTTATCCCCAGCCATTAAGTTGTCCTCCTGCCCTTTTTCCATCTTTCGCTTCCGTACTTTCTCTTGACTCTTCGTGATGTTCTGTTTGTCAACTTCCATTGTCTCCCTCCGATCTCTCAACCCCTCAGCCAGCTGCTCACTTTCAACCATTGCTTCCACCTTTCCATGACAGATCTAAGTAAGACATTCACAATAATTATTCACATCTTTAAAGATCAAGTGTCAGCAAAAAAAAAAAAAAGCCACAAACCACTAACCTCATAATCTTTTGGTCCCTGACATGGATATCGTGCCTCTCTCCCAAACATTAGATAATATGGGGAAAATTGTGTCGTTAATTGTTTCTTTGTTTCTAAAATATTTCTTATGGTAATATCCATTTATTTTGACTTGATTTGTTAAACCAACCTTGTTGACAAACTCTCGTCCCTGATCTGTTAACAGACGCTGTGGTGCTCCAAATTTGTAAAAAAAAAAAAAAGTCTAGGATGCATCCCGTGACCTCTTCTGCTTTTTTTGTTTTCAAAGGATAGGCTTCAGACCACTTAGTAAAATAGTCCACCATGACGCAAATATATTGGTGCCCATTTTCAGTTGGCGTTAACTTTCCTATAAGATCCATACCAATTAATTCAAGTGGTTCTGTGACCTGAAATAAAAATCAATGTTTTAAACATTCAGGGCTAAGGCTATTAAAAGTTTGTTATATTTGCATTTTTATACATACAACTATAGGATTGTAAGCCGCCTCCTCCTTTAATGTATTTTTCCTAGCCTGACACTGAGGACACTGGGCTATCTGAAAGAAGAGAAGTGGGCCATGACCATTATAATTGAGTTAGATGTAGAAAAACAAACAAAAAACATTTCAACTTTTTTTTTTTTTTCACAATTAACTTACCCACTTGCGGATGTCCTGTTCCATGCCAGGCCAGTAAAATCTAAGAATTATGGCATTGTGGGTTTTCTCAACTTCACAATAGCCGCGTTTCCACTGCCGGGCCAGGGCCGGGCCGTGCTAGTGTGTGCCAGGGCCAGTCGCATTTCCACTGTCACTTCCGGGGCTTGATCGGGGCTTCCTCAGGGCCAACGGCCAGGATTTCTGGCCCGTCGAATACCTTGGGCCAGAGCAGGCCAGCTCGTGCTAGAGGCGTGCTCAAGGTAAAAGGCGGAGTTTATCGGTGATGGAACGTTATTATCTGAAGCAAGATGCACATTTCACTTTTTATTAGGGGTGTCCATGTTTAAAATTGCATAACCGAGTGAAACCTTTTTGCTCGGTTAAGTGGCGTCAATACATATTTGCACAAAACTTTTGCGTTTTTTTTGTGAATGTCAATAAAAAAATATTGTGAAATGACAGCGTTTCCATTAACGATGTTATGCGACTAAAACATCTTTTTTTTTCCTTTCGCAATAAGTCATTCCAAAAATAATGGCAACGAACGTTGGTAGTCTATCAGCCACCGCACTAGACATTATTATTAGCCTATTTATGGACATGCGTGTTATCCAAGCATTAATGGCAGGGAAAGAGACTCCCTCATTTCTGCTCCGAGGTCTTGATTGTGGCATTTCTTTGAGGTTTTGTCTAGTAGGCTATTCCTTGTATCTTTTATGAATTTTAAAAAAGAACTCTGCCTCGTATTATGTCCAAACGGTCTACTTTTTGTGTTCATTCGTTTCCCCATTTAATCCGTTGGCCTAATTGCAAAATGAAAAATTAACGGTTGTTGTCTTTTGTAAAACGCAAAGTTGAACACCAAAATGTTCATTTGAACGCTAGTTACGCATGTAACTGTGGTTCTGTGAATTCTGGATGACCGCCAGAGGCAGTGTAAACACTATGGATTATCGCAGCGCCAGCTAAGATAGATCGAGAGAATATACCAACAAAGTCACGTGACGTGACGTATGCTGAGCCCTGGAGGTAAAGCTACAGTAAGCTCAGCACTCTACCTCGGTACGCCTTTCTCGCGCATTCCGAGTGACTGAGAACTCTGGCGGTCATCCAGAATTCACAGAACCACAGTTACATGCGTAACTAGCGTTCTGTTTCATTCTTACTGACCGCCAGAGGCAGTGTAAACACTATGGATGACACATACCAACATAGTCATGAGGAATGCCACCCACCTGATGAATCAAGGCTGCTCCAGAAGAACCGCAGAACTAACGGCATGATGAGCAGCGATGTTGACCTTATAGAACCGGGCAAACGTGCATGGAGTAGCCCAGGTAGCGGCAGTGCAGATGTCCACCAGGGAAACTCCTCTAAAAACAGCCCATGAAGATGAAATGGCCCTAGTGGAATGACAAGTTAGTTTCCAGGGCAGTGGTCTCCCTGCTGCCTTGTAAGCCAGCGTAATGGTCTCTACTATCCAGTTCGACAATCTCTGCTTCGACACTGGAGCACCTTTCTTCACACCACCATAGCAGACAAATAACTGGTCTGACTGTCTAAGTTGAACAGTAGAGTTCACATAACACTTCAATGCCCGAACAGGACACAAAAGTTGGGCACTTGAGTCAGACCCAGAATAAGTCTGAAAAGAGGCCAGTTCAATGTGCTGATTTATGAACTGAGGAAGAAGGACCTTCGGAAGAAAAGAAGGATTGGGTCGCAGAACCACCCCGGAGTCATCCGGTAACCAACGCAAGCACGGTTCACTAACAGACAATGCGTGCAACTCACTGACTCGTTTCAAAGCTGCAGATGAGTCGGGTCCGGGTGCCAGACACTGGCCTCCAGCTGAGAGAGGAGGTCCTTCCTGGGGGGGAGCTTCCATGGATTGCCTTTCAGAAGTCTCAGCAATAAAGGAAACCACGGCCTGGCTGGCCAACGTGGTGCCACGAGCAACACTCTGTGCTTGTACAAGGAGATCCTGTGCAACGTCTCCCATAACAGAGGGATAGGTGGAAACGCATAGAGCAGGCAGTTCGGCCATTCGTGAGACAGCGCATCCTGGCCCAGGGGGCTGGACACTTCTGTCCTTGCGAACCATAAGCGACAGTGGGTGGTCATCTCTGAAGCAAAAAGATCCACTTCTGCTCTTCCAAATCGTAGCCAGATCTCCTGCACTACCTCTGGATGGAGCCTCCATTCTCCTGGATGTATTTGATCCCTGGAAAGAGCATCTGCTATCTGATTGCATGCTCCTGGAATATGAGCTGCCCTCAGTGAAGCGAGTCGAGGCTGACACCATGTCAGAATCTCGTGAGTCAGTAGTAGAGACCTGAGGGATCTCGTGCCGCCCTGGTGGTTCAGGTGGAACACTGTAGAGGTATTGTCCGATCGAACAAGAACATGGCGGCCTGTCAGAACCGGCATGAAGTACCTCAGAGCCAGGAACACCGCCCTTAGTTCCAACAGGTTGATATGTTCCGTGGCCTGGATTGGAGTCCAGCGCCCGCAAATACCCCTCCGATTCCAGGTTGCCCCCCATCCTGTGAGGGAGGCGTCTGTTGTGACCAACTTCCGACGAGAGGGAACAACCCCCAGGGGCACTCCTGCCCTTAGGAACTCTAACTGTCTCCAACGCCTCAACGCACATATGCAACGGTGAGAAATCATCACCTGTCGATGTCTGGTGGGATCTAGCCGTAAACTGTTGTTCCATAACTGGAGTGGTCTGAGGTGGAGTAAACCCAGTGGAATCACCACTGTAGCCGCTGTTAACATCCCTAACAGTCGTAGGATCACCTCGTACTGCAGGGACACACCCGGGCGAAAGCGAGCCAAAAGTTGCAGAATGTTCATCACACGTTCCTGAGACAGGGAGGCAGACATTAGACAGGAATTCAGGGTCATTCCTATGAATGTAGTGGTTTGTGATGGAATCAGACGGCTCTTTTTCTCGTTCACAGAAAAACCCAGCTTCTGCACATGTCTCAGAAGAACTCTGGAATCTTGCACAGCCTGCTGCTCTGTGGGGGCACAGAGAAGCCAGTCGTCCAAGTAAGGGAGGATATGTAGTCCTCTCATCCAAAGAGGGGACAGAGCTGCACTCACACACCTTGTGAAGACGCGAGGAGCAAGGGAAAGGCCGAAGGGTAGCACCTTAAACTGATAAGCTTGATTTTTGAAACTGAAACGCAGAAATTTTCTGTGATGCACAGCAATTGGGATGTGAAAGTATGCATCCTTCAGGTCGACACTTACAAACCAATCGTCTGCCGTCACAGACCGGAGAACATCGGCTGTGCGCAGCATTCGAAAGGGAAGGACCTTCAGGTACAAATTCAGAAGCCTCAAATCGAGAATCGGGCGGAAACCACCGTCCTTCTTTGGAACAAGAAAATAAGTTGAATAGAACCCGTCTCCCTGAACGAGGGGATGAACTTTCTCTATGGCTCCCTTCTCTAGCAGAGAACAAATTTCTAGAGAGAGAGCCTCTGCGCGAACCGCGTCTCTGACAATCGTAGGAACAATTCTTGAAAATCTGGGAGGCCGGCGTCGAAATTGTAGAGTATATCCTCTGCTCAGAGTTGCCAACACCCAGGGGTCTGTTGTGTTGGATCTCCAGTACTCCAGTTGATCTACAGAAAAACGACTGTCTCAGGCTTTATGAGTACGATTTTTTGTGGTCGCGGGGGGGCGCTGACGGGGTCCTCCCGGGAACTGACGATGAGGTGGGCGGAAAACTCTCGCATCTTCAGGAACACGAGGTCTTTGTGGGGGCTGTGTCTGAGGTGTAGCGTGCCGACGGAAACGTTGCTCTGATGTGGCATAGTGATGTGAGCCATAGATGCTAGAGTTCGAGCAATCTTAGAGTGTCGTTTCGGCGGGCCAGAGCCAGTGAGAGCATTCGAGAATTCAGCCACAAAATCTTTACATGGCGGCATGGCAAACGAAGTTGCAGCTGAGGTCTGTCTGAAAAACACATTTGTTTGGGTAGATTGGACAGGTGACTCGTCAAGTCCTAGACGAGCAGCTGCCATTCGAAGCACAGCCAAAGTATCATCGGAGGAGGACTGGGCTTTCCCAGACGATTGAACTGATCCCCCACTAGAACCCTCCGTAGCTGTGTAACCAGTGAAAACAGCCTGAGGTGATGGTTGCGCAGCAACATCCATAGTATCCCCATGATCATGAAAAAAGGAATCTGAAGCACTCGTAGAAAGCACATCAAACTCTGAACGGTGAGAAAAACAAGGGGAATCAAGAGACTCTCCACCAGCTCCTAAATTCTGAACATTCTCATCCTCCTGTGTCATGCTCACAGGTGTAGTAGATGTGGCAGGCTGAAGCGAGTGTAGCAGGCGTTTCAACTCTGCCATTTCTGAAGAAAGCATCGACACCGTCACAGAAAGAGAACCTTTCTCAGCATGTTCATCACTTCGCGATTTGGCCTTCTTTTTAGCTGGAAGAGGAGCACCAGCCGCCGCCGACGCCCTGCGCTTTCGAGTGCGCGTGGAGGCTACATCCAACTGTCCAAGTTTCACCGTTGAATTAGGGTCTAATTCGGCAAGACGGAGCCGTCGTTCCGACATAGGCAAAAGACTGCAGTGCACGCATGGGTCCGTGAGAGCCTCTCGCAGATGTTGAATCCCCAAACACGACGGGCAGATGTCATGACCGTCGTCAGGAAGAAGATTATTAGGGCACAGCTTACAAGTCAGTGGAAAACCAGTGGCGATCGAGCCGTGAGCCATAGTTAGCTACTCGCTAATAACACCCTCGGATAGCACCGTAAGGTTAAGTTAAGCGGGATGAAAAATGATAAAAATAAAATAAAACGATTACCCCTGGAGAACCAACAGGTAATATCAACAATATCAAGAGATAAAAAAGTCTAAATGGCCGGCGGATTGAACCGAGGGACAAGTGAGAGAAAAAAACACTCTAATAGAGTCACGGGAGATCGTTAACTCATAGGCGCGGAAAAACACAAGCCACCGGATAGCACCGAGAGGCACAGAGTGTGTCACCGACGAAGCAATATAAAACTCACCAGTATTCAATCCTAGAATGACGAAGACACGCGCTGTCACAGCTTGTGAGGACGAATCTCGCTGCTCTAGTAAGCTGCACTTGACAGCGCGAATCACTCAATCAATACGACCTATCTCAAACAGGCGAGAAGGCGAAAGAGGTAGAGTGCTGAGCTTACTGTAGCTTTACCTCCAGGGCTCAGCATACGTCACGTGACTTTGTTGGTATATTCTCTCGATCTATCTTAGCTGGCGCTGCAATAATCTATAGTGTTTACACTGCCTCTGGCGGTCAGTAAGACTGAAACAGAACTGTAGGTCTATGCCAAATGCTGCGCAAAAATATATAGGCTATATATAGGCTACATATCGACGAATTTTCAGATATTTGTTAGATTTTTTTGCCCCTTTAAACATTTAAAATATTTGACAAATTAATATGAAAAATATATATATTTTACTGGTTTTCTGAGGCCAAATTAGAACCTGGAAATGACATTTTCCCCGCAGTGCTGAATGAGAAGAGCCGTAACCACAGCCTACAGAAATGGGATTTATAGGTGATTTATAGGCTATAATAGGCTAAATGTGCCTGATAATAAAATAATATAAATTAACGAGGCTGTCACAGTCTGTCGTCCTCACCTGTTTTGTCCTGTCATCTGCACCACACTTCCCCGGATCCTTTTGTTTCTACTCCCGGACTCACTCCCCAATCAGCCACCTGTTCCTCGTCCTGTCATCATCATTCTCACCTGTTTGCACCTCGTTTAGTTTGATTCTTGCTTGTATTTAGTTCTCCCTCTGTCAGCCTGTGTTTGTCGGTCAATGTTTAATGTTGCGTTGTGATACCCCGTCTTCCTGCCTGTATTTTGGAATTAAATGTCTCTTTACCGAGATTCTGAACTCTGCCCGTTCTTCTGCCTGCACCCGCACCCGTGACAGAGGCATTAATTGTTTATTAATAAACTATTGTTTTCTAAATCATTTTCGGCTAAAAACATATCTCCATCTCCGGATGTACATTTAGAGAGAAATTAATTAGCTACATAATTACATAGTCAGAAGATATTGGCTTTAGATTAGAATTTGTTCGTTTTAAATTGGACACATTCGAATGCGGTGGCTGTTTCAGTTCTCGCGCTTCAGTTCACGGAGATCTTGAAGCCTGATTGTTAAAGCACAACGTTTTCTTGTTATTGTGGATTTACGCAAATAAATGTATTTGCGAATAATGTATTATTATTTTCTGTATGACCAGAAATGAAAGAGTATTTTAAGTTGTTTCCACTGAAAGAACTGCAGTGAAACACACACTGGATATGCGTAAAAAATATTGTGTTTATTTGTGCTTTGTTATTGGATAAAGGCGTCTTCTACATATGCAGACTAATAAAATGTTACAATAATGATTATTATTATTATTATTATTATTATTATTATTTGAGGACAGAGTTTTTGCGAAATGGACGTGTTTCCAATGTGCTTATTTTCAATTGCCAATTTCAGTTTGAAGGGTGATGGAAATGCGGCTTTAACTGCTCCGTACTTACTGCGTTTATTTCTATAATTAATTTAGTTTCAAATGGGATCCAACCAGTTATTAAAGGTGTTAAAAATTAAAAGGGCCTCGGTGAACGGTTAATGAAAAACTCGAAAACGTGCAGCCCTACTTTTTATATCGCGCAAAAAAAAAAATCGCTGCTTGAAATGGAGAATCGCCTGTACTGGTCTGTCGAGGATACCAAAGCTCTTCTGAGCATTTGGACAGAAGAAAGGGTAACGTTACGACGTCAATTTGACGCCGTGTGAAGAAACAGTCCCTCACCCGTCCCCCTCTGTTATTATTAGTGGCGACTCGCGAGACAATCGGGACACTATTGCAGCCACGGCAAGTGAGTTAATATACATGCTATCTTCCTAATTTAAAAAATAAATTAATTCATAATACCCGCTGAAATGGGTTGGGTTGTATGACGTTTGATCCAGAAAGGCGTGTTAGGGGCGGGGTTTAAGGCAACGCTATGGGGCTACTGGCCCGGCAGTGGAAACGCAAGTCCGGTGCTTGAGGCCAGAGGCCACTAGCTCGGCTCGGCTCGCTGTTAGCTCTGGCCCGGCCCTAGCCCGGCAGTGGAAACGCGGCTAATGTCCACCAAGAGGGCCTGTGTGGAATTCCATAAATACATTGTGCGCCTCATCAGGTGAAAGGACAACTTTAGCCAAATGCTGACTCTTGTCCTTTTTTCTCCTGCAGATGTAATGCAGCTCTTCATCTAATATAGTAAAGTTATATTAGTAAATAATGCAGTTGTATTACCTTTTATGAGAAGACCAACTCAATACACAATTACCTTTCATTGTGAAATTTTCACACCTTCTCTTTATGTAATAGCGCTCCTTTCCTGAGCAGCTATCAGGATATAGGTTATCCTGCAAAAAGTTTTTAATTTCTTTAACTTTAATTGGATCCATTTGCTTTATCAGTATATGGCCTAACAACAAGACCAGTTACAATAATGACACCTTATTTATAGACCTTTTCATCTGTTCCTAATTGTTAACAGACGACAATAATGAAAGTAAATGCTGAGATGAATCAGGAAAGATAATGTTAATGAGTTTCATGGTACCAATCAAATGAAGAGAACTGGCATAATTGTATATAAATATATGTTATTGTCACAGTCCTCCGTCTGCACCAGTCTGTCTTGTCTTCAGCACTACACTTCCCAGGATCCTCTCGTCTGCACACCTGAACTCACTCCCTCATCAGCCTCCCGTTCAGCGTCCTGTTCTTCTGTTACACCTGTTTTCCACCTTGTTATGTTTGATTCCCCTGTGTATTTAGTTCCCTCAGTTTCCTTCAGTCTTGGTCGGTCGATGTTAATGTTACACTGCGTTGTGTGAGTGTCCTGCCCGTCTTCCTGAACCTGTACCCGTGTTGAATGTTACGCTGAGAAACCCTGTCCTCCTGCCTGTATTTTCGAATTAAATGTCTCTTTATCGAGATTCTGAACTCCGCCTGTTCTTCTGCCTGCACCCGCACCGTGACAGATTGACCGACCACCTAATCATGGATTTTGCAGCAGTGCAACTTCTCCTCCTGGAGCAGGAGGATCAATCCCTCGAGGCCCACACACAGAGGTATTTGAACTTGGTACCTCATGTTCACTATGATGATACCAGCCTCTGTGTGTTCTTCCGGGCAGGCCTAAATGCTGAAACCCAGGCACGCCTGCCCGGAGACGGGCCTCGAGGGGACTTCGTGGCCTATGTGGAGTGGGTGCTGGTGTCATGTGGATCTTCTTTCACTGTGGACGACGGCACCAGCCCCACTCCAACGCCAGAGACCGTCCAGCCAGCGCGAGAGACCGTCCAGCCAGCGCGAGAGACCGTCCAGCCAGCGCGAGAGACCGTCCAGCCAGCGCGAGAGACCGTCCAGCCAGAGCCTGAGACCGTCCAGCCAGAGCCAGAGCCCGAGACCGTCCAGCCAGAGCCCGAGACCGTCCAGCCAGAGCCAGAGCCCGAGACCGTCCAGCCAGAGCCCGAGACCATCCAGCCTGCGTCAGAGACCGTCCAGCCAGAGCCCGAGACCAGGATCCCACCCAGCCTCCCTCTCCCACCTCCTCCCGTCATGCATCCGTCAGCCCTTCCGTCTGCCAGCTCCCCTGACCCAGCCTGGTCGTGGGATCCCCGGTTTTCGCCTCCCACCTCCTCCACATGGACACTTCCTCGGCCCCCGGTCCCATTGGCTCCCCCGTGGCTCGTACCTCCCTCAGCTCCTCCATGGTCCCTCAGTCCACCAGCTCGGCCAGGCTCCCTCGTCCCTCCGGATTCTCTTCGCTCCCTCGTCATCCTCACTTCACCTATGGACTTCCTTCCTCTGGCTCTGCCCCGTTATGTCACCCCTCCGGTTCAGTTGGACTCCTCACTCCCTCCAGTCACCCGTCAGCCCTCACTCCCTCTGCCCTCACCGTGTCCCTCTGTGCCCCTGTCGTCACCTTGGTCACCCGAGCCTGTGTTCTCACCATGGTCCCTTGGTCCCTCGTCAGCACCTTGTCTCGTCAGTCCCTCAGCTTCACCCTGGTCTCCTCTCCCATCTGCTCCGCCCCTGTCAGTCGGCCCCCTGGTGTTGTCAGCCCCATTTCCATCGGCTCCACCAGGGGTCCTCCCTCCACCGGCTCCGCCCTGGTCTCGCCCTCAGCCTGCTCCGCCCTGGTCTCGCCCTCAGCCTGCTCCGCCCTGGTCTCGCCCTCAGCCTGCTCCGCCCTGGCCACGCCCTCAGCCTGCTCCGCCCTGGCCACGCCCTCTGCCTACTCCGCCCTGGCCACACCCTCAGCCTGCTCCGCCCTGGCCACGCCCCGCTCAGCCCCCAGTTCGTCCCCCCTCCTTCCTCTGTTCTGCGGCGTGAGGTCACGCCTCCCGGGAGGGGGGAGTTCTGTCACAGTCCTCCGTCTGCACCAGTCTGTCTTGTCTTCAGCACTACACTTCCCAGGATCCTCTCGTCTGCACACCTGAACTCACTCCCTCATCAGCCTCCCGTTCAGGGTCCTGTTCATCTGTTACACCTGTTTTCCACCTTGTTATGTTTGATTCCCCTGTGTATTTAGTTCCCTCAGTTTCCTTCAGTCTTGGTCGGTCGATGTTAATGTTACACTGCGTTGTGTGAGTGTCCTGCCCGTCTTCCTGAACCTGTACCCGTGTTGAATGTTACGCTGAGAAACCCTGTCCTCCTGCCTGTATTTTCGAATTAAATGTCTCTTTATCGAGATTCTGAACTCCGCCTGTTCTTCTGCCTGCACCCGCACCGTGACAGTTATATAAAAAGGCCCACATCCATTACATTTTATTTATAAAACAGATAGACCATTGTGTCATATTTTTATTTAAAAAGCAAAACAAAAGTAAACAAAGCATTTTCTTATTCGATGTTTGGGAGAGGTGCATGGTATTCTTGTGAGATGACAAATTATTGAGAGGTTAGTGATGTATGTGAATATTAGCCATAGAGAATATCAGCTATATATTTTTTTTAATAATTCATGCTTATGAATAATCATTCTTCTTATTTCAGTAATAAAATGTGTGGTTGCCACTCAGTGTTTTTACAGGACTTTAATACAAAAGACAGCGAAGCTGGAAAAAAGACCCCAGAAGTTTGTTAGAGGCACCCAAGAGCATTGTTTATTTTTATTTATTAAACACATTTTAAACACTTTATTATGTCACCTTGAAAATTAAAACATCATAAATGTTACATATATAACTCACATGAGTTGTGGAAAAAAATGTTCTGTGTTGCAATACATTACATTCATGACATTCAAATTCATGCTTCCAACAGAGAGCATCTTGTACAATCCAAATACAATATTACTATATAAGCATTTATATAAAATTCACTTAATTGTAATTATTATGATTCTAAGAAGATGCAGTATTACATACAGAATTGTTCTCTTTTTCTTTTTTTTAATCATTTGGAAAAAATAAAACAACTGAGTTTGAAACAATGTGATCTTAAAATTCAGCCAATTCAAAATGTTCATAACAGATCAGTCAAAACCAGAATGAACATTCCTGGAGCCCATTAGCATAATCACACACCTTGTATAATTCCAAACAAGCCCTGCAATCACAATATTAAAAGAACAAGAATTATTCCCTCTTCAAGATTGATTTTTATCAAGACTTCTTGGCTGGAGTCTAGAACAAAAACAAGAGGATAATAATAATGCATTAACCAGTCATTAAAATCAGAGTCAAAATTAGTTTTTATTTTAACTTATAAAAATGTTACAAGTTCATGAGATGGTTACCTTCATGACCCTATAAGCATAGTATTAGCTGCTTAATGTCCAGGGAAATGGACACAAAGGTGTCAGAGCTGTCATTCAAGCAAGAGATCTAAGATAATAAAATCAGCAGAGGTAATTAAACTGACAAGTATTTTATATAATAGATCCATTATAAAATTAAAGGCTATGCACAGATCAATAAATATAACTTTGCAATTCATGTTTTCTTTAGGCTAGGCCTATTGCAAATTTAACTTTACGATTCCACATCTGTCGTTATTTGTGATTAGAACACATTAAACAACACACGACGGACGCAATAGTAGGCTATGTAGTGAGACGTTTAAATTCTTACATGTCTTCTGAACCGAAATGCGCTGACAAGTCTGCTCATCCATTGAAACCCTGAAACTTAATGCCCCATGTTAACATGGGCGTGGTTTCGGAGCTTGAAACTTAAACAAGTTAAAGGGTTAGTTCACCCAAAAATGAAAATTAAGTCATTATACATCAAAAATAACGAGTTTATTCGACTATTTCTTTTCTTCCTTGTAGGCCAGAACGAGACTTCCTTAGATTTCCACGACGCATGCGCGAGAATTGCGATCTGAAGTAGTGTAAGCTGGTGTGAGCAGATCGCAAATCTCGCGCATGCGTCGTGGAAATCTAAGGAAGTCTCGTTATCGCCTACAAGGAAGAAAAGAAATAGTCGAATAAACTCGTTATTTTTGTTTGTTTTTTCGCACAAAAAGTATTCGCGTCGCTTGATAAACATATAGTTGAGCCACGGTACTCACTTGGGATATTTAAACATTTTCTTCATTGACTTTCTGGGCCGTCAAGAGGCAGTCCTTTAGGAGCCAATGTGGTAGTTATACAGCTCTCAAATTTAATCAAAAATATCTTCATTTGTGTTCCGAAGACGAACGAAGGTCTTACGGGGTTGGTACAGCATGGGGGTGAGTAATTAATGACTTAATTTTCATTTTTGGGTGAACTAACCCTTTAAACCTCTTTGAAACTGCGTCAAATACGCAGGAATATGCACTGTAAAAACCAAATCGCGTTATGCTTGCTAGTGTGATGAAACTGGTGAAACATTCGTTTTAACTTAATCAGTGACCCATGAAAAACTGCATGTGACGAATCTGTAGCCGTCTAACATCTGCTGGAAATCCAGGTAAATCTATCTGCGTGAACGCGCGTTCCCCCAGTTAACATGATCCCCAGTTGATCCGTAACACCGGTGCGATAAGGTGAACTGGGAAAAAACGCGCCACGCCGAATGGACCAAATGGATATAGGTAAGTTATAACGACAACAGGTTGTTCATGCTAAACAGGTAGAATTCAACATGACTATCGTAGTCTAGATAAAGTTTCTCAGCATCGATCTTACAACAGAATAAAGACACCGATAAACATAAGGAAGAGAGTAATAAAAGAACTTTGTTCAGCCTGCGCTTTGAAAATAGATGGGACGGCCGTATCTTGCAGACGTAGTAACTTTACCGTCTTTCTGGGCACATATTCCATTTTTTCAAGGGTAACGTTAGTCCTCTGATGCAAAATGCTGTTCGCAAATAAAACTGTTTTATTTTGTCGAGTGGCGTTGATGTAGGCTACAGATCTCCAGAGCAGCTAGCCATTTATTTCTCAGTTTCTGTGAAACATTACATTCGTGTAGTTCTTTGCTTGTTCTCACAACCTTTTGCTATGCAGGTAATTACCAAGTTTGCTGTAACTTCTCAAAATAAATACTCCTAAAGCGAAGATACTTGTTGCAGGTCGCGCCGCTATGTTCTTCTTCTGTTTTTTTTTTTGTTTTGTTTTTTACTCGCTGAACACCGGTATGTTTACGGAAGTCGTGCGATTTCATGTGTTGCGTGACGTCTCTGCGCCCAAGTAGCAGTGATTCGCCTTAGCAGCAGTGCTTCCCCAGACAGCAAACTGACATTGAATCAACGTGGAAACGACGTCTCTCATGACGTTGAAACAACGTTGATTTGCTCATCGAATTAACGTTGAACCAACGTCAGACGCGGCATTCTTCAAAGCTAAATGAAATCGAAAATTGGTTTGCTTTCATAACGTTGAAACAACGCGTTGATTTCAAGTTGATTTTCCGTTAGTTTTGAAAGAATGACGCATCTGACGTTGGTTCAACGTTAATTCGATGAGCAAAACAATGTCAGATCAACGTTGTTTCGATGTCATATTTCCACGTTGATTCAATGTCAGTTTGCTATCTGGGTCGCCTGTGCTTCCCCCTAATATAGTCCCAAGTCAATATCTGCCTAGGAAATCGCCGAGTGTTAATCTGCGTCGCTATTTGTACTCGTTGTGAATACGCAGGCCACAAGAAGTAATTACGTGGGTTTATTTTTTTAACCACTTTTACTCAGGACATGCTAGCTGGCAACAAGGGAATCCATTCATTGTGCTAAGCTAAGCTAGCGCCGACCCTGTCAAACTAAAACAATGCATGCACTGAGACAAAAATGAATTTGCACACATATCTAAATGTAGGAAAGAATGTGAATAATTTCAAAAAACAGTGGAGTTTTCCTTTAAGATCCTCATTATCCTTGCGAAGAAGCTCATTTTGAATCTCCAAGTCCTTGACTCTTTTCTTGCACTCTTTTACCTCTTCTGAGTTGAACTGAATCGCCTTTGATAAGCTTGTGTGGCGCCTAAAGAATGGGTTTCGTTGCTCTGGACTCAACTATAATACAGCACGACTACGCCACCCTGGGAATTTCACCCAAGGAAATAATGGTCCATTAAGGACACAGGTTCGTTCCCACAAGACAGAGCAGAGACGTGAATTTGTAAAATAATAATACTTTATTATGCTAAAATCAAAGCTACACACACACAGAGTTCAACACACATAGATTAATATGACTTCAAATCAAAATAGAAAGCAAACAAATCAAAATAAAGAACATCAACAAAAATCAATCAAGCAATCCGAGGCGACAGGTCAGATGGCAGCAGAGGTAACAAACCTACTCAATTCTACTTCACTACAAGCACTTCAACCGTATGTTTAATGTACTCATTTCACCACAAGCACACGTGCAATTCAGTGACAAACAAATTCAAAGAATCAAAAATCACTCAGTGAACAAGGGTACCCATTAGTTCGGACCTGAGCAGTCAACACTCCTAGCCAATCTGACGAAGCTCACAGATTAGATCACAAATAAGCAAAAACGAAAAAAAGAGGATACAATCACATCATACATGATAAATCAATCAAAAAGAAAAAGAAAATACACTCAAATCATAACTAAACAAAAAGAAAAAAAAAAGAAAATACAATCAAATTATACTTCAACTCAAAAGAAAAATACAAATCTCAACCAGAGATTTCAAATACAAGTCACATTACTCTCGATCCGTAAACCACACACACACACACACACACACACACACACACACACACACACACGCACGAACCACTCACTCCTTAAAAGACACACCAGTGTCAGTATGCGTTTCTCGCAAGGGCATTTACACACATATATACGCACAACCGACAACCACTCACCCAACTCGCACTATTTTATGGGTTCATTCATACACCACCCGAAGTCCACAAACACTCGTCCAGTTCAGTTGAAACAGTGCGGGGCGATCAGCAGCAACCAATGAGAGCGGGCTGCGCGAGTCTCGCTCCCCAGCGTCGAGTCCACTGGATACAGGTCGTCACAGGCACAGAAGAAGCGAGGCAAAAGCAGTGCACGGCAGAGAGACGGGACGAAGAAGAACGAATTCCCAAAGGGAATAATTAAATACGAAACAGAGAAGGGGAAGCCAGGTCACGGTCCCAATCAACTTGCTGCACTCATGGCGATATTACTCGCTCGTCCACTAGAACAGAGGAGGAACACAACGTAAATGATGTCTTTTCGTAAATATCCTCCCATGAAGTCAATACTAGTTTACCCACCTGATTTTCCGCAAATCAGTCTTCCCACTGTCAAGCCACGATAGGTAAACACAGCCCGTCACGCATACTAAAAGCACAAAGCGCATACATACAGCCAACAGCTCACCACGAATAACAATATTTCTCTATCTGATAACGTACCCAAATGGATGCGCGACTCAGCTCCAGAGTCCCCATACGAGAACAGCTCAGGAAAGCAGCAACAGAGCTTTCAACAGCCTACACGCTTCCAATACACAGAACCATTTATGTGCGCTCCCGCACCTATAGCGCACCTGAATCGAATTAGGCAATTACCCGTTCAATCGGCACTCGGGCTGTTACTCAACCTAACTAGGCAACTATGCCTGCTACAATCTACCCCCCCAAATTGGATCGCTGTCCCGGCGATCGCATAACTCAGATCCATGGCCTAAAGACTGCTGTGACCACACTAACTGTCCCGCTTGGTCCCACCACTGGCCTAGGGAGGCGATTTCTATTAGAATGTTGGCCTGCCGTAACTCGACTAGTCCTTCTAACCGTATTTACAACCTCACAGGGCATCTCCACTGGTTCAGGCTCCATCCCACTCTCAGGATGAACAGGGGGTTCTATTTGCACCACTCCTGGTCCAATAGGTAGGACAATATTTCCCAAGTGGTCCTGGGGATGATCCTGACCTGTAGACGCGAGACCCCCTACGCCTACCCTAACAACTCGCACCAAATCCCCATCTTCCTCTTCCAGAGGAGGAGGGCTTCCTCCCAGAGGAGGAGGATTTCCCTCTGGATATGCTCGATCCTCAAATTCCTCCGGGGCCTCTAGCCCCAATCGAACCTTAATCAAGGAACGATGAACTGTTCTTACTTGTGTCAAGTCGTCAACGGGAGCAATGGAGTACACTACACCACCTTCTTCAGGTGCTCGCACAACCTGAAATACCACAGGGCTCCAAAGATCACTGATCTTATGACGCCCTCTGACCCCGCAATCGCGAAGGTATACCAACTGTCCTACCGTAAGCGGAGCATCCCGGATTAGTGGATCATGCTGTTCTTTACGCTTCTTGGCTGCTGCTCGCAACCGTTCTCGAGCCCCCTCAAAAGCTACCTGTAGCCGAGTTTGATGCTCTAACACCCACTGATGTATCTCACCTTCTACAGGCTCCGGAACACTACCTAGTAAGAAATCCACAGGTAATCGTGCTTCCTGTCCAAACATTAAAAAATGTGGTGACTCTCCTGTAGTCTGGTGTGGAGTCGTGTTATAACAAAACACCACTTGAGGAAGGCATGCTACCCAGTCTCGCTTCCTCGAGCTTGGCAGGGTCCGCAAAAGATTGTGGAGCGTGCGGTTAAACCGCTCACACTGCCCATTCCCAGCTGGATGGTAAGGGGTAGTTCGCGACTTAACAACCCCATAGAGAGAACTTAGCTGCCGAATTAAACCGGACTCGAAATTACGACCCTGGTCCGAATGAAGACGCGCTGGAACACCAAATTTACAAAACCATTCAGTTACTAACAGTCGTGCTACTGTCTCTGCCCGCTGGTCCCGGGTTGGGACCGCGACTGTGTACTTACTAAAGATGTCAGTTATCACTAACACATTCTCTACGCCTGAACTAGATGGTTCCAAGATAGTAAAATCGATAGCAATGATCTCATTAGGGCACGAAGCCAACAAATGACCCATGGGCCCTCGGGCCAATGGCCGCGAATCCTTTGCCACTTGGCAGCGTTCGCACCGCTGGCACCAATCAGTTACCTCAGCCACTGCACCAGGCCAGTAACATCGTTGACGGACCAATTCAAGGGTGCGTTCCACACCTTGGTGGCCATGGTTCTGGTGGAGGTGAGTCAGAACGTCTGTCTTCAAAATGGTCGGCAAAATTAACTGCAATACCTCTTCCTTACCGTCGGGACGCATCACCCTTCGGTACAAGATCCCATCTCGCTCCACCAGACGTTTCCACTGCCGCAACAGGACCAAACCATGTCTCGACAGCTTCCGTCGTTCTTCTGGACCAGGATACCTCCCATACTTCCAGAATCCCAAGACTTCACTAATCACAGGGTCAGCAGTCTGTAAAGACGGTAGCTCTACTGGCGAATGGCCAGGAAATATAGACATGGTGCACTGGGTGGCTGCAGCTACAGCGTCCATTCCCATGGCTCTCCTCAGCACAGGTGGTATTGTAGTGCCTGAGACTAAACCTCCTACTGCAACTGGAGAATGCAACCTAGACAAGGCGTCAGCGTTAACATTACCCTTCCTCGACTGGTACTTGAGGGCAAAGGCAGCTAACTGAGCAGCCCAACGCTGTTCTGTAGCACCTAACTGGGCAGTGGCCAAATGGCTGAGGGGATTATTATCAGTTTACACGATACACCTATTGCCCAACAGATATTCTCGGAAGCGTTCGGTCATAGCCCACTTGAGTGCTAAAAACTCCAGCTTCATGGAGCTGTAGTTCGACAGGTTCCGCTCGTTAGGTCTAAGACTACAGCTGGCATAAGCCACTGGTCTCACCTTACCGTCTTGTTCCTGCGAGAGTACTGCCCCAAGCCCACCATGGCTCGCGTCCACCTCGAGGACAAACGGTTTGGTAACATCAGCATATGCCAGGACAGGGGCCGTTGTAAGCCTACTCTTTAACTCTTCAAAACGATCTTGACACTCCCTACTCCAGGCACTGGAGAACACCTCCTCTCGCTGCCCTGGCCTATGTTTACTACCAGTAAGCTCTCCTACCAGCCGATGTAGAGGAGCTGCCAACTTGGCGAACCCATCCACAAAACGGCGGTAGTAGCTGGCGAAGCCGAGAAAAGAACGCAACTCTTTAACGGTAGCTGGACGAGGCCACTGTGTCACTACCTCAATTTTACAAGGGTCGGTAGCTACTCCCTGACTCGAAATAACATGGCCTAAGTATTTTACCTCAGGATGAAAGAAGGCACACTTCTCTAGCTTCACCTTCAAATTCTCCCTCTCCAAGCGCCTAAACACCACTTCCAGTCGCTCCAGATGCTGACTAACAGAAGACGAGAACACAACAATATCATCCAGATACAACAGAAGGGACTGATATTGTTGGTCTCCAAAGATCCGCTCCATGAGTCGCTGGAAAGTGGAGGGAGCATTGCAGAGCCCGAATGGCATCCGATTCCACTCAAATAGTCCAAACGGGGTGCAAAAAGCAGTCTTTGACTTGTCTCTCTCACTAACGGGGACCTGATTGTAGCCACTGGCCAGGTCTAAAGTGGAGAACCAGCGGGCTCCCGAAAGTGCATCCAGCGACTCCTCTATACGAGGCAGGGGAAATGCATCTCTACGGGTCTTGGCATTTAATTGGCGGTAGTCTACGCATAACCGCAGGCTACCATCTTTCTTCTTTACCAAGACAATAGGGGACACATATGGACTGCAACTTTCCCTAATGACCTGTGACTCTAACAACTGATTTATATGTGCCCGGACGGTCTCATATTCAGAGGGAGGAATACGCCGGTGTCGCTGCCTCACGGGGGTATCATCTACCAACGGAATGTCGTGAGAGATGAGATTTGTACACCCCAAATCACTTTCATTAACAGCGAAAATGGACTGATACCGCTTCAACAAAGTCCTAACCTGAGTCTGTTCTTCGTCAGGTAATGCACCCAACGCAACTGCATCTATCTGTGCTTGCTCTGAAGGACAAACAACTGGCACACCTGCAGCAATGGCGTCAGACCGAACTTCTGTAACGCCTGCGGGTAAACTGACCACATGTACACTACTTAAAGCGCCCAAAACCCTGCGTGGAAAAAGCGTAACATCTAAAGTACCCACATTAACTATTGGTACATAGACCGTGCCCTTAACAACGTGAACCAATGCAGGCGAAACCAACAGGTTCTCCGGCAATCCGAACTCAGGGGGCTCCAGGAGCACTACTCCATCCGCAAATCGTTCTGAACAGGTCGCTGCTATCATCGTAATAGTACCACCCATCACTCGCTGCGTCCGTGGGCCCCGCACCCTAACTTTTCCTGAACAACTAGGAGAAGGGCGAGTATTTACCTGATGGCACTGTTGCAGGGCCTGCCTCACAAAGGAAGGAACTCTGGCCACAGAAGGGAAATTGAAAAGTGCTGTACCGTGTTCCCCAAACAACCGTTGGTAGCACCTCCCCAAGACATTCATCCCTAGTACGCCAGGGGCTTGGACACCAATGCCTCCTGGGGGATCCTTAACGACCAAAATGCCACAATTAGGAACAAAATGCCCACATAATTACATACCATGCCAGCTTTTGTGGAGATGGGTATTAATTTTATTCGTCATGCCTTACATTTCACTAATGTGATGTTTTTAAAGTTGTAATTACAATTGTGGTTCTCATGGTATATCTAAATATGTTAAGCAACAGCCACTGGCAGGACTTCAAACGGTCTTGCCCCCAAGGTTCAAAATGTCTACGAAAACAGGTCTCCGTAATCGTAGACACCATTGAACCAGTGTCTATTAAACAAGACACAGCCACACCACCTATATGAACATCTAAGTGGGGACATGAAGACACCAATTTAGGTAACGAGCGTGAACTATCATCTATCTCTGAGCCGCAATTCTTCCCAACCGACTCGTGGCTCCTCGACCCGGCGGGGACTAGTTTTCCGACGGCTGGCCAAAACGAGATTGCCTACCACCCGTTGGCAAATCAGCATGACGAGGTGGGTCCCTAGAATGGGGGGCTACTCGTTCCCCAACGCATTCTCTGGCAATGTGCCCTGGCCTATGGCATCGCCTACATATAATCGGGCCACTACGAGCAGATGAAATGCGAGGTAATGGTCCTTGCAACCTTGTTACGCTTTGGGTGAGCTGTTCAAGCTGTTTCTGCTGTGCCTTAAACATCTCTCTTAATTCGCTCAACTCAGAATGTGGCAATACACCACCAACCCCTGTCTGTGCACCTCCCCCCACCCCATACTGGAAGCCTTGAACCGACGGAACCGAATGGCTACGACCTCTCGCACCCCCCGGGGTCCCCTCTAGTTCCCATCGTATAGCTTCACTTCGCATTTCCAGTAGGGTGGAATTTGGCTGACGACGAACAAGCTGTTTCAATTCTCGACGAAGATTACTCTCCCGTACATGTTCGACGAATTGATCTCGTAATACAGAATCAGCGTTTGGCAAACCATTAGGCGACCGCTGTTTAACTTTCTCTAGCAGACCCATGAGGGCCAGAGAAAACTCTAATAGGGTTTCTCCCTCATGCTGTCTCCTAGAGAAAAATGCCTCCTGCAGAGCCACGTAAGACTGGGAACAACCGTACATTCGCGCAGCGCAGAGATAATTTTCTCTGGGTCTTCCCGCTCTACCACTGGGCGATATCGAATTTCTTCCCTGGCTTCCCCTTCCCAAATGATCAAATAAAAAGAATTGCGCGATCAGCAGTAGACATACGACGAACCCTCATACAAGCCTCCGCCTCGTCAACCCATTCGTCTATACCCATTCCCACTCTACCGTTAAATTTGGGACACTTACGATCTCGTGGTATAAACACAAACCTCTCCTCAGCCAAAACATCAGGATTTGCCGGTGGAGGGTCAGCAGGCGATGCAGACGACGCATTAGACGAACCAGGTCTGGATTCCGCTGCATCTGTGACGGCCCGATCCTGCCTCAACTTCTCATTCTCAGCTCGCAACTGTAAAACTAAATCACGCAGTTCACGTAATTCTTCTTCCATTTTAAGAAATTAGTGAGACTTACCAGCAACGAGAAATAGGATGCTCACACACCGCCGCCCTGCTTCAACACACAAAAGAACAAAAAAACAAACAAACACAACATTCACTCCACTCAATACAAAGACAAAACAAATTCACGTCTCAGCCCAAAAATTAATGTGGGACCCTGCCGACTACGCCAGATTGTGGCACCTAAAGAATGGGTTTCGTTGCTCTGGACTCAACTATAATACAGCACGACTACGCCACCCTGGGAATTTCACCCAAGGAAATGAGGACATTAGGACACAGGTCGTTCCCACAAGATAGAGCAGAGACGTGAATTTGAAAAAAATAATAATACTTTATTATACTAAAAGTCAAAGCTCCACACACACACACATAGTTCAACACACAGATCAATATGACTTCAAATCAAAATAGAAAACAAACAAATCAAATAAAAAGAAATCAACAAAAAATCAATCAAACAATCCAAGCGACAGGTCAGATGGCAGCAGAGGTAACAAACCTACTCAATTCTACTTCACTACAAGCACTTCAACCGTATGTTTAATGTACTCATTTCACCACAAGCACACGTGCAATTCAGTGACAAACAAATTCAAAGAATCAAAAATCACTCAGTGAACAAGGGTACCCATTAGTTCGGACCTGAGCAGTCAACACTCCTAGCCAATCTGACGAAGCTCACAGATTAGATCACAAATAAACAACAACGAAAAAAAAAGGATACAATCACATCATACATGATAAATCAATCAAAAAGAAAAAGAAAATACACTCAAATCATAACTAAACAAAAAGAAAAAAAAGAAAATACAATCAAAATTATACTTCAACTCAAAAGAAAAATACAAATCTCAACCAGAGATTTCAAATACAAGTCACATTACTCTCGATCCGTAAACCACACCACACACACCACACACACACACACACACACACGCACGAACCACTCACTCCTTAAAAGGCACACCAGTGTCAATGTGCGTTTCTCGCAAGGGCATTTGCACACATATATACACACAACCGACAAACACTCACCCAACTCGCACCATCTTTATGGGTTCATTCACACACCACACGAATTCCACAAACAGTCGTCCAGTTCAGCTGAAACAGTGCGGGGCGATCAGCAGCAACCAATGAGAGCAGGCTGCACGAGTCTCACGCTCCCCAGCGTCGAGTCCACTGGATACGGGCCAGTCACAGGCACAGAAGAAGCGAGGCAAAAGCAGCGCACGCAGAGAGACGGGACGAAGAAGAACGAAATCCCAAAGGGAATAATTAAATACGAAACAGAGAAGGGGAAGCCAGGTCACGGTCCCAATCAACTTGCTGCACTCATGGCGATATTACTCGCTCGTCCACTAGAACAGAGGAGGAACACAACGTAAATGATGTCTTTTCGTAAATATTCTCCCATGAAGTCAATACTAGTTTACCC
>NW_024121743.1:1912490-1926481 GCF_016745375.1 Pimephales promelas
TTAGAAAGAAAGATGGATAGATTAGTTAGAAAGAAAGATGGATAGATAGTTAGAAAGAAAGATGGATAGATTAGTTAGAAAGAAAGATGGATAGATTTAGTTAGAAAGAAAAGATGGATAGATTAGTTAGAAAGAAAGATGGATAGATTGTTAGAAAGAAAGATGGATAGATTAGTTAGAAAAGAAGAAAAATGGATAGATTTGTTAGAAAGAAAGATGGATAGATAGTTAGTTAGAAAGAAAGATGGATAGATTAGTTAGAAAGAAGAAAGAAGATGGATAGATTTGTTAGAAAGAAAGATGGATAGATTAGTTAGGTAGAAAGAAAGATGGATAGATTTGTTAGAAAGAAAGAAAGAAAGATGGATAGATTAGTTAGAAAGAAAGATGGATAGATTTGTTAGAAAGAAGATGGATAGATTGTTAGAAAGAAAGATGGATAGATTTGTTAGAAAGAAAGATGGATAGATTTGTTAGAAAAGAAAGATGGATAGATTAGTTAGAAAGAAAGATGGATAGATTAGTTAGAAAGAAAGATGGATAGATTAGTTAGAAAGAAAGAATGGATAGATTTGTTAGAAAGAAAGATGGATAGATTGTTAGAAAGAAAGATGGATAGATAGATTAGTTAGAAGAAAGATGGATAGATTTGTTAGAAAGAAAGATGGATAGATTTGTTAGAAAGAAAGATGGATAGATAGTTAGAAAGAAAGATGGATAGAATTAGAAAGAAAGAAAAGATGGATAGATTTGTTAGAAAGAAAGATGGATAGATTAGTTAGAAAGAAAGAAAGATGGATAGATTTGTTAGAAGAAAGATGGATAGATTTGTTAGAAAGAAAGATGGATAGATTAGTTAGAAAGAAAGATGGATAGATTAGTTAGAAAGAAAGATGGATAGATTAGTTAGAAAGAAAGATGGATAGATTAGTTAGAAAGAAAGATGGATAGATTTGTTAGAAAGAAAGATGGATAGATTAGTTAGAAAGAAAGATGGATAGATTTGTTAGAAAGAAAGATGATAGATTGTTAGAAAGAAAGATGGATAGATTTGTTAGAAAGAAAGATGGATAGATTGTTAGAAAGAAAGAAAGAAAGATGGATAGATAGTTAGAAAGAAAGATGGATAGATTTGTTAGAAAGAAAGATGGATAGATTAGTTAGAAAGAAAGATGGATAGATTAGTTAGAAAGAAAGATGGATAGATTAGTTAGAAAGAAAGATGGATAGATTAGTTAGAAAGAAAGATGGATAGATTTGTTAGAAAGAAAGATGGATAGATTTGTTAGAAAGAAAGATGGATAGATAGATTTGTTAGAAAGAAAGATGGATAGATTTGTTAGAAAGAAAGATGGATAGATTAGTTAGAAAGAAAGATGGATAGATTAGTTAGAAAGAAAGATGGATAGATTAGTTAGAAAGAAAGAAAAATGGATAGATTTGTTAGAAAGAAAGATGGATAGATTAGTTAGTAGAAAGAAAGATGGATAGATTAGTTAGTAGAAAGAAAGATGGATAGATTTGTTAGAAAGAAAGATGGATAGATTAGTTAGAAAGAAAGATGGATAGATTAGTTAGAAAGAAAGATGGATAGATTAGTTAGAAAGAAAGATGGATAGATTTGTTAGAAAGAAAGATGGATAGATTTGTTAGAAAGAAAGATGGATAGATTAGTTAGAAAGAAAGATGGATAGATTTGTTAGAAAGAAAGATGGATAGATTAGTTAGAAGAAAGAAAGATGGATAGATTTGTTAGAAAGAAAGATGGATAGATTTGTTAGAAAGAAAGAAAGAAAGAGAAAGAAAGAATAGATAGATAGATAGATAGATAGATAGATAGATAGATAGATAGATAGATAGATAGATAGATAGATAGATAGATAAGTTCATTAGTACATATAGAATGGTAGTTTAATTGAGTCTAGGGCTTCAGGGAATTTAGATTTGAGTTTTTGTTGTACGCTATTGGGCCACCGTAGTCTTGGCTCAATTTGACCATGCTGCAATGAAAGTCAATGGGATTTTTATGATTTTTAATATTAATTTTTAAGAAATCTGAAAGTCGAATCAGTCTAAAAAGATATAGCAACTCGAGTCAGAACAGTCTGAAGGTCTGACCCGAGTTTGGAGTTTGTAGAGTTAAAGCTCTAGGAGGAGTAGCAGTCAGAACATTTTGAGTAAGAAGAATAATAACTAGAAAAAAAAGTTTGATGACAAACTTTAAGTTGGCTTGAGAAAGCCGGACCAGAGCGTTTGAAGTTTTGAAGTTTGAATGAAGTTTTAAAGATAGATTAGAAAGAAAGAAAGAAAGATGGATAGATTAGTTAGAAAGAAATATAGATAGATAGATAGATAGATAGATAGATAGATAGATAGATAGATAGATAGATAGATAGATAGATAGATAGATGTTTTCGGCAAGAATCTAACATGATTAGCATGTAGCTAGCTTGATGCTAATTTGATTAGCATGTAGTTAAGATGATTAGCATGTTGTTAGCATGATTAGCATGTAGCTAGCATCATAATAGCATGATTAGCATGTTGCTAGCATCATGCTAACGTGTTTTTATCAAGAAGCTAGCATGACTAGCATGTAGCTAGCATCATGCTAACCTGATTAGCATGTTGCTAGCATCATGCTAGCATGTTTTAGCAAGAAGCTAGAATGATTAGCATGTAGCTAGCATCATGCTAGCATGATTAGCATGTTGCTAGCATCATGTTAGCATGTTTTTAGCAAGAAGCTAGCATGATTAGCATGTAGCTAGCATCATGCTACCATGATTAGCATGTAGCTAGCATCATAATAACATTATTAGCATGTTGTTAGCATCATGCTAACATGTTTTTAGCAAGAAGCTAACATCATTAGCATGTAGCTAGCATCAAGCTAGCATGATAAGCATGTTTTTAGCAAGAAGCTAGCATGACTAGCATGTAGCTAACATCATAATAGCATGATTAGCATGTTGCTAGCATCATGCTAGCATGTTTTTAGCAAGAAGCTAGCATGATTAGCATGTAGCTAACATCATAATAGCATGATTAGCATGTTGCTAGCATTATGCTAGCATGTTTTTAGCAAGAAGCTAACATGATTAGCATGTAGCTAGCATCAAGCTAGCATGATTAGCATGTTTTTAGCAAGAAGCTAGCATGACTAGCATGTAGCTAACATCATAATAGCATGATTAGCATGTTGCTAGCATCATGCTAACATGTTTTTAGGAAGAAGCTAGCATGATTAGCATGTAGCTAGCATCATGCTAGCATGATTAGCATGTTGCTAGCAAGAAGCTAGCATGATTAACATGTAGCTAGCATCATGCTAGCATGATTAGCATGTAGCTAGCATCATAATAACATGATTAGCATGTTGCTAGCATCATGCTAGCATGTTTTTAGCAAGAAGCTAGCAGGATTAGCATGTAGCTAGCATCATGCTAGCATGATTAGCATGTAGCTAGCATCATAATAACATGATTAGCATGTTGCTAGCATCATGCTAGCATGTTTTTAGCAAGAAGCTAGCATGATTAGCATGTAGCTAGCATCATGCTAGCATGATTAGCATGTAGCTAGCATCATGCTAGCATGTTTTTAGCAAGAAGCTAGCATGATTAGCATGTAGCTAGCATCATGCTAGCATGATTAGCATGTAGCTAGCATCATGCTAGCATGTTTTTAACAAGAAGCTAACATGATTAGCAGAAAGCTAGCATGATTAGCATGTTATTAGCATCAAGAAAGAAAGAAAGAACGAAAGAGAAAGAAAGAATTTTTAGAAAGAAAGATGCATAGATTAGTTAGAAAGAAAGATGGATAGATTTGTTAGAAAGAAAGCTGGATAGATTAGTTAGAAAGAAAGATGGATAGATTTGTTAGAAAGAAAGAAAGAAAGAAAGAAAGAAAGAAAGAAAGAAAGAAAGAAAGAAAGAAAGAAAGAAAGAAAGAAGAGAAAGAAAGTATTGTTAGAAAGAAAGATGGATAGATTACTTGGGTAGAAATAAAGAACGATAGATTTGTTAGAAAGAAAGATGGATAGATTAGTTAGAAAGAAAGATGTATAGATTTGTTAGAAAGAAAGATGGATAGAATTGTTAGAAAGAAAGATGGATAGATTAGTTAGGTAGAAAGAAAGAACGATAGATTTGTTAGAAAGAAAGAACGATAGATTATTTAGAAAGAAAGATGGATAGATTAGTTAGAAAGAAAGATGGATAGATTAGTAAGAAAGAAAGATGGATAGATTAGTTAGAAAGAAAGATGGATAGATTAGTTAGAAAAAAGATGGATAGATTTGCTAGAAAGAAAGATGGATAGATTTGTTAGAAAGAAAGATGGATAGATTTGTTAGAAAGAAAGATGGATAGATTAGTTAGGTAGAAAGAAAGATGGATAGATTAGGTAGAAAGAAAGATGGATAGATTTGTTAGAAAGAAAGATGGATAGATTAGTTAGAAAGAAAAATGGATAGATAGTTAGTAGAAAGAAAGATGGATAGATTATGTAGAAAGAAAGATGGATAGATTTGTTAGAAAGAAAGATGGATAGATTAGTTAGAAAGAAAAATGGATAGATTTGTTAGAAAGAAAGATGGATAGATTAGGTAGAAAGAAAGATGGATAGATTTGTTAGAAAGAAAGATGGATAGATTAGGTAGAAAGAAAGATGGATAGATTTGTTAGAAAGAAAGATGGATAGATTAGTTAGAAAGAAAGATGGATAGATTAGTTAGGTAGAAAGAAAGATGGATAGATTAGGTAGAAAGAAAGATGGATAGATTTGTTAGAAAGAAAGATGGATAGATTAGGTAGAAAGAAAGATGGATAGATTTGTTAGAAAGAAAGATGGATAGATTAGGTAGAAAGAAAGATGGATAGATTTGTTAGAAAGAAAGATGGATAGATTTTTAGAAAGAAAGATGGATAGATTTGTTAGAAAGAAAGATGGATAGATTAGTTAGGTAGAAAGAAAGATGGATAGATTAGGTAGAAAGAAAGATGGATAGATTTGTTAGAAGAAAGATGGATAGATTAGTTAGGTAGAAAGAAAGATGGATAGATTAGGTAGAAAGAAAGATGGATAGATTAGGTAGAAAGAAAGATGGATAGATTAGGTAGAAAGAAAGATGGATAGATTTGTTAGAAAGAAAGATGGATAGATTAGGTAGAAAGAAAGATGGATAGATTAGGTAGAAAGAAAGATGGATAGATTTGTTAGAAAGAAAGATGGATAGATTAGTTAGAAAGAAAGATGGATAGATTTGTTAGAAAGAAAGATGGATAGATTTGTTAGAAAGAAAGATGGATAGATTTGTTAGAAAGAAAGATGGATAGATTAGTTAGGTAGAAAGAAAGATGGATAGATTAGGTAGAAAGAAAGATGGATAGATTTGTTAGAAAGAAAGATGGATAGATTAGTTAGGTAGAAAGAAAGATGGATAGATTAGGTAGAAAGAAAGATGGATAGATTAGGTAGAAAGAAAGATGGATAGATTAGGTAGAAAGAAAGATGGATAGATTGTTAGAAAGAAAGATGGATAGATTTGTTAGAAAGAAAGATGGATAGATTAGGTAGAAAGAAAGATGGATAGATTAGGTAGAAAGAAAGATGGATAGATTTGTTAGAAAGAAAGATGGATAGATTAGTTAGAAAGAAAGATGGATAGATTTGTTAGAAAGAAAGATGGATAGATTTGTTAGATAGATAGATAGATAGATAGATAGATAGATAGATAGATAGATAGATAGATAGATAGATAGATAGATAGATAGATAGATAGATAGATAGATAGATAGATAGATAGTTCATTAGTACATATAGAATGGTAGTTTAATTGAGTCTAGGGCTTCAGGGAATTTAGATTTGAGTTTTTGTTGTACGCTATTGGGCCACCGTAGTCTTGGCTCAATTTGACCATGCTGCAATGAAAGTCAATGGGATTTTTATGATTTTTAATATTAATTTTTAAGAAATCTGAAAGTCGAATCAGTCTAAAAAGATATAGCACACTAAGTCAGAACAGTCTGAAGGTCTGACCCGAGTTTGGAGTTTGTAGAGTTAAAGCTCTAGGAGGAGTTAGAGTCAGAAAATTTTGAGTAAGAAGAATAATAATAACTAGATTAAAAAGTTCGTCGAGACAAACTTTAAGTTGGCTTGTGAAAGTTTGGAACAAAAAGTTTGAAGAAGTTTAAAATAGTTTGAAGAAGTTTAAAGTAGTTTGAAGTTTAAATTAGTCTAAAAGTTTAAATTAAGTTTAACTTAGTTTAAAGATAGATAGATAGATAGATAGATAGATAGACGATAGATAGATAGATAGATAGATAGATAGATAGATAGATAGATAGATAGACAGACAAGACAGACAGATTAGATAGATAGATAGATAGATAGATAGATAGATAGATAGATAGAGATAGTTAGAGAGATAGATAGATAGAGTTAGAAAGAGACAGATAGAGATAGATAGATAGATAGAGAGATAGAGAGATAGATAGATAGATAGATAGATAGATAGATAGATAGATAGATAGATAGATAGATAGATAGATAGATAGATTCTAGGGTATTCTGGGTGGTTGCTATGGTGTTGCTAGGTGGTTGTTAGGGTGTTCTTGGTGGTGCTAGGGTGTTGCTAGGCAGTTGCTAGGGTGTTCTGGGTGGTTGCTATAGTGTTGCTAGGTGGTTGCTAGGGTGTTCTGGGAGCTTGCTATGGTGTTGCTAGGCGGTTGCTAGGGTGTTCTGGGTGGTTGCTATGGTGTTGCTAGGCAGTTGCTAGAGTGTTCTTGGTGGTTGCTAGGGTGTTGCTAGGTGGTTGTTAGGGTGTGCTGGGTGGTTGCTATGGTGTTGCTAGGCGGTTGCTAGGGTGTTCTGGGTGGTTGCTATGGTGTTGTTAGGTGGTTGCTAGGGTGTTCTGGGTGGTTGCTATGGTGTTGCTAGGCGGTTGCTAGGGTGTTCTGGGTGGTTGCTATGGTGTTGTTAGGCAGTTGCTAGGGTGTTGCTAGGCAGTTGCTAAGGTGTTCTTGGTGGTTGCTAGGGTGTTGCTAGGTGGTTGCTAGGGTGTTCTGGGTGGTTGCTATGGTGTTGCTAGGGTGATCTGGTGGTTGCTAGGGTGTTGCTAGGTAGTTGCTAAGGTGTTCTGGATGGTTGCTATGGTGTTGCTAGGTGGTTGCTAGGGTATTCTGGGTGGTTGCTATGGTGTTGCTAGGTGGTTGCTAGGGTGTCCTGGGTGGTTGCTATGGTATTGCTACTTGGTTGGTAGTGTTCACATATGGTTACTATAAAGTATCCATATTAGCATTTAGCTATTCACAGCTAGCATGTTTAGCATATTGAAAGTCCTGTGTGCTAGCATGAGTCAAAAGACCCAACCCCCATCGCGATACAATGTTCTGATTCTGAGATATAGCTGTTGAAAAATGGTTGCTAGGGTACTCTGTTTGGTTGCTAGGGATTGGCTTGACAGCTGCCAATCATGAAACTCCAAAGGCTGCTTGTCAGTATGAATGATTTAAACCAACCCCCATCTCTATACGTTGTTCTGATGCAGAGATACAAATCTTGCTTAATGGTTGCTAGGGTACTCTGTTTAGTTGCTAGGGAGTGGCTTGGCAGCTGCCAGTGATGAATCTCCAAAGGCTGCTTGTCACTATGAATGATATAAATCAACTCTCATGACTCTATGACATTCAGAATGGAAGATATCCCTCTTTAGAATTTGGTTGCTAAGGTGCTCGTTAATTGTTGCTAGGGCGTGGCCAGAATTTGTTGAGGTGATGCATGGTTGGCTGTTTGCTACCCATAGTCAAATGAGACCACCCTCATGTTTCTATGACACTTCTATCCGGAGATATCCCTTCAATCTCTTTCAATGGAAGTCTATGGGAGTTGTTGCTAAGGTGCTCTAAATGGTTGCTAGGGCGTGGCTTGATAGCTTCACAGTAATCCTGAGAGACTGATTGGTCGTCTGAGTAAAATGAGCCCGCCCCCTTGTCTCTATGACACTGTGATCCAGAGCTATGTTCAATATAAAACCCTAATGCAATGTGTAGGACGGCCCATTTCATGTAAGTCAATGGGGCAATTTTGGGCAGCTCCTGCCCCCCAGGGGTGCAACTATTCCCCCACTGTGAGGTATTTTCTTACAGAGCCTGTCAGCCTCTTCAAATGTGGTACATTACAAGTTTCTAAGAAATCAGCAATATTTAGTATTGCACGAGGCCTGCGGCCTCGTGCCTATGGCCTACGGTTGCTAGGGTGCTGTAACTGGTTGCTATGGTGTGAATTTAGAGTTAATGAGTTTAGAGTTTATAAGTTTAATTGAGTAAGTGTCCAGAGTTTATTCATTTATGAGTTTAATAGTTTTATGAGAGTTTATAAGAGTATGAGTTTATGAATTGAGAGTTTATGAGTTTAGAGTTTATAAGATTAAATGAGTCTTAGAGAGTTTAAGTTTAGAGTTTATTAATTTATTGTGAGTTTAAGAGTTTAAGATTAGATAGATAAGTGTCATAGATTGATGAGTTCATTAGTTTGAATGAGTTTCAATGGCTCATATAGTGTATAGAATGACAGTTTGATTGAGTCTGGGGCTTCAAGGTATTTAGATTTGAAATTTTGACAGTTGGGCAGTTTGAATTTCTCAATGGGAGTCAATGGGAGTTTTTTCCGACTTTGATCGTCATTTTTAGGAGAACCGTAAGTCCGATCAGTTAGAAAAGATATAGCACACTAAGTCAGAACAGTTTGAGTGTCCGTGCCGAGTTTGGAGTATGTGGAGTTAAAGCTCTAGGAGGAGATAGAGTCAGAAAATTTTCCGCTCAGAAAAAGAATAATAATAATAATAACTAGATTAAAAAGTTCGTCGAGACAAACTTTAAGTTGGCTTGTGAAAGTTTGGAACAGAAAGTTTGAAGAAGTTTAAAGTAGTTTGAAGTTTAAATTAGTCTAAAGTTTAAATTAAGTTTAACTTAGTTTAAAGATAGATAGATAGATAGATAGATAGATAGATAGATAGATAGATAGATAGATAGAGTTACTATTGTGGTTGCTATGGTGTTGCTAGGCAGTTGCTAGGGTGTTCTTGGTGGTTGCTAGGGTGTTGCTAGGCGGTTGCTAGGGTGTTCTGGGTGGTTGCTATGGTGTTGCTAGGCAGTTGCTAGGGTATTCTGGGTGGTTGCTATGGTGTTGCTAGGTGGTTGCTAGGTGGTTGCTAGGGTGTTCTGGGTGGTTGCTATGGTGTTGCTAGGCGGTTGCTAGGGTGTTCTGGGTGGTTGCTATGGTGTTGTTAGGCAGTTGCTAGGGTGTTCTTGGTGGTTGCTAGGGTGTTGCTAGGCAGTTGCTAAGGTGTTTTTGGTGGTTGCTATGGTGTTGCTAGGTGGTTGCTAGGGTGTTCTGGGTGGTTGCTATGGTGTTGTTAGGCAGTTGCTAGGGTGATCTGGTGGTTGCTAGGGTGTTGCTAGGTAGTTGCTAAGGTGTTCTGGGTGGTTGCTATGGTGTTGCTAGGTGGTTGCTAGGGTATTCTGGGTGGTTGCTATGGTGTTGCTAGGTGGTTGCTAGGGTGTCCTGGGTGGTTGCTATGGTATTGCTACTTGGTTGGTAGTGTTCACATATGGTTACTATAAAGTATCCATATTAGCATTTAGCTATTCACAGCTAGCATGTTTAGCATATTGAAAGTCCTGTGTGCTAGCATGAGTCAAAAGACCCAACCCCATCGCGATACAATGTTCTGATTCTGAGATATAGCTGTTAAAAAATGGTTGCTAGGGTCTCTCTTTGGTTGCTAGGGATTGGCTTGACAGCTGCCAATCATGAAACTCCAAAGGCTGCTTGTCAGTATGAATGATTTAAACCAACCCCCATCTCTATACATTGTTCTGATGCAGAGATATAAATCTTGCTTAATGGTTGCTAGGGTACTCTGTTTAGTTGCTAGGGAGTGGCTTGGCAGCTGCCAGCGATGAATCTCCAAAGGCTGCTTGTCACTATGAATGATATAAATCAACTCTCATGACTCAGTGACATTCAGAATGGAAGAATTTGGTTGCTAAGGTGCTCGTTAATGGTTGCTAGGGCGTGGCCAGAAATTGTTGAGGTGATTCATGGTTGGCTTTGCTACCCATAGTCAAATGAGACCACCCTCATGTTTCTATGACACTTCTATCCGGAGATATCCCTTCAATCTCTTTCAATGGAAGTCTATGGGATTGTTGCTAAGGTGCTCTAAATGGTTGCTAGGGCGTGGCTTGATAGCTTCACAATGATCCTGAGAGACTGATTGGTCGTCTGAGTAAAATGAGTCCGCCCCTTGTCTCTATGACACTGTGATCCAGAGCTATGTTCAATATAAAACCCTAATGCAATGTGTAGGACGGCCCATTTCATGTAAGTCAATGGGGCAATTTTGGGCAGCTCCTGCCCCCAGGGGTGCAACTATTCCCCCACTGTGAGGTATTTTCTTACAGAGCCTGTCAGCCTCTTCAAATGTGGTACATTACAAGTTTCTGAGAAATCAGCAATATTTAGTATTGCACGAGGCCTGCGGCCTCGTGCCTATGGCCTACGGTTGCTAGGGTGCTGTAACTGGTTGCTATGGTGTGAATTTAGAGTTAATGAGTTTAGAGTTTATAAGTTTAATTGAGTAAGTGTCCAGAGTTTATTCATTTATGAGTTTAATAGTTTTATGAGAGTTTATAAGAGTATGAGTTTATGAATTGAGAGTTTATGAGTTTAGAGTTTATAAGATTTAAATGAGTCTTAGAGAGTTTAAGTTTAGAGTTTATTAATTTATTTGTGAGTTTAAGAGTTTAAGATTAGATAGATAAGTGTCATAGATTGATGAGTTCATTAGTTTGAATGAGTTTCAATGGCTCATATAGTGTATAGAATGACAGTTTGATTGAGTCTGGGGCTTCAAGGTATTTAGATTTGAAATTTTTGACAGTTGGGCAGTTTGAATTTCTCAATGGGAGTCAATGGGAGTTTTTTCCGACTTTGATCGTCATTTTTAGGAGAACCGTAAGTCCGATCAGTTAGAAAAGATATAGCACACTAAGTCAGAACAGTTTGAGTGTCCGTGCCGAGTTTGGAGTATGTGGAGTTAAAGCTCTAGGAGGAGATAGAGTCAGAAAATTTTCCGCTCAGAAAAAGAATAATAATAATAATAACTAGATTAAAAAGTTCGTCGAGACAAACTTTAAGTTGGCTTGTGAAAGTTTGGAACAGAAAGTTTGAAGAAGTTTAAAAGTAGTTTGAAGAAGTTTAAAGTAGTTTGAAGTTTAAATTAGTCCTAAAGTTTAAATTAAGTTTAACTTAGTTTAAAGAGAGATAGATAGATAGATAGATAGATAGATAGATAGATAGATAGAAGATAGATAGATAGATAGATAGATAGATAGATAGATAGATAGATAGATAGATAGATAGATAGATAGATAGATAGATAGATAGATAGAGTTAGAGAGATAGATAGAGTTAGAAAGAGACAGATAGAGATAGATAGATAGATAGATAGATAGATAGATAGATAGATAGATAGGATAGATAGATTAGATAGATAGATAGATAGATAGATAGATAGATAGATAGATTCTAGGGTTTCTAGGTGGTTGCTATGGTGTTGCTAGGTGGTTGTTAGGGTGTTCTAGGTAGTTGCTAGGCAGTTGCTAGGGTGTTCTGGGTGGTTGCTATGTGTTGCTAGGTGGTTGCTAGGGTGTTCTGGGAGGTTGCTATGGTGTTGCTAGGCGGTGCTAGGGTGTTCTGGGTGGTTGCTATGGTGTTGCTAGGCAGTTGCTAGGGTGTTCTGGTGGTTGCTAGGGTGTTGCTAGGGGTTGCTAGGGTGTTCTGGTGGTTGCTATGGTGTTGCTAGGCGGTTGCTAGGGTGTTCTGGGTGGTTGCTATGGTGTTGCTAGGCGGTTGCTAGGGTGTTCTGGGTGGTTGCTATTGTTGCTAGGCGGTTGCTAGGGTGTTCTGGGTGGTTGCTATGGTGTTGTTAGGCGGTTGCTAGGGTGTTCTTGGTGGTTGCTAGGGTGTTGCTAGGCAGTTGCTAGGGTGTTCTTGGTGGTTGCTAGGGTGTTGCTAGGTGGTTGCTAGGGTGTTCTGGGTGGTTGCTATGGTGTTGCTAGGGTGTCTGGTGGTTGCTAGGGTGTTGCTAGGTGGTTGCTAAGGTGTTCTGGTGGTTGCTATGGTGTTGCTAGGTGGTTGCTAGGGTATTCTGGGTGGTTGCTATGTGTTGCTAGGTGGTTGCTAGGGTGTCCTGGGTGGTTGCTATGGTATTGCTACTTGGTTGGTAGTGTTCACATATGGTTACTATAAAGTATCCATATTAGCATTTAGCTATTCACAGCTAGCATGTTTAGCATATTGAAAGTCCTGTGTGCTAGCATGAGTCAAAAGACCCAACCCCCATCGCGATACAATGTTCTGATGCTGAGATATAGCTGTTAAAAAATGGTTGCTAGGGTCCTCTCTTTGGTTGCTAGGGATTGGCTTGACAGCTGCCAATCATGAAACTCCAAAGGCTGCTTGTCAGTATGAATGATTTAAACCAACCCCATCTCTATACATTGTTCTGATGCAGAGATATAAATCTTGCTTAATGGTTGCTAGGGTACTCTGTTTAGTTGCTAGGGAGTGGCTTGGCAGCTGCCAGCGATGAATCTCCAAAGGCTGCTTGTCACTATGAATGATATAAATCAACTCTCATGACTCTGTGACATTCAGAATGGAAGATATCCCTCTTTAAAATTTGGTTGCTAAGGTGCTCGTTAATTGTTGCTAGGGCGTGGCCAGAAATTGTTGAGGTGATTCATGGTTGGCTGTTTTGCTACCCGGAGTCAAAAGAGACCACCCACATATTTCTATGACACTTCTTCCGGAGATATCCCTTCAATCTCTTTCAATGGAAGTCTATGGGACTTGTTGCTAAGGTGCTCTAAATGGTTGCTAGGGCGTGGCTTGATAGCTTCACAATGATCCTGAGAGACTGATTGGTCGTCTGAGTAAAATGAGCCCGCCCCCTTGTCTCTATGACACTGTGATCCAGAGCTATGTTCAATATAAAACCCTAATGCAATGTGTAGGACGGCCCATTTCATGTAAGTCAATGGGGCAATTTTGGGCAGCTCCTGCCCCCCAGGGGTGCAACTCCCCACTGTGAGGTATTTTCTTACAGAGCCTGTCAGCCTCTTCAAATGTGGTACATTACAAGTTTCTAAGAAATCAGCAATATTTAGTATTGCACGAGGCCTGCGGCCTCGTGCCTATGGCCTACGGTTGCTAGGGTGCTGTAACTGGTTGCTATGGTGTGAATTTAGAGTTAATGAGTTTAGAGTTTATAAGTTTAATTGAGTAAGTGTCCAGAGTTTATTCATTTATGAGTTTAATAGTTTTATGAGAGTTTATAAGAGTATGAGTTTATGAATTGAGAGTTTATGAGTTTAGAGTTTATAAGATTAAATGAGTCTTAGAGAGTTTAAGTTTAGAGTTTATTAATTTATTGTGAGTTTAAGAGTTTAAGATTAGATAGATAAGTGTCATAGATTGATGAGTTCATTAGTTTGAATGAGTTTCAATGGCTCATATAGTGTATAGAATGACAGTTTGATTGAGTCTGGGGCTTCAAGGTATTTAGATTTGAAATTTTGACAGTTGGGCAGTTTGAATTTCTCAATGGGAGTCAATGGGAGTTTTTTCCGACTTTGATCGTCATTTTTAGGAGAACCGTAAGTCCGATCAGTTAGAAAAGATATAGCACACTAAGTCAGAACAGTTTGAGTGTCCGTGCCGAGTTTGGAGTATGTGGAGTTAAAACTCTAGGAGGAGATAGAGTCAGAAAATTTTCCGCTCAGAAAAAGAATAATAATAATAAGTTTAAATAGCATTTCAGTAAGTTGGCTCTCACAAGCCAACTTAATAATAATAATAATAAGTTTAAATAGAATTTCAGTAAGTTGGCTCTCACAAGCCAACTTAATAATAATAAT
>NW_024121743.1:1950737-1968877 GCF_016745375.1 Pimephales promelas
ATGAATTATGGACTTCAAGAGTATCAAAGTTTGACATAAAGCGTTTGGATTTATTGCTGAAAACCTCTGAAAGGAAGCACAAGTTCCAGGCTGGATAGAAAACCTTCTAAAGGCTAGAAAGACCTGAAAGACACCCCCGTGATGGCTAGCTCGTTAGCTTTTCTTCTGGAAAAAACCGTAAGAAAATCGATAAATCTGTCATCGAGTTATGTAAACATTTATCGGAGGTGACGTGTGGCATCGTCGACGATGCCGTCGGGCTCAGGGGGGTTAACTAAGTTCGGGAGGAGCACGTTCAGATAATTAACACGAGTGGACAGCAATCAGCAATCAGCAGTCAATGATAAGAGGGTACAAAAAGACTCAACAGTCTTACCTCGATCCATTGACAGTTTGCAGCATTTGGCCATGTCCGAATCTACATTGTAGCTTTTCCATTTCGATAAAGAATTTTTCGTCCTTCAGAATTAGGAATCTTTGCCGCAACCCGGTATTTTCTCGTGGGCATCAGGCCAAACAAACGGGTCCTCGCACCGCGGGCGAAACATCCGCAATCTACTTCCGTGTAAAGACTCTGTTTGGGTCTGATCAAGGGGAAATTTGCATATAATAATTAATGATTAATAATTATCCATACAGATTTGGATCAGACCAGTCTTACATGTTAATAAATCTCCATTGAGGGAAGCTTTGTCAATTTTACCTGCATGTATGCATGTGGTATGCTGCAATTAACCACAAATTAATTGTAATTAATTCCACGGACCACGTTTTACAAGACAAGTAAAATTAAGTAGCTCAATTAATTTATAGAGTTTGTGAAAACAAATTCTGTGGCCACAAAACCTGCAAAACACACTACCCTTTTAAGGCGTCTTTAATTCTGTAGCGTTAATCTACATTTCAGGGACTGGATGATGAGCAATAGACAATGATTTAGTCAAAATTGAATATGTTGCATTTAATAAGGCAGAACTACTTAAGCATTTACTACGTTACAATGATACATGTATTTACAAACATTAAAACACAAACTAAGATGACGCGGGGCGTTTAGACAATGGGTACACGTATGTAAATGAGTTGGAGAGAGAGAGGGAGGGAGAAAGGCGAGAGAGAGAGAGAGAGAGAGAGAGAGAGAGAGAGAGAGAGAGAGAGGAGAGACAAAGTTGGTACAATTTCACCTCGACATCAACCTTTCTAAAACAACACGAAAACACATTCTTAATGCTCTGAAAACAGGGTAACCCAAATTTACTTGCATGTGGAAGGGTTCTCTCATGTGTTGCTGTGTTCCTTGAGCGGCCTGCATGGTCTAGCCACGAGTTGGACGGCAGATCTTTTGCCCACATGGTTTGGCTGCGTGCGCGTGGCTCCTTTGTTTCGTGGGGAGTCACGTGATGCGGCGCAAGTCTTGAACAGCGGTTGGATGTCTTTGAGGTAACTTTACCAAAGAAATAGTTCGGCTCAGTTCATTTCACTTCGTGGAAGTAAAACGAGTTGAATACAGAAAACAGACTTTGTACTAGAAAGTAAAGAAAAGATCCAGGATCGGATCTGATCCCATGAGGGATATCCGCGTGGATTACATGTTTCTGATGCGGGGATTTGACTCGGTCGCAGCAGGGTAGCTCGGGTCTTGGAGCAAAGGCTGCTTGATGCTGAGTTTGAGCAAAGTCATTCTGGCAGACAGTGAACAGTTGTCTCGCTGGAGTTCACTTGTCTGGTTCAGTAGAATGCTGTGAGTGTTGTGGATCTGTCACAGCTCCTTTCAATTTTCTCGATGGTCTGTGATGAGATACTCTTCTTGTGAGTTACCTTTTTGGCCGTGGGATTTCAGTTTGTATTGTTGCTGGACATGCCGGTGCTTGACTGCGTTCTGACAGCAGCGGCTTGTGTGTCCATCTAGCTCTGCTTGCGTGAGAGTCGACCATCCGCTTGCCAAAGGTCGGATCCGGTGATGACTGCAGCTGTCTTCTGGTTGGCTGTAGGCACAGGAAAACGACCACAGCAGCGTCCTGGAAAAGAGACAGGAGAGAGAGAGAAAGG
Source organism: Pimephales promelas (assembly GCF_016745375.1). Next base: position 1,952,787 of record NW_024121743.1, read on the forward strand.
GAGGGAAGATTTCAGCGGCTGTCGGCTGTGACAGTCTGATGCCTTTGAGGATGCCGATATGCCATTTGCTTCAATGTCCTGGTGCTGTGGTGTGCAGCCCACATGGTGCGTGACTGGGCATACACTGGCATACCTCCCTTTTGCACTGTGGCACCACAAGCCATGGCGAAGTGATGTCACGAGGTGCATAAATAGCAGGTGTTGAGCCGTGCATGCAGCATGTGCTTGGTGAGCTGCAGTTGTTGGGTTCGACGGCTGGTTTTGCGGTCGGAGGGGTAAGAGTTTCAGAGTTCAGAGTTTCAGAGTTCAGAGGTCATTGGTTTGTCAAAGTCTTTGGTACGCTGGAAGGTGCAGGGTAGCAAGTTCACATCTCCATTTGGTGCTTGGGCTGTGCCTTCATGGCTTCATGGAGTTCTTGTGACCTCTGTGAGCTGCCAGTCAGGTTCTCATGACCTGTGTGACTGGAGGGGGATGGGTTCTTGAACTTGAGCTCAGACATTAAGTTGTTTGAAGTTTATTAAAGGCTCAAAGCGATCTAACAGATCTTGGCCGATCAGAAGTGGGTGTATCGGGCTCATAAGACCAATTGTTGGGATAATGGGATGGGAGCTACCTGTTTTGAGCCAGATGTTGTTTTGGCTGTAGGATTGCACATTCAGCTCACATGTTTGGGATTTGAGAGTTCGTTCTTGACTCCTAGCTTTAGCACTGAGTATTTCAAAGAGTTGGGCTGACATTAGCGTGATGTCTGAGCTGGTGTTGTGATCGATGAGCGGTTAGGGCCGATCTTGTGTGGGACACCGGACTTTCAGGCTCGGGTTGTGCAGCTGTCAGCTGTGGTGGCTGCTTGATACTGTCACTTTGTGAAGTGACAGTGACCTCTGTGGTCTGATGCTGACAAGCAGTGTTCTGGGTGTCTGGTTTGTCTTGCGCTGAGACATAGGATGTCTGGCTTGTCCTTCTTGTGAGATCTCGTGCAGAAACTCTTTCAGCACCTTCAGGATTTCTTCCATCTGTGACGTGGCTGCACTGTTGTTATCTGATGTGTGCTCACTCAGACTTGTGCTTACCAGTGGCATGTTGAGAAGGGTCCCGCTCTGGGCTGGTTGGGCTTGAGTCTCTTGGTGGTGCAGCTCATTCTGGGTCACCGGCTGGCTTCCAGAATGTTTCAGAGCTCTTGCTCTGGTGCGTTAGATGAGCACCATGACTGTTGTGTTGCCTTTTGCTGGCCTGGAACGATTTAACTCTCAGTGAAAGTGTTTGTGATATGTGAGGTGCCCTCTAGAGGCAGCTCTGAGTCGTGCTCAGAGACAGGTTAGTTTGAAGGTTTTTACACAGTCTTTTCGGACAAAGTCTTTGCTTAATGTGAGCTTTGTGGGCCCAGTCTAGTAGCTGTGGTGGACATGCTAAATTGACATCCTCTTCCATACCTGGCGGTTTGCGTTTCAAAGTAGGCTCGTCGAAGTCGTGGGAGTTTCAAGTCGGGCTTGCTTGATGTCCACGACGGCGGTGATAACCCTGGTCTGATTCTGGATCAGGGAATTAAGCGATCAAAGCTTATTGCAACAGCTGATAGTCCATTTTGACTGTCTCTGTTTGATGATCTAGGAAGCTGTGCACCTCAAGACTGGACATAATCCTTATCAAGCACAATCTGTTTCATGCGGTCAGGTTGGTTAGACCCTTTGCAAGTGAAAATCTTGTCTGCATGTCGTGGCCCTGATGAGGGGTTCTGAGTGAATGTCGGGACCTTTCTGGTTAGCTTTGTTAAATCCTTTTTGGAGCCATGTCGTGGTTTGGGGCAGTGGTTCCTTGGAAGGTTGAGGTCAGGTTAAGCAGGGGGCTTTGTGGCATTCTGGCACACTTGTTGTGAGTCAAGTCAAGTCAAGTCACATTTATTTATATAGCGCTTTTCACAATACAGATTGTATCAAAGAAGCTTCACAGTGATAACATAATAGTACAACGCAGATCAATAATATTGTTAAATATTAAATATTAAATATCCCCAACTAAGCAAGCCAAAAGCAAGGCAACAGTGGCAAGGAACCAAAACTCCTTGGAGAAAAAAACCTTGGGAGAACCCAGGCTCAGTCAGTGGCCAGTTCTCTTCTGGCTAACATTAATATTGTTTATATATAGTATTAAATATAAATTTTGTTTATATATAAAACGGCGCCATAACATATCGCCGGCGTTGAGTCGTCTCTTCACAAGCGTTGGTCTTCTCATCACAGGCGTTGGGGCATCCGAAATCCCCGTGAGAGGCTGAATACAAAACTGGACCTGACGAATGCCATTTTTCTCGGGACAAGCATCCCGAGATAACAGCAGAAAGGCAGATGGGAAATAATTAGCATAGCTGATGTTCATAATGATTTCCATTATACGGGAGTCGGTGTTAGAAAACCACAAACAAACTCTCCGCAACCCAACCATACGCACCGACCTGTTTGTCTAAAAGGCTGTCGAGCCCCACTGGTGCGTTAAGCAGTTTCAGTGGCAAACGGTTCCGTTTGGCATAACATGGGACTAAAAAGTAAGCATTATGTGAATGCTTGACTAAAGAGATGCGTCTTTAATCTAGTTTTAAACTGTGTCAGCGAGTCAGAGCCTCAGACCGTGTCGGGAAGGCTATTCCAGAGTTTTGGAGCTAACTGTGAGAACGCCCTCCCTCCTTTAGCGGACTTATATATCCTAGGAATGACCAGAAGCCTTGAATTTAGTGATCTTAAGGAACGCGGTGGATTGTAGGGTGAAAGAAGGTCCGTTAAGTACATAGGAGCTAAACCATTTAGGGCTTTATAGGTCAGTAGTAGTACTTTGTAGGTGATACAAAACTTTTTTTTATTTTTTTTATTTTTATTTAACAGTCAGACATACATACAAACAAACCAACATAGTGCAGTAGTGAGCAATCCTGTACATCCATAATTCCAGCAGTGACAAGAGTGATTTAAGTGTTTGATCTAAGTGTGAATGTGAGCGGGTGTGAGTGTGGGTATGTGTGTGTATGCGTAAACAAAGTAACCATTTATTAACCATTTATTACCATTGTCATTACACCATTACACCATTATCACCATCCCACTCCCCACTACCATCATACTGCCCATATTGTGTTGGTAGATTTTTATTTCCATCCTTCCTCCTATGTAACAATTGCCATTGTCAATCCTGTATAAAATAAAATATAATATAAGATAATATAATATATCATGGTATATAATATAAGATAATATAATATAAGATAACCTTCCCCCACATCTAATCAGTCCGTATCTTTTCCTTTTTTTGTGTGTGTGTTATGTGCAATGTATACTTATTCCTCCCCCCCCCCCCCCCCATTCTATGTTGTGGTGCATTAAAAACCCATGAAGAGATAAGGGGGGAGTTATTGCATTAGTGATGACAATGACATTTAATTCTAATACAGCATTGACAATGGCAATATTGATGATAATAATAATAATAATAAATGACAATGATGATGGCAGTGGTGATCACAATGGTGAGAGCAAAAGACAGCAACAACAGCAATTACAACAATGAAACAAAAAAAAATAAAAGTGAAAATAGCAATCATAACAGTAACAGTAAAGGTAGTAATAACAACTAGATTAAAAAGTTCGTCGAGACAAACTTTAAGTTGGCTTGTGAAAGTTTGGAACAGAAAGTTTGAAGAAGTTTAAAGTAGTTTGAAGTTTAAATTAGTCTAAAGTTTAAATTAAGTTTAACTTAGTTTAAAGATAGATAGATAGATAGATAGATAGATAGATAGATAGATAGATAGATAGATAGATAGATAGATAGATAGATAGATAGATACATAGATACATAGATACATAGATAGAGATAGAGTTAGATAGATAGATAGATAGATAGATAGATAGATAGATAGATAGATAGATAGATAGATAGATAGATAGATAGATAGATAGATAGAGTTACTATTGTGGTTGCTATGGTGTTGCTAGGCAGTTGCTAGGGTGTTCTTGGGTGGTTGCTAGGATGTTGCTAGGCGGTTGCTAGGGTGTTCTGGGTGGTTGCTATGGTGTTGCTAGGCAGTGCTAGGGTATTCTGGGTGGTTGCTATGGTGTTGCTAGGTGGTTGCTAGGGTGTTCTGGGTGGTTGCTATGGTGTGTTGCTAGGTGGTTGCTAGGGTGTTCTGGGTGGTTGCTATGGCTGTTAGGCGGTTGTGTGGTTTTAGGCAGTTGCTAGGGTTGTGCTTGGTGGTTGCTAGGGTGTTGCTAGGCAGTTGCTAAGGTGTTCTTGGTGGTTGCTAGGGTGTTGCTAGGTGGTTGCTAGGGTGTTCTGGGTGTTGCTATGGTGTTGCTAGGCAGTTGCTAGGTGTTCTGGTGGTTGCTAGGGTGTTGGCTAGGTAGTTGCTAAGGTGTTTCTGGTGGTTGCTATGGTGTTGCTAGGTGGTTGCTAGGTGGGTATTCTGGGTGTGTTGCTGCTATGGTGTTGCTAGGTGGTTGCTAGGGTATTGTGTCCTGCGGTGGTTGCTAGTGTGCTATGGTATTGCTACTTGGTGCCTTGGTTAGTGTTTCACATATGGTTACTATAAAGTATCCATATTAGCATTTAGCTATTCACAGCTAGCATGTTTAGCATATTGAAAGTCCTGTGTGCTAGCATGAGTCAAAAGACCCAACCCCCATCGCGATACAATGTTCTGATGCTGAGATATAGCTGTTAAAAAATGGTTGCTAGGGTACTCTCTTTGGTTGCTAGGGATTGGCTTGACAGCTGCCAATCATGAAACTCCAAAGGCTGCTTGTCAGTATGAATGATTTAAACCAACCCCCATCTCTATACATTGTTCTGATGCAGAGATATAAATCTTGCTTAATGGTTGCTAGGGTACTCTGTTTAGTTGCTAGGGAGTGGCTTGGCAGCTGCCAGCGATGAATCTCCAAAGGCTGCTTGTCACTATAAATCAACTCTCATGACTCTGTGACATTCAGAATGGAAGATATCCCTCTTTAAAATTTGGTTGCTAAGGTGCTCGTTAATTGTTGCTAGGGCGTGGCCAGAAATTGTTGAGGTGATTCATGGTTGGCACTTTGCTACCCGGAGTCAAAAGAGACCACCCTCATATTTCTATGACACTTCTATCCGGAGATATCCCTTCAATCTCTTTCAATGGAAGTCTATGGGACTTGTTGCTAAGGTGCTCTAAATGGTTGCTAGGGCGTGGCTTGATAGCTTCACAATGATCCTGAGAGACTGATTGGTCGTCTGAGTAAAATGAGCCCGCCCCCTTGTCTCTATGACACTGTGATCCAGAGCTATGTTCAATATAAAACCCTAATGCAATGTGTAGGGGCCCATTTCATGTAAGTCAATGGGGCAATTTTGGGCAGCTCCTGCCCCCCAGGGGTGCAACTATTCCCCCACTGTGAGGTATTTTCTTACAGAGCCTGTCAGCCTCTTCAAATGTGGTACATTACAAGTTTCTGAGAAATCAGCAATATTTAGTATTGCACGAGGCCTGCGGCCTCGTGCCTATGGCCTACGGTTGCTAGGGTGCTGTAACTGGTTGCTATGGTGTGAATTTAGAGTTAATGAGTTTAGAGTTTATAAGTTTAAATTGAGTAAGTGTCCAGAGTTTATTCATTTATGAGTTTAATAGTTTTATGAGAGTTTATAAGAGTATGAGTTTATGAATTGAGAGTTTATGAGTTTAGAGTTTATAAGATTAAATGAGTCTTAGAAAGTTTAAGTTTAGAGTTTATTAATTTATTGTGAGTTTAAGAGTTTAAGATTAGATAGATAAGTGTCATAGATTGATGAGTTCATTAGTTTGAATGAGTTTCAATGGCTCATATAGTGTATAGAATGACAGTTTGATTGAGTCTGGGGCTTCAAGGTATTTAGATTTGAAATTTTGACAGTTGGGCAGTTTGAATTTCTCAATGGGAGTTTTTTCCGACTTTGATCGTCATTTTTAGGAGAACCGTAAGTCCGATCAGTTAGAAAAGATATAGCACACTAAGTCAGAACAGTTTGAGTGTCCGTGCCGAGTTTGGAGTATGTGGAGTTAAAGCTCTAGGAGGAGATAGAGTCAGAAAATTTTCCGCTCAGAAAAAGAATAATAATAATAATAATAACTAGATTAAAAAGTTCGTCGAGACAAACTTTAAGTTGGCTTGTGAAAGTTTGGAACAAAAAGTTTGAAGAAGTTTAAAATAGTTTGAAGAAGTTTAAAGTTGTTTGAAGTTTAAATTAGTCTAAAAGTTTAAATTAAGTTTAACTTAGTTTAAAGATAGATAGATAGATAGATAGATAGATAGATAGATAGATAGATAGATAGATAGATAGATAGATAGATAGAGAGATAGATAGATAGATAGATAGATAGATAGATAGATAGATAGGATAGATAGATAGATAGATAGATAGATAGATAGATAGATAGATAGATTCTAGGGTATTCTAGGTTGATATGTGTTGCTAGTGATGTTAGGGTGTTCTTGGTGGGCTAGGGTGTTGCTAGGCAGTTGCTAGGGTGTTCTGGGTGGTTGCTATAGTGTTGCTAGGTGGTTGCTAGGGTGTTCTGGGAGGTTGCTATGGTGTTGCTAGGCGGTTGCTAGGGTGTTCTGGGTGGTTGCTATGGTGTTGTTAGGCAGTTGCTAGAGTGTTCTTGGTGGTTGCTAGGGTGTTGCTAGGTGTTGCTAGGGTGTGCTGGGTGGTTGCTATGGTGTTGCTAGGCGGTTGCTAGGGTGTTCTGGGTGGTTGCTATGGTGTTGCTAGGTGGTTGCTAGAGTGTTCAGGGTGGTTGCTATGGTGTTGCTAGGCGGTTGCTAGGGTGTTCTGGGTGGTTGCTATGGTGTTGTTAGGCAGTTGCTATGGTGTTGCTAGGCGGTTGCTAGGGTGTTCTGGGTGGTTGCTAGGGTGTTGCTAGGTGGTTGCTAGGGTGTTCTGGGTGGTTGCTAGGTGGTTGCTAGGGTGATCTGGTGGTTGCTAGGGTGTTGCTAGGTAGTTGCTAAGGTGTTCTGGATGGTTGCTATGGTGTTGCTAGGTGGTTGCTAGGGTATTCTGGGTGGTTGCTATGGTGTTGCTAGGTGGTTGCTAGGGTGTCCTGGGTGGTTGCTATGGTATTGCTACTTGGTTGGTAGTGTTCACATATGGTTACTATAAAGTATCCATATTAGCATTTAGCTATTCACAGCTAGCATGTTTAGCATATTGAAAGTCCTGTGTGCTAGCATGAGTCAAAAGACCCAACCCCCATCGCGATACAATGTTCTGATTCTGAGATATAGCTGTTAAAAAATGGTTGCTAGGGTACTCTGTTTGGTTGCTAGGGATTGGCTTGACAGCTGCCAATCATGAAACTCCAAAGGCTGCTTGTCAGTATGAATGATTTAAACCAACCCCCATCTCTATACGTTGTTCTGATGCAGAGATACAAATCTTGCTTAATGGTTGCTAGGGTACTCTGTTTAGTTGCTAGGGAGTGGCAGCTGCCAGTGATGAATCTCCAAAGGCTGCTTGTCACTATGAATGATATAAATCAACTCTCATGACTCTGTGACATTCAGAATGGAAGATATCCCTCTTTAAAATTTGGTTGCTAAGGTGCTCGTTAATTGTTGCTAGGGCGTGGCCAGAATTGTTGAGGTGATGCATGGTTGGCTGTTTGCTACCCATAGTCAAAGAGAGACCACCCTCATGTTTCTATGACACTTCTATCCGGAGATATCCCTTCAATCTCTTTCAATGGAAGTCTATGGGAGTTGTTGCTAAGGTGCTCTAAATGGTTGCTAGGGCGTGGCTTGATAGCTTCACAATGATCCTGAGAGACTGATTGGTCGTCTGAGTAAAATGAGCCCGCCCCTTGTCTCTATGACACTGTGATCCAGAGCTATGTTCAATATAAAACCCTAATGCAATGTGTAGGACGGCCCATTTCATGTAAGTCAATGGGGCAATTTTGGGCAGCTCCTGCCCCCAGGGGTGCAATTCCCCACTGTGAGGTATTTTCTTACAGAGCCTGTCAGCCTCTTCAAATGTGGTACATTACAAGTTTCTGAGAAATCAGCAATATTTAGTATTGCACGAGGCCTGCGGCCTCGTGCCTATGGCCTACGGTTGCTAGGGTGCTGTAACTGGTTGCTATGGTGTGAATTTAGAGTTTATGAGTTTAGAGTTTATAAGTTTAATTGAGTAAGTGTCCAGAGTTTATTCATTTATGAGTTTAATAGTTTTATGAGAGTTTATAAGAGTATGAGTTTATGAATTTAGAGTTTATGAGTTTAGAGTTTATAAGATTAAATGAGTCTTAGAGAGTTTAAGTTTAGAGTTTATTAATTTATTGTGAGTTTAAGAGTTTAAGATTAGATAGATAAGTGTCATAGATTGATGAGTTCATTAGTTTGAATGAGTTTCAATGGCTCATATAGTGTATAGAATGACAGTTTGATTGAGTCTGGGGCTTCAAGGTATTTAGATTTGAAATTTTGACAGTTGGGCAGTTTGAATTTCTCAATGGGAGTCAATGGGAGTTTTTTCCGACTTTGATCGTCATTTTTAGGAGAACCGTAAGTCCGATCAGTTAGAAAAGATATAGCACACTAAGTCAGAACAGTTTGAGTGTCCGTGCCGAGTTTGGAGTATGTGGAGTTAAAGCTCTAGGAGGAGATAGAGTCAGAAAATTTTCCGCTCAGAAAAAGAATAATAATAATAACTAGATTAAAAAGTTCGTCGAGACAAACTTTAAGTTGGCTTGTGAAAGTTTGGAACAGAAAGTTTGAAGAAGTTTAAAGTAGTTTGAAGAAGTTTAAAGTAGTTTGAAGTTTAAATTAGTCTAAAGTTTAAATTAAGTTTAACTTAGTTTAAAGATAGATAGATAGATAGATAGATAGATAGATAGATAGATAGATAGTAGATAGATAGATAGATAGATAGATAGATAGATAGATAGATAGATAGAGTTAGATAGATAGATAGATAGATAGATAGATAGATAGATAGATAGATAGATAGATAGTTAGAGAGATAGATAGATAGAGAGATAGATAGATAGAGAGATAGATAGATAGATAGATAGATAGATAGATAGATAATAGATAGATAGATAGATAGATAGATAGATAGATTGTGGTTGCTAGGGTGTTGCTAGGCAGTTGCTAGGGTGTTCTGGGTGGTTGCTATGGTGTTGCTAGGTGGTTGCTAGGGTGTTCTGGGAGGTTGCTATGGTGTTGCTAGCGGTTGCTAGGGTGTCTGGGTGGTTGCTATGGTGTTGCTAGGCAGTTGCTAGGGTGTTCTTGGTGGTTGCTAGGGTGTTGCTAGGTGGTTGCTAGGGTGTTCTGGGTGGTTGCTATGGTGTTGCTAGGCGGTTGCTAGGGTGTTCTGGGTGGTTGCTAGGGTGTTGCTAGGTGGTTGCTAGGGTGTTCTGGGTGGTTGCTATGGTGTTGCTAGGCGGTTGCTAGGGTGTTCTGGGTGGTTGCTATGGGTGTTGCTAGGCAGTTGCTAGGGTGTTCTTGGTGGTTGCTAGGGTGTTGCTAGGCAGTTGCTAAGGTGTTCTTGGTGGTTGCTAGGGTGTTGCTAGGTGGTTGCTAGGGTGTTCTGGGTGGTTGCTATGGTGTTGCTAGGGGGTTGGTGGTTGCCAGGGTGTTGCTAGGTAGTTGCTAAGGTGTTCTGGATGGTTGCTATGGTGTTGCTAGGTGGTTGCTAGGGTATTCTGGGTGGTTGCTATGGTGTTGCTAGGTGGTTGCTAGGGTGTCCTGGGTGGTTGCTATGGTATTGCTACTTGGTTGGTAGTGTTCACATATGGTTACTATAAAGTATCCATATTAGCATTTAGCTATTCACAGCTAGCATGTTTAGCATATTGAAAGTCCTGTGTGCTAGCATGAGTCAAAAGACCCAACCCCCATCGCGATACAATGTTCTGATTCTGAGATATAGCTGTTAAAAAATGGTTGCTAGGGTACTCTGTTTGGTTGCTAGGGATTGGCTTGACAGCTGCCAATCATGAAACTCCAAAGGCTGCTTGTCAGTATGAATGATTTAAACCAACCCCATCTCTATACATTGTTCTGATGCAGAGATATAAATCTTGCTTAATGGTTGCTAGGGTACTCTGTTTAGTTGCTAGGGAGTGGCTTGGCAGCTGCCAGCGATGAATCTCCAAAGGCTGCTTGTCACTATAAATCAACTCTCATGACTCTGTGACATTCAGAATGGAAGATATCCCTCTTTAAAATTTGGTTGCTAAGGTGCTCGTTAATTGTTGCTAGGGCGTGGCCAGAAATTGTTGAGGTGATTCATGGTTGGCACTTTGCTACCCGGAGTCAAAGAGACCACCCACATATTTCTATGACACTTCTATCCGGAGATATCCCTTCAATCTCTTTCAATGGAAGTCTATGGGACTTGTTGCTAAGGTGCTCTAAATGGTTGCTAGGGCGTGGCTTGATAGCTTCACAATGATCCTGAGAGACTGATTGGTCGTGTGAGTAAAATGAGCCGCCCCCTTGTCTCTATGACACTGTGATCCAGAGCTATGTTCAATATAAAACCCTAATGCAATGTGTAGGGGCCCATTTCATGTAAGTCAATGGGGCAATTTTGGGCAGCTCCTGCCCCCCAGGGGTGCAACTATTCCCCCACTGTGAGGTATTTTCTTACAGAGCCTGTCAGCCTCTTCAAATGTGGTACATTACAAGTTTCTGAGAAATCAGCAATATTTAGTATTGCACGAGGCCTGCGGCCTCGTGCCTATGGCCTACGGTTGCTAGGGTGCTGTAACTGGTTGCTATGGTGTGAATTTAGAGTTTATGAGTTTAGAGTTTATAAGTTTAATTGAGTAAGTGTCCAGAGTTTATTCATTTATGAGTTTAATAGTTTTATGAGAGTTTATAAGAGTATGAGTTTATGAATTTAGAGTTTATGAGTTTAGAGTTTATAAGTTTAAATGAGTCTTAGAGAGTTTAAGTTTAGAGTTTATTAATTTATTTTGAGTTTAAGAGTTTAAGATTAGATAGATAAGTGTCATAGATTGATGAGTTCATTAGTTTGAATGAGTTTCAATGGCTCATATAGTGTATAGAATGACAGTTTGATTGAGTCTGGGGCTTCAAGGTATTTAGATTTGAAATTTTGACAGTTGGGCAGTTTGAATTTCTCAATGGGAGTCAATGGGAGTTTTTTCCGACTTTGATCGTCATTTTTAGGAGAACCGTAAGTCCGATCAGTTAGAAAAGATATAGCAACGCGAGTCAGAACAGTTTGAGTGTCCGTGCCGAGTTTGGAGTATGTGGAGTTAAAGCTCTAGGAGGAGATAGAGTTGGAAATTTAGTCTCAGAAAAAAGATAATAATAATAACTAGATTAAAAAGTTCGTCGAGACAAACTTTAAGTTGGCTTGTGAAAGTTTGGAACAGAAAGTTTGAAGAAGTTTAAAGTAGTTTGAAGTTTAAATTAGTCTAAAGTTTAAATTAAGTTTAACTTAGTTTAAAGATAGAAAGATAGATAGATAGATAGAGATAGATAGATAGATAGATAGATAGATAGATAGATAGATAGATAGATAGATAGATAGAATAGATAGATAGATAGAATAGAGTTACTATTGTGGTTGCTATGGTGTTGCTAGGCAGTTGCTAGGAGTGTTCTTGGTGGTTGCTAGGGTGTTGCTAGGCAGTTGCTAGGGTGTTCTGGGTGGTTGCTATGGTGTTGCTAGGCAGTTGCTAGGGTATTCTTGGGTGTTGCTATGGTGGTTGCTAGGTGGTTGCTAGGGTGTTCTGGGTGGTTGCTATGGTGTTGCTAGGCGGTTGCTAGGTGTTCTGGGTGGTTGCTAGGGTGTTGCTAGGCAGTTGCTAGGGTGTTCTTGGTGGTTGCTAGGGGTGTTGCTAGGCAGTTGCTAGGGTGTTCTTGGTGGTTGCTAGGGTTCTGTGGTGTTGCTATGGTGTTGTGTTGCTAGGGTTGCTAGGTAGTTTGCTAAGGTGTTCTGGATGGTTGCTATGGTGTTGCTAGGTGGTTGCTAGGGTATTCTGGGTGGTTGCTATGGTGTTGCTAGGTGGTTGCTAGGGTGTCCTGGGTGGTTGCTATGGTATTGCTACTTGGTTGGTAGTGTTCACATATGGTTACTATAAAGTATCCATATTAGCATTTAGCTATTCACAGCTAGCATGTTTAGCATATTGAAAGTCCTGTGTGCTAGCATGAGTCAAAAGACCCAACCCCATCGCGATACAATGTTCTGATGCTGAGATATAGCTGTTAAAAAATGGTTGCTAGGGTCCTCTCTTTGGTTGCTAGGGATTGACTTGACAGCTGCCAATCATGAAACTCCAAAGGCTGCTTGTCAGTATGAATGATTTAAACCAACCCCCATCTCTATACATTGTTCTGATGCAGAGATATAAATCTTGCTTAATGGTTGCTAGGGTACTCTGTTTAGTTGCTAGGGAGTGGCTTGGCAGCTGCCAGCGATGAATCTCCAAAGGCTGCTTGTCACTATAAATCAACTCTCATGACTCTGTGACATTCAGAATGGAAGATATCCCTCTTTAAAATTTGGTTGCTAAGGTGCTCGTTAATTGTTGCTAGGGCGTGGCCAGAAATTGATGAGGTGATTCATGGTTGGCACTTTGCTACCCAGAGTCAAACGAGACCACCCTCATGTTTCTATGACACTTCTATCCGGAGATATCCCTTCAATCTCTTTCAATGGAAGTCTATGGGATATGTTGCTAAGGTGCTTTAAATAGTTGCTAGGGCGTGGCTTGATAGCTTCACAATGATCCTGAGAGACTGATTGGTCGTCTGAGTAAAATGAGCCCGCCCCCTTGTCTCTATGACACTGTGATCCAGAGCTATGTTCAATATAAAACCCTAATGCAATGTGTAGGATGGCCCATTTCATGTAAGTCAATGGGGCAATTTTGGGCAGCTCCTGCCCCCCAGGGGTGCAACTATTCCCCCACTGTGAGGTATTTTCTTACAGAGCCTGTCAGCCTCTTCAAATGTGGTACATTACAAGTTTCTGAGAAATCAGCAATATTTAGTATTGCACGAGGCCTGCGGCCTCGTGCCTATGGCCTACGGTTGCTAGGGTGCTGTAACTGGTTGCTATGGTGTGAATTTAGAGTTTATGAGTTTAGAGTTTATAAGTTTAATTGAGTAAGTGTCCAGAGTTTATTCATTTATGAGTTTAATAGTTTTATGAGAGTTTATAAGAGTATGAGTTTATGAATTGAGAGTTTATGAGTTTAGAGTTTATAAGATTAAATGAGTCTTAGAGAGTTTAAGTTTAGAGTTTATTAATTTATTTTGAGTTTAAGAGTTTAAGATTAGATAGATAAGTGTCATAGATTGATGAGTTCATTAGTTTAAATGAGTTTCAATGGCTCATATAGTGTATAGAATGACAGTTTGATTGAGTCTGGGGCTTCAAGGTATTTAGATTTGAAATTTTGACAGTTGGGCAGTTTGAATTTCTCAATGGGAGTCAATGGGAGTTTTTTCCGACTTTGATCGTCATTTTTAGGAGAACCGTAAGTCCGATCAGTTAGAAAAGATATAGCACACTAAGTCAGAACAGTTTGAGTGTCCGTGCCGAGTTTGGAGTATGTGGAGTTAAAGCTCTAGGAGGAGATAGAGTCAGAAAATTTTCCGCTCAGAAAAAGAATAATAATAATAACTAGATTAAAAAGTTCGTCGAGACAAACTTTAAGTTGGCTTGTGAAAGTTTGGAACAGAAAGTTTGAAGAAGTTTAAAGTAGTTTGAAGTTTAAATTAGTCTAAAGTTTAAATTAAGTTTAACTTAGTTTAAAGATAGATAGATAGATAGATAGATAGATAGATAGATAGATAGATAGATAGATAGATAGATAGATACATAGATAGATAGATAGATAGATAGATAGATAGTAGAGATAGAGTTTAGATAGATAGATAAGATAGATAGATAGATAGATAGATAGATAGATAGATAGATAGATAGATAGATAGATAGATAGATAGATAGAGTTACTATTGTGGTTGCTATGGTGTTGCTAGGCAGTTGCTAGGGTGTTCTTGGTGGTTGCTAGGTGTTGCTAGGCGTTGCTAGGGTGTTCTGGGTGGTTGCTATGGTGTTGCTAGGCAGTTGCTAGGTATTCTGGGTGGTTGCTATGGTGTTGCTAGGTGGTTGCTAGGGTGTTCTGGGTGGTTGCTATGGTGTTGCTAGGTGGTTGCTAGGGTGTTCTGGTGGTTGCTATGTGTGTTAGGCAGTTGCTAGGGTGTTCTTGGTGGTTGCTAGGGTGTTGCTAGGCAGTTGCTAAGGTGTTCTTGTGGTTGCTAGGGTGTGGTAGGTGTTGCTAGGGTGTTCTGGGTGGTTGCTATGGTGTTGCTAGGCAGTTGCTAGGGTGATCTGGTGGTTGCTAGGGTGTTGCTAGGTAGTTGCTAAGGTGTTCTGGATGGTTGCTATGGTGTTGCTAGGTGGTTGCTAGGGTATTCTGGGTGGTTGCTATGGTGTTGCTAGGTGGTTGCTAGGGTGTCCTGGGTGGTTGCTATGGTATTGCTACTTGGTTGGTAGTGTTCACATATGGTTACTATAAAGTATCCATATTAGCATTTAGCTATTCACAGCTAGCATGTTTAGCATATTGAAAGTCCTGTGTGCTAGCATGAGTCAAAAGACCCAACCCCCATCGCGATACAATGTTCTGATGCTGAGATATAGCTGTTAAAAAATGGTTGCTAGGGTCCTCTCTTTGGTTGCTAGGGATTGGCTTGACAGCTGCCAATCATGAAACTCCAAAGGCTGCTTGTCAGTATGAATGATTTAAACCAACCCCCATCTCTATACATTGTTCTGATGCAGAGATATAAATCTTGCTTAATGGTTGCTAGGGTACTCTGTTTAGTTGCTAGGGAGTGGCTTGGCAGCTGCCAGCGATGAATCTCCAAAGGCTGCTTGTCACTATAAATCAACTCTCATGACTCTGTGACATTCAGAATGGAAGATATCCCTCTTTAAAATTTGGTTGCTAAGGTGCTCGTTAATTGTTGCTAGGGCGTGGCCAGAAATTGTTGAGGTGATCATGGTTGGCACTTTGCTACCCGGAGTCAAAAGAGACCACCCACATATTTCTATGACACTTCTTTCTGAGATATCCCTTCAATCTCTTTCAATGGAAGTCTATGGAGTTGTTGCTAAGGTGCTCTAAATGGTTGCTAGGGCGTGGCTTGATAGCTTCACAATGATCCTGAGAGACTGATTGGTCGTCTGAGTAAAATGAGCCGCCCCCTTGTCTCTATGACACTGTGATCCAGAGCTATGTTCAATATAAAACCCTAATGCAATGTGTAGGACTACCCATAGTAAGTCAATGGGGCAATTTTGGGCAGCTCCTGCCCCCAGGGGTGCAACTTTCCCCCACTGTGAGGTATTTTCTTACAGAGCCTGTCAGCCTCTTCAAATGTGGTACATTACAAGTTTCTGAGAAATCAGCAATATTTAGTATTGCACGAGGCCTGCGGCCTCGTGCCTATGGCCTACGGTTGCTAGGTGCTGTAACTGGTTGCTATGGTGTGAATTTAGAGTTTATGAGTTTAGAGTTTATAAGTTTAATTGAGTAAGTGTCCAGAGTTTATTCATTTATGAGTTTAATAGTTTTATGAGAGTTTATAAGAGTATGAGTTTATGAATGAGAGTTTATGAGTTTAGAGTTTATAAGATTAAATGAGTCTTAGAAAGTTTAAGTTTAGAGTTTATTAATTTATTGTGAGTTTAAGAGTTTAAGATTAGATAGATAAGTGTCATAGATTGATGAGTTCATTAGTTTGAATGAGTTTCAATGGCTCATATAGTGTATAGAATGACAGTTTGATTGAGTCTGGGGCTTCAAGGTATTTAGATTTGAAATTTTGACAGTTGGGCAGTTTGAATTTCTCAATGGGAGTCAATGGGAGTTTTTTCCGACTTTGATCGTCATTTTTAGGAGAACCGTAAGTCCGATCAGTTAGAAAAGATATAGCACACTAAGTCAGAACAGTTGAGTGTCCGTGCCGAGTTTGGAGTATGTGGAGTTAAAGCTCTAGGAGGAGATAGAGTCAGAAAATTTTCCGCTCAGAAAAGAATAATAATAATAA
>NW_024121743.1:1982113-1995272 GCF_016745375.1 Pimephales promelas
AAATCGGGTCGCCAAATTCAAAATGGCGTTCCTTGAGTTTAGGGTATGGGTTCTTTTTTTTGTGCGTCTGGTCATGGTAGAAGTACCACAGAAATTTCGTACATGTCGGTCCAACAAGCGGCGGGGGGCTGCTTCGTTAAAGGACACTTCCTGTTGCCAGCAGGTGGCGCTATGACTGTGGGTGAATGTCGGCATGTAGATTTGTTCAGGGCGGGACTCTTGTCAAATGTGTAAAATTTCGTGCAGATCTGGGCATTTACAGCCAAGTTACTACAACTTCCTGTTTCATGGCGAATCTTCGACGCCACGGACACGCCCATCGACGAAAATGCGCAGATAGCACAACTTTACATCGTCAATGCCTTTAGAAGGCACAGCAGAAATTTTAAGTCGATCCGACTAAATCCCTAGGAGGAGTTCGTTAAAGTACGGAGTCTGTAAATCGTCCAAAAATGGCCGCCAAATTCAAAAATGGCGTACCTCCTGTCGAGTTTAGGGTATGGGTTCTT
Source organism: Pimephales promelas (assembly GCF_016745375.1). The sequence continues at coordinate 1,982,623 of NW_024121743.1, forward strand.
GAGGCTTTTTTGTGCGTCTTGATATGATACACGTCCCCACCAAATTTCGTGCATGTAGGTGAACGTGGACGAGGGGCTAATTTTTTCAATTTTCTAGGTGGCGCTAGCGAGCCATTTTGCCCCGCCCATCCGCGAAACCCACAAAATACGAAATTTTTCACCAGTCCTGACATGCGTGCCAAATTTGGTGAGTTTTTGAGCATGTTGCGGCCCCGAAAATGGCACTTACTTTGCAGAAAAAAAAAAAAAAAAAAAAAAAAAAATAACCCTAAAGTTTCAATAGGGTCCTCGCACTGTTAGTGCTCGGGCCCTAAATATTGTTTATGCATAAAACGGCGCCATAACATATCGCAGGCGTTGAGTTGTCTCCTCACAGGTGTTGGTCCTCTCATCGCAGGCGTTGGGGCATCCGAATCCCTTGTGAGAGCTGGAGACAAAACTGGACCTGACGAACGCCATTTTTCTCGGGACAAGTGTCCCGCGATAACAGCAGAAAGGCAGATGGGAAATAATTATCATAGCTGATGTTCATAATGATTTCCATTATACGGGAGTCTGTGTTAGAAAACCACTATCTCACAAACTCTCCGTAACCCAACCATACGCGCCGACCCGTTTGACTAAGGCTGTCGAGCCCCACTGTCGCGGGAAATGCGTTTCAGTGGCAAACGGTTCCGTATGGCATAACAGAGGACTAAAAAGTAAGCATTATGTGAATGCTTGACTAAAGAGATGCGTCTTTAATCTAGTTTAAAACTACTGTCAGCGAGTCAGAGCCTCGGACCGTATCTGGAAGGCTATTCCAGAGTTTTGGAGCTAAATGCGAGAACAACACCTCCCTCCTTTAGTGGACTTTGATATCCTAGGAATGACCAGAAGCCTTGAATTTAGTGATCTTAAGGAACGCGGTGGATTGTAGGGCGAAAAGAAGGTCCCTTAGGTACATAGGTGCTAAACCATTAGGGCTTTATAGGTTAGTAGCAGTATTTTGTAATTGATAAGGAACTTAATAGGTAACCAGTGTAGAGATGATAAAATCGGTGTTATATGATCATATTTTCTTGACCTAGTAAGAACTCTAGCAGCTGCATTTTGTACTAACTGTAGCTTGTTTATTGAGGATGCAGGACAACCGGCTAGTAAAGCATTACAGTCTCGGAAAGTTTTTGAGTGGGATAAAGCTCATAATTATCCTTGGTCAATGGATGTCCTTGAAATATTCTCATCAGTAAAAATTCAGTATATATTTACAAATACTTTACAATGTAATATATCTGAGGTTAGGCAGTTTTTATTTAACTCTTATGAAGAACAATGGTTACGGCAGGTGTTAAATAAGCCTAAATTGAGAAGTTACGTTCACTTTACGAATGAATATTTTGCAGAGCCTTATGTCAAATGCTGGTGTAGCAGGCATAGTTGCCTAGTTAGGTGGAGTAACAGCCCGAGTGGCGATTGCACTGGTAATTGCCTAATTCGAGTCAGGTGCGCTATAGGTGCGGGAGCACGCATAAATGGTTCTGTGTATTGAGAGCGTGTAGGCTGTTGTAAGTTCTGTTGCTGCTTTCCTGCTGAGCGGTTCTCGTATGGGGATTCTGGAGCTGAGTCGCGCATCCATTTGGGTACGTTATCGAGTAATACGAGAGTACGAGAGTAGGTAACACTTTAGAATACGGTTCCTTCGTTAATGAATAACTACACAAGAACTAATGAGTAACAGAATATTAACAATCTAGTAACTATTATTAACTAACAAGAAACTCTGATTAACGAACTAGTAAGTAATAGCGCACAGACGAAAGTGGGTAGTTCACTATTAAGTAATCAATAACTACTATTTTTTTAATACTTCCCAGAGAACTACTGAAAAAGTTTATTAACAATCTAGTAACTACTATTAACTAAAAGAAACTCTTATTAACGATTAGTAAGTAATAGCTCACAGATGAAAGTGTTACTAGATACTTCTGTGGGAGTTACTAATTATTTGGATCCGTATTATAAAGTGAAGATCATTGGAACTAACTAGTAATGACTCAAGTGTTACTACATGATCTAGTCATGATTTGTGCAAATGTTTGAGATTTTTGGTGAACTTTAGTAACTTTTAGAAAATGTCTTTAACACTTGAGTAATTACTAGTTAGTTCCAATGATCTTCACTTTATAATACGGATCCAAATAATTAGTAAGTAATAGCTCATAGATGAAAGTGTTACTAGATACTTGTGGGAATTACTAATTATTTGGATCCGTATTATAAAGTGAAGATCATTGGAACTAACTAGTAATTACTCAAGTGTTACTACATGATCTAGTCATGATTTGTGCAAATGTTTGAGATTTTTTTGGTGAACTTTAGTAACTTTTAGAAAATGTCTTTAGTAACACTTGAGTAATTACTAGTTAAGGCGCTTTTCCACTGCATAGTACGGTACGGTTCGGTACGGCTCACTTGTGGTGCTTTTCCACTGCATGGTACGGTACAGTACGGTTCGCTTCAGGACGCTTTAAATGGTACCTGGTCTGTTGAGGTTCCAAGCGTACCCAGCGCCGGCCCCGAGCCTTTGGGGGCCCTAAGCAGAATTTGATTTGGGGGCCCCTCCACGACGCGGAGTCACCTGTGTTTGACGATTATTGACATAAATGTCACGCAAAAAATGATACATTATAAATGAATACACTGAGGTTATGTATTAATAAAAAAATAGATGCCTACTTAAATAAAAAAGTTTGAAAACAGTCTTAAAACTGTCTCAAAACATATACAATAAATTATTTGCTAAAATTATGACAAAACTGAGAAATTAGAAACGTAAAGAGCAATGATACTTTGGCCTATCCTCCTGGGACCCAGGAATAGACTTTTGTCCACTGTAGTGGACATTATTTTTAGTGTATTTTCTCTGACACCATGCATGTCACATTTTTTTTCTGGATGTCCTGTAAAGAGCACATTCAGGGCAACACAGAGATACCAAATGTTCGGAGGTTCACCATGAAAACAACTTCTCCTTGGTCTTTAAAAATGTCTAACATTAATTTAGTGATGAAATGTAGCACTCTTAAAGAAATATGATAATATATTGTAATTATGATTTAAATCTAAGTACTTTTCAAATTGTGTTTCATCAACCAACATCTCAGGAAAATGTTATGAGTATTCAAATGAAAAATTGACTTTCCGTTACAGAACAGGGCATTGATTTCATACATGTTGTCCACTGTATCAGGACATAAATCATGTTTATCAGGCATTCTGGGAGACATAACAAGTGAATATGTAAATAAATTACACATCAATATTCGTATGACATATTAGATATTATTATTAAAATGTTGCTTATTATTACGCCAATGCTTACACTTCTTTCCTCATTAAATGTTGCTCCAAGAACACATTAATGTGCAAATTAGATACAGTGTATAGATACTTTGCATTGAATGGAATATTAATTTATGCCAATCAATTAATTCCATTATATCTTTCATAACATAGTTGATAATCATCTTTATACAAATTTTAGTTCAAAAAAATCCTGAAACCCCAAAATGTATTGGTGATTGGAAAAAATCCCATTGTTTTTGCCTACACATTGTATGTCATTTAATTTTAACAACTGAGTCCTGGTGTCCACTACAGAGGACAAAGTATTACATATGAATAAAATATAATTTTTCAAAAAGGTTTTTTTTTTTTTTTTTTTTACCATTTGTTTATTATGCTCTAAACAATGTGATGACATGAAAAAAAACTAAATTAAAAAAAAAAAAAACTTTCTGGGTCTCAGCTATTGTTGAAAACTAAAAATATTACTAGCCTATTTCTCAACTGTCTCAATACAGAGTAACTATCCTCAAAATCTTTATTATTGTTATTATTATTATTATTGTAACAGACTTTGTTATATAGTACATGACATAATCAACACAGTCTGTTACTATAATACCGGTTATGATGTTCTGGCGCTCGTTGTATGTGTGTATGCAATGTATTTTTCCCCTCGGGGCTTGCCGTAGATGGGTCGTGCGCACTTGCTAGGCTACTGGAGTGTCGCGGGTGTTTGGAGATCTGATGTGTGGTATAATAAATTGGAGAAGAGTTCAAACTGCTATGTTTATTATTTATTCAAACTGCTACCCTTACACCTTGAAGGATAAGTTCTCCTGCGGGCTATTTTCTCCAACTTAAACCGATACCGTGACTAGCCGCAGTTGCGCACGAATTGTCTATGCACGCGCGAGGTGTCTAGAAGATTAGCCTATGCGTATGACTTAAACGCTGGCAGACAGAGCAGCAGTTGTAACTTGTAGGCAGGTATATTGACCATTAAATCAGAATTTTGTTGTCTTGAACTATTCATTCAGTCATATTCATTCATTCTTTGATTTATGTCACTTGTTTAAGTCATCTAAAAAAATAAAAATAAAAAATAACCTCGATTAGGGGGCCCCCTGGTGGCCAGGGGGCCCCAAGCAGCCGCTTAGTTCGCTTATGCCTCGGGCCGGCCCTGAGCGTACCGTACCGGTACTAAAATATGACGTGAAACACTGCAGATCACTGATTGGTCAGACAGAATCGTCACTACCAGCGTCACTACTAGCGTCATTGGATTTGCGACACGAGACACTTTTTTTAGCAGTATTTTTGTTTTGCTGCCATCAGCCTCATTTTAAACACATTTTTCCGTCTAGCAGTTAAAAATAACCACATACCGAGAATCAGGAACACCATCCCCTCGATAGTCTCCATTGTTCCTGTGTTGTGGGTTTGAAAATGTGGCGCTTTTAAGATGATGTCATGGCAGTAGAGGCGCGCACAAATAACGATCAGTCCCACACACTTTGAAGGGGTACTACTGCAATGGAAACGCAAAGCGAACCGAACTGTTCCGCGCCGAGTCGAAGCGTACTGAGCCGAACCGTACCGTACTATGCAGTGGAAAAGCGCCATTAGTTCCAATGATCTTCACTTTATAAATACGGATCCAAATAATTAGTAAGTAATAGCTCATAGATGAAAGTGTTACTAGATACTTCTGTGGGAATTACTAATTATTTGGATCCGTATTATAAAGTGAAGATCATTGGAACTAACTAGTAATTACTCAAGTGTTACTACATGATCTAGTCATGATTTGTGCAAATGTTTAAGATTTTTTGGTGAACTTTAGTATACTTTTAGAAAATGTCTTTAGTAACACTTGAGTAACTACTAGTTAGTTCCAATGATCTTCACTTTATAATACGAATCCAAATAATTAGTAATTCCCACAGAAGTATCTAGTAACACTTTCATCTGTGAGCTCTTACTTACTAATTCGTTAATACGAGTTTCTTTTAGTTAAAAGTAGTTACTAGATTGTTAATAAACTTTTTCAGTAGTTCTCTGGGAAGTATTAAAAAAATAGTAGTTATTGATTACTTAATAGTGAACTACCACTTTCGTCTGTGCGCTATTACTTACTAGTTCGTTAATCAGAGTTTCTTGTTAGTTAATAATAGTTACTAGATTGTTAATATTGTGTTACTCATTAGTTCTTGTGTAGTTATTCATTAACGAAGGAACCGTATTCTAAAGTGTTACCCGAGAGTAATACTGTTATTCGTGGTGAGCTGCTGGCTGTATGTATGCGCTTTGTGCTTTTAGTATGCGTGACGGGCTGTGTTTACCTATCGCGGCTTGACGGTAAACTAGTATTGACTTCATGGGAGAATATTTACGAAAAGACATCATTTACGTTGTGTTCCTCCTCTGTTCTAGTGGACGAGCGAGTAATATCGCCATGAGTGCAGCAAGTTGATTGGGACCGTGACCTGGCTTCCCCTTCTCTGTTTCTTATTTAATTATTCCCTTTGGGATTTCGTTCTTCTTCGTCCCGTCTCTCTGCCGTGCGCTGTTTTTGCCTCGCTTCTTCTGTGCCTGTGACGACCTGTATCCAGTGGACTCGACGCTGGGGAGCGCGAGACTCGTGCAGCCCGCTCTCATTGGTTGCTGCTGATCGCCCCGCACTGTTTCAACTGAACTGGACGAGTGTTTGTGGACTTCGGGTGGTGTATGAATGAACCCATAAAATAGTGCGAGTTGGGTGAGTGATTGTCGGTTGTGCGTATATATGTGTGTAAATGCCCTTGCGAGAAACGCATACTGACACTGGTGTGTCTTTTAAGGAGTGAGTGGTTCGTGCGTGTGTGTGTGTGTGTGTGTGTGTGTGTGTGTGTGTGTGGTTTACGGATCGAGAGTAATGTGACTTGTATTTGAAATCTCTGGTTGAGATTTGTATTTTTCTTTTGAGTTGAAGTATAATTTGATTGTATTTTCTTTTTTTTTCTTGTTTAGTTATGATTTGAGTGTATTTTCTTTTTCTTTTTGATTGATTTATCATGTATGATGTGATTGTATCCTTTTTTTTCGTTGTTGTTTATTTGTGATCTAATCTGTGAGCTTCGTCAGATTGGCTAGGAGTGTTGACTGCTCAGGTCCGAACTAATGGGTACCCTTGTTCACTGAGTGATTTTTGATTCTTTGAATTTGTTTGTCACTGAATTGCACGTGTGCTTGTGGTGAAATGAGTACATTAAACATACGGTTGAAGTGCTTGTAGTGAAGTAGAATTGAGTAGGTTTGTTACCTCTGCTGCCATCTGACCTGTCGCCTTGGATTGTTTGATTGATTTTTGTTGATGTTCTTTATTTTGATTTGTTTGTTTTCTATTTTGATTTGAAGTCATATTGATCTGTGTGTTGAACTATGTGTGTGTGTGTGGAGCTTTGACTTTTAGTATAATAAAGTATTATTATTTTTTTCAAATTCACGTCTCTGCTCTATCTTGTGGGAACGAACCTGTGTCCTTAATGTCCTCATTTCCTTGGCTGAAATTCCCAGGGTGGCGTAGTCGTGCTGTATTATAGTTGAGTCCAGAGCAACGAAACCCATTCTTTAGGTGCCACAATCTGGCGCAGTCGGCAGGGTCCCACATTAATTTTTGGGCTGAGACGTGAATTTGTTTTGTCTTTGTATTGAGTGGAGTGAATGTTGTGTTTGTTTGTTTTTTTTGTTCTTTTGTGTGTTGAAGCAGGGCGGCGGTGTGCATATGAGCATCCTATTTCTCGTTGCTGGTAAGTCTCACTAATTTCTTAAAATGGAAGAAGAATTACGTGAACTGCGTGATTTAGTTTTACAGTTGCGAGCTGAGAATGAGAAGTTGAGGCAGGATCGGGCCGTCACGGAGGCAGCGGAATCCAGACCTGGTTCGTCTAATGCGTCGTCTGCATCGCCTGCTGACCCTCCACCGGCAAATCCTCATGTTTTGGCTGAGGAGAGGTTTGTGTTTATACCACGAGATCGTAAGTGTCCCAAATTTAACGGTAGAGTGGGAATGGGTATAGACGAATGGGTTGACGAGGCGGAGGCTTGTATGAGGGTTCGTCGTATGTCTACTGCTGATCGCGCAATCTTTTTATTTGATCATTTGGAAGGGGAAGCCAGGGAAGAAATTCGATATCGCCCAGTGGTAGAGCGGGAAGACCCAGAGAAAATTATCTCTGCGCTGCGCGAATTGTACGGTTGTTCCCAGTCTGCTAGAGAAAGTTAAACAGCGGTCACCTAATGGTTTGCCAAACGCTGATTCTTTATTACGAGATCAATTCGTCGGACATGTACGGGAGAGTAATCTCCGTCGAGAATTGAAACAGCTCGTTCGTCGTCAGCCAAATTCCACCCTGCTGGAAGTGCGAAGTGAAGCTATACGATGGGAACTAGAGGGGACCCCGGGGGGTGCGAGAGGTCGTAGCCATTCGGTTCCGTCGGTTCAAGGCTTCCAGTATGGGGTGGGGGGAGGTGCACAGACAGGGATTGGTGGTGTATTGCCACATTCTGAGTTGAGCGAATTAAGAGAGATGTTTAAGGCACAGCAGAAACAGCTTGAACAGCTCACCCAAAGCGTAACAAGGTTGCAAGGACCATTACCTCGCATTTCATCTGCTCGTAGTGGCCCGATTATATGTAGGCGATGCCATAGGCCAGGGCACATTGCCAGAGAATGCGTTGGGGAACGAGTAGCCCCCCATTCTAGGGATCCACCTCGTCATGCTGATTTGCCAACGGGTGGTAGGCAATCTCGTTTTGGCCAGCCGTCGGAAAACTAGTCCCCGCCGGGTCGAGGAGCCACGAGTCGGTTGGGAAGAATTGCGGCTCAGAGATAGATGATAGTTCACGCTCGTTACCTAAATTGGTGTCTTCATGTCCCCACTTAGATGTTCATATAGGTGGTGTGGCTGTGTCTTGTTTAATAGACACTGGTTCAATGGTGTCTACGATTACGGAGACCTGCTTTCGTAGACATTTTGAACCTTGGGGGCAAGACCGTTTGAAGTCCTGCCAGTGGCTGTTGCTGCGTGCTGCGAATGGGCTGTCAATTCCCTATATAGGCTATTTGGAACTGGACGTTGAATTATGTGGGCATTTAGTTCCTAATTGTGGCATTTTGGTCGTTAAGGATCCCCAGGAGGCATTGGTGTCCAAGCCCCTGGCGTACTAGGGATGAATGTCTTGGGGAGGTGCTACCAACGGTTGTTTGGGGAACACGGTACAGCACTTTTCAATTTCCCTTCTGTGGCCAGAGTTCCTTCTTTTGTGAGGCAGGCCCTGCAACAGTGCCATCAGGTAAATACTCGCCCTTCTCCTAGTTGTTCAGGAAAAGTTAGGGTGCAGGGCCCACGGACGCAGCGAGTGATGGGTGGTACTATTACGATGATAGCAGCGACCTGTTCAGAACGATTTGCGGATGGAGTAGTGCTCCTGGAGCCCCCTGAGTTCGGATTGCTGGAGAACCTGTTGGTTTCGCCTGCATTGGTTCACGTTGTTAAAGGCACGGTCTATGTACCAATAGTTAATGTGGGTACTTTAGATGTTACGCTTTTTCCACGCAGGGTTTTGGGCGCTTTAAGTAGTGTACATGTGGTCAGTTTACCCGCAGGCGTTACAGAAGTTCGGTCTGACGCCATTGCTGCAGGTGTGCCAGTTGTTTGTCCTTCAGAGCAAGCACAGATAGATGCAGTTGCATTGGGTGCATTACCTGACGAAGAACAGACTCAGGTTAGGACTTTGTTGAAGCGGTATCAGTCCATTTTCGCTGTTAATGAAAGTGATTTGGGGTGTACAAATCTCATCTCTCACGACATTCCGTTGGTAGATGATACCCCCGTGAGGCAGCGACACCGGCGTATTCCTCCCTCTGAATATGAGACCGTCCGGGCACATATAAATCAGTTGTTAGAGTCACAGGTCATTAGGGAAAGTTGCAGTCCATATGCATCCCCTATTGTCTTGGTAAAGAAGAAAGATGGTAGCCTGCGGTTATGCGTAGACTACCGCCAATTAAATGCCAAGACCCGTAGAGATGCATTTCCCCTGCCTCGTATAGAGGAGTCGCTGGATGCACTTTCGGGAGCCCGCTGGTTCTCCACTTTAGACCTGGCCAGTGGCTACAATCAGGTCCCCGTTAGTGAGAGAGACAAGTCAAAGACTGCTTTTTGCACCCCGTTTGGACTATTTGAGTGGAATCGGATGCCATTCGGGCTCTGCAATGCTCCCTCCACTTTCCAGCGACTCATGGAGCGGATCTTTGGAGACCAACAATATCAGTCCCTTCTGTTGTATCTGGATGATATTGTTGTGTTCTCGTCTTCTGTTAGTCAGCATCTGGAGCGACTGGAAGTGGTGTTTAGGCGCTTGGAGAGGGAGAATTTGAAGGTGAAGCTAGAGAAGTGTGCCTTCTTTCATCCTGAGGTAAAATACTTAGGCCATGTTATTTCGAGTCAGGGAGTAGCTACCGACCCTTGTAAAATTGAGGTAGTGACACAGTGGCCTCGTCCATCTACCGTTAAAGAGTTGCGTTCTTTTCTCGGCTTCGCCAGCTACTACCGCCGTTTTGTGGATGGGTTCGCCAAGTTGGCAGCTCCTCTACATCGGCTGGTAGGAGAGCTTACTGGTAGTAAACATAGGCCAGGGCAGCGAGAGGAGGTGTTCTCCAGTGCCTGGAGTAGGGAGTGTCAAGATCGCTTTGAAGAGTTAAAGAGTAGGCTTACAACGGCCCCTGTCCTGGCATATGCTGATTTTACCAAACCGTTTGTCCTCGAGGTGGACGCGAGCCATGGTGGGCTTGGGGCAGTACTCTCGCAGGAACAAGACGGTAAGGTGAGACCAGTGGCTTATGCCAGCCGTAGTCTTAGACCTAACGAGCGGAACCTGTTGAACTACAGCTCCATGAAGCTGGAGTTTTTAGCACTCAAGTGGGCTATGACCGAACGCTTCCGAGAATATCTGTTGGGCAATAGGTGTATCGTGTACACTGATAATAATCCCCTCAGCCATTTGGCAACTGCCCAGTTGGGTGCTACCGAACAGCGGTGGGCTGCTCAGTTAGCTGCCTTTGACTTTGACCTCAAGTACCGGTCGGGGAAAAGTAATGTTAACGCTGACGCCTTGTCTAGGTTGCATTCTCCAGTTGCAGTAGGAGGTCTAGTCTCTGGCACAACGATACCACCTGTGCTGAGGAAAGCCATGGGAATGGACGCTGTAGTTGCGACCACCCAGTGCACCATGTCTATATTTCCCGCCATTCGCCAGTAGAGCTAGCCTCTTTACAGACTGCTGACCCTGTGATTAGTGAAGTCTTGGGATTCTGGAAGTATGGGAGGTACCCCGGTCCAGAAGAACGACGGAAGCTGTCGAGACATGGTTTGGTCCTGTTGCGGCAGTGGAAACGTCTGGTGGAGCGAGATGGGATCTTGTACCGAAGGGTGATGCGTCCCGACGGTAAGGAAGAGGTATTGCAGTTAATTTTGCCGACCATTTTGAAGACAGACGTTCTGACTCACCTCCACCAGAACCATGGCCACCAAGGTGTGGAACGCACCCTTGAATTGGTCCGTCAACGATGTTACTGGCCTGGTGCAGTGGCTGAGGTAACTGATTGGTGCCAGCGGTGCGAACGCTGCCAAGTGGCAAAGGATTCGCGGCCATTGGCCCGAGGGCCATGGGTCATTTGTTGGCTTCGTGCCCTAATGAGATCATTGCTATCGATTTTACTATCTTGGAACCATCTAGTTCAGGCGTGGAGAACGTATTAGTGATAACTGACATCTTTAGTAAATACACAGTCGCGGTCCCAACCCGGGACCAGCGGGCAGAGACAGTAGCACGACTGTTAGTAACTGAATGGTTTTGTAAATTTGGTGTTCCAGCGCGTCTTCATTCGGACCAGGGTCGTAATTTCGAGTCCGGTTTAATTTGGCAGCTATGTTCTCTCTATGGGGTTGTTAAGTCGCGAACTACCCCTTACCATCCAGCTGGGAATGGGCAGTGTGAGCGGTTTAACCGCACGCTCCACAATCTTTTGCGGACCCTGCCAAGCTCGAGAAAGCGAGACTGGGTAGCATGCCTTCCTCAAGTGGTGTTTTGTTATAACACCACTCCACACCAGACTACAGGAGAGTCACCACATTTTTTAATGTTTGGACAGGAAGCAGGATTACCTGTGGATTTCTTACTAGGTAGTGTTCCGGAGCCTGTAGAAGGTGAGATCCATCAGTGGGTGTTAGAGCATCAAACTCGGCTACAGGTAGCTTTTGAGGGGGCTCGAGAACGGTTGCGAGCAGCAGCCAAAAAGCGTAAAGAACAGCATGATCCACTAATCCGGGATGCTCCGCTTACGGTAGGACAGTTGGTATACCTTCGCGATTATGGGGTCCGAGGGCGTCACAAGATCAGTGATCTTCGGAGCCCTGTGGTATTTCAGGTTGTGCGAGCACCTGAAGAAGGTGGTGTAGTGTTACTCCATTGCTCCCGTTGACGACTTGACACAAGTAAGAACAGTTCATCGTTCCTTGATTAAGGTCGATTGGGGCTAGAGGCCCCGGAGGAATTTGAGGATCGAGCATATCCAGAGGGAAATCCTCCTCCTCTGGAAGGAAGCCCTCCTCCTCTGGAAGAGGAAGATGGGGATTTGCTGCGAGTTGTTAGGGTAGGCGTAGGGGGTCTCGCGTCTACAGGTCAGGATCATCCCCAGGATCACTTGGGAAATATTGTCCTACCTTTCGGAACAGGAGTGGTGCAAACAGAACCCCCTGTTCATACTGAGAGTGAGATTGAAGCCTGAACCAGTGAAGATGCCCTGTGAAGGTTATAAATACGGTTCGAAGGACTAGTTGAGTTACGGCAGGCCAACATTCTAATAGGAATCGCCTCCCAGGCCAGTGGGTTGGACCAAGCGGACAGTTAGTGTGGTCACAGCAGTCTTCAGGCCATGGGTCTGAGTTATGCGATCGCCGGGACAGCGATCCAATTTGGGGGGTAGATTGTAGCAGGCATAGTTGCCTAGTTAGGTGGAGATAACAGCCCGAGTGGCGATTGCACTGGTAATGCCTAATTCGATCAGGTGCGCTATAGGTGCGGGAGCACGCATAAATGGTTCTGTGTATTGAGAGCGTGTAGGCTGTTTGTAAGTTCTGTTGCTGCTTTCCTGCTGAGCGGTTTCTCGTATGGGGATTCTGGAGCTGAGTCGCGCATCCATTTGGATACGTTATCGAGTAATACGAGAGTACGAGAGTAATACTGTTATTCGTGGTGAGCTGCTGGCTGTATGTATG
>NW_024121743.1:1995772-2059868 GCF_016745375.1 Pimephales promelas
TGATCTAGTCATGATTTGTGCAAATGTTTAAAGATTTTTTGGTGAACTTTAGTATACTTTTAGAAATGTCTTTAGTAACACTTGAGTAACTACTAGTTAGTTTCCAATGATCTTCACTTTATAATACGGATCCAAATAATTAGTAATTCCCACAGAAGTATCTAGTAACACTTTCATCTGTGAGCTCTTACTTACTAATTTCGTTAATAAGAGTTTCTTTTAGTTAAAAGTAGTTACTAGATTGTTAATAAACTTTTTCAGTAGTTCTCTGGGAAGTATTAAAAAAATAGTAGTTATTGATTACTTAATAGTGAACTACCACTTTCGTCTGTGCGCTATTACTTACTAGTTCGTTAATCAGAGTTTCTTGTTAGTTAATAATAGTTACTAGATTGTTAATATTGTGTTACTCATTAGTTCTTGTGTAGTTATTCATTAACGAAGGAACCGTATTCTAAAGTGTTACCCGAGAGTAATACTGTTATTCGTGGTGAGCTGCTGGCTGTATGTATGCGCTTTGTGCTTTTAGTATGCGTGACGGGCTGTGTTTACCTATCGCGGCTTGACGGTAAACTAGTATTGACTTCATGGGAGAATATTTACGAAAAGACATCATTTACGTTGTGTTCCTCCTCTGTTCTAGTGGACGAGCGAGTAATATCGCCATGAGTGCAGCAAGTTGATTGGACCGTGACCTGGCTTCCCCTTCTCTGTTTCTTATTTAATTATTCCCTTTGGTATTTCGTTCTTCTTCGTCCCGTCTCTCTGCCGTGCGCTGTTTTTGCCTCGCTTCTTCTGTGCCTGTGACGACCTGTATCCAGTGGACTCGACGCTGGGGAGCGCGAGACTCGTGCAGCCCGCTCTCATTGGTTGCTGCTGATCGCCCCGCACTGTTTCAACTGAACTGGACGAGTGTTTGTGGACTTCGGGTGGTGTATGAATGAACCCATAAAATAGTGCGAGTTGGGTGAGTGATTGTCGGTTGTGCGTATATATGTGTGTAAATGCCCTTGCGAGAAACGCATACTGACACTGGTGTGTCTTTTAAGGAGTGAGTGGTTCGTGTGGTGTGTGTGTGTGTGTGTGTGTGTGTGTTGTGGTTTACGGATCGAGAGTAATGTGACTTGTATTTGAAATCTCTGGTTGAGATTTGTATTTTTCTTTTGAGTTGAAGTATAATTTGATTGTATTTTTTTTTTTTCTTGTTTAGTTATGATTTGAGTGTATTTTCTTTTTCTTTTTGATTGATTTATCATGTATGATGTGATTGTATCCTTTTTTTTTTCGTTGTTGTTTATTTGTGATCTAATCTGTGAGCTTCGTCAGATTGGCTAGGAGTGTTGACTACTCAGGTCCGAACTAATGGGTACCCTTGTTCACTGAGTGATTTTTGATTCTTTGAATTTGTTTGTCACTGAATTGCACGTGTGCTTGTGGTGAAATGAGTACATTAAACATACGGTTGAAGTGCTTGTAGTGAAGTAGAATTGAGTAGGTTTGTTACCTCTGCTGCCATCTGACCTGTCGCCTTGGATTGTTTGATTGATTTTTGTTGATGTTCTTTATTTTGATTTGTTTGTTTTCTATTTTGATTTGAAGTCATATTGATCTGTGTGTTGAACTATGTGTGTGTGTGTGGAGCTTTGACTTTTAGTATAATAAAGTATTATTATTTTTTTCAAATTCACGTCTCTGCTCTATCTTGTGGGAACGAACCTGTGTCCTTAATGTCCTCATTTCCTTGGCTGAAATTCCCAGGGTGGCATAGTCGTGCTGTATTATAGTTGAGTCCAGAGCAACGAAACCCGTTCTTTAGGTGCCACAATCTGGCGTAGGTGGCAGGGTCCCACATTGATTTTTGGGCTGAGACGTGAATTTGTTTTTGTTTTTTTCTTTGAGTGGAGTGAATGTTGTGTTTTCTGTCCTTCTGTTGTTGAAGCAGGGCAGCGGTGTGTGAGCGTCCTATTTCTCTTTTGCTGGTAAGTCTCACTAATTTCTTAAAATGGAAGAGGAATTACGTGAACTGCGAGATTTAGTGTTACAGTTGAGAGCTAAGAATGAGAAGTTGAAGCAGGATCGGGCCGTCACGGAGGCAGCGGAATCCAGACCTGGTTCGTCTAATGCGTCGTCTGCATCGCCTGCTGACCCTCCACCGGCAAATCCTCATGTTTTGGCTGAGGAGAGGTTTGTGTTTATACCACGAGATCGTAAGTGTCCCAAATTTAACGGTAGAGTGGGAATGGGTATAGACGAATGGGTTGACGAGGCGGAGGCTTGTATGAGGGTTCGTCGTATGTCTACTGCTGATCGCGCAATCTTTTTATTTGATCATTTGGAAGGGGAAGCCAGGGAAGAAATTCGATATCGCCCAGTGGTAGAGCGGGAAGACCCAGAGAAAATTATCTCTGCGCTGCGCGAATTGTACGGTTGTTCCCAGTCTGCTAGAGAAAGTTAAACAGCGGTCACCTAATGGTTTGCCAAACGCTGATTCTTTATTACGAGATCAATTCGTCGGACATGTACGGGAGAGTAATCTCCGTCGAGAATTGAAACAGCTCGTTCGTCGTCAGCCAAATTCCACCCTGCTGGAAGTGCGAAGTGAAGCTATACGATGGGAACTAGAGGGGACCCCGGGGGGTGCGAGAGGTCGTAGCCATTCGGTTTCCGTCGGTTCAAGGCTTCCAGTATGGGGTGGGGGGAGGTGCACAGACAGGGATTGGTGGTGTATTGCCACATTCTGAGTTGAGCGAATTAAGAGAGATGTTTAAGGCACAGCAGAAACAGCTTGAACAGCTCACCCAAAGCGTAACAAGGTTGCAAGGACCATTACCTCGCATTTCATCTGCTCGTAGTGGCCCGATTATATGTAGGCGATGCCATAGGCCAGGGCACATTGCCAGAGAATGCGTTGGGGAACGAGTAGCCCCCCATTCTAGGGATCCACCTCGTCATGCTGATTTGCCAACGGGTGGTAGGCAATCTCGTTTTGGCCAGCCGTCGGAAAACTAGTCCCCGCCGGGTCGAGGAGCCACGAGTCGGTTGGGAAGAATTGCGGCTCAGAGATAGATGATAGTTCACGCTCGTTACCTAAATTGGTGTCTTCATGTCCCCACTTAGATGTTCATATAGGTGGTGTGGCTGTGTCTTGTTTAATAGACACTGGTTCAATGGTGTCTACGATTACGGAGACCTGCTTTCGTAGACATTTTGAACCTTGGGGGCAAGACCGTTTGAAGTCCTGCCAGTGGCTGTTGCTGCGTGCTGCGAATGGGCTGTCAATTCCCTATATAGGCTATTTGGAACTGGACGTTGAATTATGTGGGCATTTAGTTCCTAATTGTGGCATTTTGGTCGTTAAGGATCCCCCAGGAGGCATTGGTGTCCAAGCCCCTGGCGTACTAGGGATGAATGTCTTGGGGAGGTGCTACCAACGGTTGTTTGGGGAACACGGTACAGCACTTTTCAATTTCCCTTCTGTGGCCAGAGTTCCTTCTTTTGTGAGGCAGGCCCTGCAACAGTGCCATCAGGTAAATACTCGCCCTTCTCCTAGTTGTTCAGGAAAAGTTAGGGTGCAGGGCCCACGGACGCAGCGAGTGATGGGTGGTACTATTACGATGATAGCAGCGACCTGTTCAGAACGATTTGCGGATGGAGTAGTGCTCCTGGAGCCCCCTGAGTTCGGATTGCTGGATAACCTGTTGGTTTCGCCTGCATTGGTTCACGTTGTTAAAGGCACGGTCTATGTACCAATAGTTAATGTGGGTACTTTAGATGTTACGCTTTTTCCACGCAGGGTTTTGGGCGCTTAAGTAGTGTACATGTGGTCAGTTTACCCGCAGGCGTTACAGAAGTTCGGTCTGACGCCATTGCTGCAGGTGTGCCAGTTGTTTGTCCTTCAGAGCAAGCACAGATAGATGCAGTTGCATTGGGTGCATTACCTGACGAAGAACAGACTCAGGTTAGGACTTTGTTGAAGCGGTATCAGTCCATTTTCGCTGTTAATGAAAGTGATTTGGGGTGTACAAATCTCATCTCTCACGACATTCTGTTGGTAGATGATACCCCCGTGAGGCAGCGACACCGGCGTATTCCTCCCTCTGAATATGAGACCGTCCAGGCACATATAAATCAGTTGTTAGAGTCACAGGTCATTAGGGAAAGTTGCAGTCCATATGCATCCCCTATTGTCTTGGTAAAGAAGAAAGATGGTAGCCTGCGGTTATGCGTAGACTACCGCCAATTAAATGCCAAGACCCGTAGAGATGCATTTCCCCTGCCTCGTATAGAGGAGTCGCTGGATGCACTTTCGGGAGCCCGCTGGTTCTCCACTTTAGACCTGGCCAGTGGCTACAATCAGGTCCCCGTTAGTGAGAGAGACAAGTCAAAGACTGCTTTTTGCACCCCGTTTGGACTATTTGAGTGGAATCGGATGCCATTCGGGCTCTGCAATGCTCCCTCCACTTTCCAGCGACTCATGGAGCGGATCTTTGGAGACCAACAATATCAGTCCCTTCTGTTGTATCTGGATGATATTGTTGTGTTCTCGTCTTCTGTTAGTCAGCATCTGGAGCGACTGGAAGTGGTGTTTAGGCGCTTGGAGAGGGAGAATTTGAAGGTGAAGCTAGAGAAGTGTGCCTTCTTTCATCCTGAGGTAAAATACTTAGGCCATGTTATTTCGAGTCAGGGAGTAGCTACCGACCCTTGTAAAATTGAGGTAGTGACACAGTGGCCTCGTCCATCTACCGTTAAAGAGTTGCGTTCTTTTCTCGGCTTCGCCAGCTACTACCGCCGTTTTGTGGATGGGTTCGCCAAGTTGGCAGCTCCTCTACATCGGCTGGTAGGAGAGCTTACTGGTAGTAAACATAGGCCAGGGCAGCGAGAGGAGGTGTTCTCCAGTGCCTGGAGTAGGGAGTGTCAAGATCGCTTTGAAGAGTTAAAGAGTAGGCTTACAACGGCCCCTGTCCTGGCATATGCTGATTTTACCAAACCGTTTGTCCTCGAGGTGGACGCGAGCCATGGTGGGCTTGGGGCAGTACTCTCGCAGGAACAAGACGGTAAGGTGAGACCAGTGGCTTATGCCAGCCGTAAAATAATGAGTAATTACTCAAGTGTTACTACATGATCTAGTCATGATTTGTGCAAATGTTTAAGATTTTTTGGTGAACTTTAGTATACTTTTAGAAAATGTCTTTAGTAACACTTGAGTAACTACTAGTTAGTTCCAATGATCTTCACTTTATAATACGGATCCAAATAATTAGTAATTCCCACAGAAGTATCTAGTAACACTTTCATCTGTGAGCTCTTACTTACTAATTCGTTAATAAGAGTTTCTTTTAGTTAAAAGTAGTTACTAGATTGTTAATAAACTTTTTCAGTAGTTCTCTGGGAAGTATTAAAAAAATAGTAGTTATTGATTACTTAATAGTGAACTACCACTTTCGTCTGTGCGCTATTACTTACTAGTTCGTTAATCAGAGTTTCTTGTTAGTTAATAATAGTTACTAGATTGTTAATATTGTGTTACTCATTAGTTCTTGTGTAGTTATTCATTAACGAAGGAACCGTATTCTAAAGTGTTACCCGAGAGTAATACTGTTATTCGTGGTGAGCTGCTGGCTGTATGTATGCGCTTTGTGCTTTTAGTATGCGTGACGGGCTGTGTTTACCTATCGCGGCTTGACGGTAAACTAGTATTGACTTCATGGGAGAATATTTACGAAAAGACATCATTTACGTTGTGTTCCTCCTCTGTTCTAGTGGACGAGCGAGTAATATCGCCATGAGTGCAGCAAGTTGATTGGGACCGTGACCTGGCTTCCCCTTCTCTGTTTCTTATTTAATTATTCCCTTTGGGATTTCGTTCTTCTTCGTCCCGTCTCTCTGCCGTGCGCTGTTTTTGCCTCGCTTCTTCTGTGCCTGTGACGACCTGTATCCAGTGGACTCGACGCTGGGGAGCGCGAGACTCGTGCAGCCCGCTCTCATTGGTTGCTGCTGATCGCCCCGCACTGTTTCAACTGAACTGGACGAGTGTTTGTGGACTTCGGGTGGTGTATGAATGAACCCATAAAATAGTGCGAGTTGGGTGAGTGATTGTCGGTTGTGCGTATATATGTGTGTAAATGCCCTTGCGAGAAACGCATACTGACACTGGTGTGTCTTTTAAGGAGTGAGTGGTTCGTGTGTGTGTGTGTGTGTGTGTGTGTGTGTGTGGTTTACGGATCGAGAGTAATGTGACTTGTATTTGAAATCTCTGGTTGAGATTTGTATTTTTCTTTTGAGTTGAAGTATAATTTGATTGTATTTTCTTTTTTTTCTTGTTTAGTTATGATTTGAGTGTATTTTCTTTTTCTTTTTGATTGATTTATCATGTATGATGTGATTGTATCCTTTTTTTTCGTTGTTGTTTATTTGTGATCTAATCTGTGAGCTTCGTCAGATTGGCTAGGAGTGTTGACTGCTCAGGTCCGAACTAATGGGTACCCTTGTTCACTGAGTGATTTTTGATTCTTTGAATTTGTTTGTCACTGAATTGCACGTGTGCTTGTGGTGAAATGAGTACATTAAACATACGGTTGAAGTGCTTGTAGTGAAGTAGAATTGAGTAGGTTTGTTACCTCTGCTGCCATCTGACCTGTCGCCTTGGATTGTTTGATTGATTTTTGTTGATGTTCTTTATTTTGATTTGTTTGTTTTCTATTTTGATTTGAAGTCATATTGATCTGTGTGTTGAACTATGTGTGTGTGTGTGGAGCTTTGACTTTTAGTATAATAAAGTATTATTATTTTTTTCAAATTCACGTCTCTGCTCTATCTTGTGGGAACGAACCTGTGTCCTTAATGTCCTCATTTCCTTGGCTGAAATTCCCAGGGTGGCGTAGTCGTGCTGTATTATAGTTGAGTCCAGAGCAACGAAACCCATTCTTTAGGTGCCACAATCTGGCGCAGTCGGCAGGGTCCCACATAAATTTTTGGGCTGAGACGTGAATTTGTTTTGTCTTTGTATTGAGTGGAGTGAATGTTGTGTTTGTTTGTTTTTTTTGTTCTTTTGTGTGTTGAAGCAGGGCGGCGGTGTGCATATGAGCATCCTATTTCTCGTTGCTGGTAAGTCTCACTAATTTCTTAAAATGGAAGAAGAATTACGTGAACTGCGTGATTTAGTTTTACAGTTGCGAGCTGAGAATGAGAAGTTGAGGCAGGATCGGGCCGTCACGGAGGCAGCGGAATCCAGACCTGGTTCGTCTAATGCGTCGTCTGCATCGCCTGCTGACCCTCCACCGGCAAATCCTCATGTTTTGGCTGAGGAGAGGTTTGTGTTTATACCACGAGATCGTAAGTGTCCCAAATTTAACGGTAGAGTGGGAATGGGTATAGACGAATGGGTTGACGAGGCGGAGGCTTGTATGAGGGTTCGTCGTATGTCTACTGCTGATCGCGCAATCTTTTTATTTGATCATTTGGAAGGGGAAGCCAGGGAAGAAATTCGATATCGCCCAGTGGTAGAGCGGGAAGACCCAGAGAAAATTATCTCTGCGCTGCGCGAATTGTACGGTTGTTCCCAGTCTGCTAGAGAAAGTTAAACAGCGGTCACCTAATGGTTTGCCAAACGCTGATTCTTTATTACGAGATCAATTCGTCGGACATGTACGGGAGAGTAATCTCCGTCGAGAATTGAAACAGCTCGTTCGTCGTCAGCCAAATTCCACCCTGCTGGAAGTGCGAAGTGAAGCTATACGATGGGAACTAGAGGGGACCCCGGGGGGTGCGAGAGGTCGTAGCCATTCGGTTCCGTCGGTTCAAGGCTTCCAGTATGGGGTGGGGGGAGGTGCACAGACAGGGATTGGTGGTGTATTGCCACATTCTGAGTTGAGCGAATTAAGAGAGATGTTTAAGGCACAGCAGAAACAGCTTGAACAGCTCACCCAAAGCGTAACAAGGTTGCAAGGACCATTACCTCGCATTTCATCTGCTCGTAGTGGCCCGATTATATGTAGGCGATGCCATAGGCCAGGGCACATTGCCAGAGAATGCGTTGGGGAACGAGTAGCCCCCCATTCTAGGGATCCACCTCGTCATGCTGATTTGCCAACGGGTGGTAGGCAATCTCGTTTTGGCCAGCCGTCGGAAAACTAGTCCCCGCCGGGTCGAGGAGCCACGAGTCGGTTGGGAAGAATTGCGGCTCAGAGATAGATGATAGTTCACGCTCGTTACCTAAATTGGTGTCTTCATGTCCCCACTTAGATGTTCATATAGGTGGTGTGGCTGTGTCTTGTTTAATAGACACTGGTTCAATGGTGTCTACGATTACGGAGACCTGCTTTCGTAGACATTTTGAACCTTGGGGGCAAGACCGTTTGAAGTCCTGCCAGTGGCTGTTGCTGCGTGCTGCGAATGGGCTGTCAATTCCCTATATAGGCTATTTGGAACTGGACGTTGAATTATGTGGGCATTTAGTTCCTAATTGTGGCATTTTGGTCGTTAAGGATCCCCCAGGAGGCATTGGTGTCCAAGCCCCTGGCGTACTAGGGATGAATGTCTTGGGGAGGTGCTACCAACGGTTGTTTGGGGAACACGGTACAGCACTTTTCAATTTCCCTTCTGTGGCCAGAGTTCCTTCTTTTGTGAGGCAGGCCCTGCAACAGTGCCATCAGGTAAATACTCGCCCTTCTCCTAGTTGTTCAGGAAAAGTTAGGGTGCAGGGCCCACGGACGCAGCGAGTGATGGGTGGTACTATTACGATGATAGCAGCGACCTGTTCAGAACGATTTGCGGATGGAGTAGTGCTCCTGGAGCCCCCTGAGTTCGGATTGCTGGATAACCTGTTGGTTTCGCCTGCATTGGTTCACGTTGTTAAAGGCACGGTCTATGTACCAATAGTTAATGTGGGTACTTTAGATGTTACGCTTTTTCCACGCAGGGTTTTGGGCGCTTTAAGTAGTGTACATGTGGTCAGTTTACCCGCAGGCGTTACAGAAGTTCGGTCTGACGCCATTGCTGCAGGTGTGCCAGTTGTTTGTCCTTCAGAGCAAGCACAGATAGATGCAGTTGCATTGGGTGCATTACCTGACGAAGAACAGACTCAGGTTAGGACTTTGTTGAAGCGGTATCAGTCCATTTTCGCTGTTAATGAAAGTGATTTGGGGTGTACAAATCTCATCTCTCACGACATTCTGTTGGTAGATGATACCCCCGTGAGGCAGCGACACCGGCGTATTCCTCCCTCTGAATATGAGACCGTCCAGGCACATATAAATCAGTTGTTAGAGTCACAGGTCATTAGGGAAAGTTGCAGTCCATATGCATCCCCTATTGTCTTGGTAAAGAAGAAAGATGGTAGCCTGCGGTTATGCGTAGACTACCGCCAATTAAATGCCAAGACCCGTAGAGATGCATTTCCCCTGCCTCGTATAGAGGAGTCGCTGGATGCACTTTCGGGAGCCCGCTGGTTCTCCACTTTAGACCTGGCCAGTGGCTACAATCAGGTCCCCGTTAGTGAGAGAGACAAGTCAAAGACTGCTTTTTGCACCCCGTTTGGACTATTTGAGTGGAATCGGATGCCATTCGGGCTCTGCAATGCTCCCTCCACTTTCCAGCGACTCATGGAGCGGATCTTTGGAGACCAACAATATCAGTCCCTTCTGTTGTATCTGGATGATATTGTTGTGTTCTCGTCTTCTGTTAGTCAGCATCTGGAGCGACTGGAAGTGGTGTTTAGGCGCTTGGAGAGGGAGAATTTGAAGGTGAAGCTAGAGAAGTGTGCCTTCTTTCATCCTGAGGTAAAATACTTAGGCCATGTTATTTCGAGTCAGGGAGTAGCTACCGACCCTTGTAAAATTGAGGTAGTGACACAGTGGCCTCGTCCATCTACCGTTAAAGAGTTGCGTTCTTTTCTCGGCTTCGCCAGCTACTACCGCCGTTTTGTGGATGGGTTCGCCAAGTTGGCAGCTCCTCTACATCGGCTGGTAGGAGAGCTTACTGGTAGTAAACATAGGCCAGGGCAGCGAGAGGAGGTGTTCTCCAGTGCCTGGAGTAGGGAGTGTCAAGATCGCTTTGAAGAGTTAAAGAGTAGGCTTACAACGGCCCCTGTCCTGGCATATGCTGATTTTACCAAACCGTTTGTCCTCGAGGTGGACGCGAGCCATGGTGGGCTTGGGGCAGTACTCTCGCAGGAACAAGACGGTAAGGTGAGACCAGTGGCTTATGCCAGCCGTAAAATAATTGAGTAATTACTCAAGTGTTACTACATGATCTAGTCATGATTTGTGCAAATGTTTAAGATTTTTTGGTGAACTTTAGTATACTTTTAGAAAATGTCTTTAGTAACACTTGAGTAACTACTAGTTAGTTCCAATGATCTTCACTTTATAATACGGATCCAAATAATTAGTAATTCCCACAGAAGTATCTAGTAACACTTTCATCTGTGAGCTCTTACTTACTAATTCGTTAATAAGAGTTTCTTTTAGTTAAAAGTAGTTACTAGATTGTTAATAAACTTTTTCAGTAGTTCTCTGGGAAGTATTAAAAAAATAGTAGTTATTGATTACTTAATAGTGAACTACCACTTTCGTCTGTGCGCTATTACTTACTAGTTCGTTAATCAGAGTTTCTTGTTAGTTAATAATAGTTACTAGATTGTTAATATTGTGTTACTCATTAGTTCTTGTGTAGTTATTCATTAACGAAGGAACCGTATTCTAAAGTGTTACCCGAGAGTAATACTGTTATTCGTGGTGAGCTGCTGGCTGTATGTATGCGCTTTGTGCTTTTAGTATGCGTGACGGGCTGTGTTTACCTATCGCGGCTTGACGGTAAACTAGTATTGACTTCATGGGAGAATATTTACGAAAAGACATCATTTACGTTGTGTTCCTCCTCTGTTCTAGTGGACGAGAGCGAGTAATATCGCCATGAGTGCAGCAAGTTGATTGGGACCGTGACCTGGCTTCCCCTTCTCTGTTTCTTATTTAATTATTCCCTTTGGGATTTCGTTCTTCTTCGTCCCGTCTCTCTGCCGTGCGCTGTTTTTGCCTCGCTTCTTCTGTGCCTGTGACGACCTGTATCCAGTGGACTCGACGCTGGGGAGCGCGAGACTCGTGCAGCCCGCTCTCATTGGTTGCTGCTGATCGCCCCGCACTGTTTCAACTGAACTGGACGAGTGTTTGTGGACTTCGGGTGGTGTATGAATGAACCCATAAAATAGTGCGAGTTGGGTGAGTGATTGTCGGTTGTGCGTATATATGTGTGTAAATGCCCTTGCGAGAAACGCATACTGACACTGGTGTGTCTTTTAAGGAGTGAGTGGTTCGTGTGTGTGTGTGTGTGTGTGTGTGTGTGTGTGGTTTACGGATCGAGAGTAATGTGACTTGTATTTGAAATCTCTGGTTGAGATTTGTATTTTTCTTTTGAGTTGAAGTATAATTTGATTGTATTTTCTTTTTTTTTCTTGTTTAGTTATGATTTGAGTGTATTTTCTTTTTCTTTTTGATTGATTTATCATGTATGATGTGATTGTATCCTTTTTTTTCGTTGTTGTTTATTTGTGATCTAATCTGTGAGCTTCGTCAGATTGGCTAGGAGTGTTGACTGCTCAGGTCCGAACTAATGGGTACCCTTGTTCACTGAGTGATTTTTGATTCTTTGAATTTGTTTGTCACTGAATTGCACGTGTGCTTGTGGTGAAATGAGTACATTAAACATACGGTTGAAGTGCTTGTAGTGAAGTAGAATTGAGTAGGTTTGTTACCTCTGCTGCCATCTGACCTGTCGCCTTGGATTGTTTGATTGATTTTTGTTGATGTTCTTTATTTTGATTTGTTTGTTTTCTATTTTGATTTGAAGTCATATTGATCTGTGTGTTGAACTATGTGTGTGTGTGTGGAGCTTTGACTTTTAGTATAATAAAGTATTATTATTTTTTTCAAATTCACGTCTCTGCTCTATCTTGTGGGAACGAACCTGTGTCCTTAATGTCCTCATTTCCTTGGCTGAAATTCCCAGGGTGGCGTAGTCGTGCTGTATTATAGTTGAGTCCAGAGCAACGAAACCCATTCTTTAGGTGCCACAATCTGGCGCAGTCGGCAGGGTCCCACATTAATTTTTGGGCTGAGACGTGAATTTGTTTTGTCTTTGTATTGAGTGGAGTGAATGTTGTGTTTGTTTGTTTTTTTTGTTCTTTTGTGTGTTGAAGCAGGGCGGCGGTGTGCATATGAGCATCCTATTTCTCGTTGCTGGTAAGTCTCACTAATTTCTTAAAATGGAAGAAGAATTACGTGAACTGCGTGATTTAGTTTTACAGTTGCGAGCTGAGAATGAGAAGTTGAGGCAGGATCGGGCCGTCACGGAGCAGCGGAATCCAGACCTGGTTCGTCTAATGCGTCGTCTGCATCGCCTGCTGACCCTCCACCGGCAAATCCTCATGTTTTGGCTGAGGAGAGGTTTGTGTTTATACCACGAGATCGTAAGTGTCCCAAATTTAACGGTAGAGTGGGAATGGGTATAGACGAATGGGTTGACGAGGCGGAGGCTTGTATGAGGGTTCGTCGTATGTCTACTGCTGATCGCGCAATCTTTTTATTTGATCATTTGGAAGGGGAAGCCAGGGAAGAAATTCGATATCGCCCAGTGGTAGAGCGGGAAGACCCAGAGAAAATTATCTCTGCGCTGCGCGAATTGTACGGTTGTTCCCAGTCTGCTAGAGAAAGTTAAACAGCGGTCACCTAATGGTTTGCCAAACGCTGATTCTTTATTACGAGATCAATTCGTCGGACATGTACGGGAGAGTAATCTCCGTCGAGAATTGAAACAGCTCGTTCGTCGTCAGCCAAATTCCACCCTGCTGGAAGTGCGAAGTGAAGCTATACGATGGGAACTAGAGGGGACCCCGGGGGTGCGAGAGGTCGTAGCCATTCGGTTCCGTCGGTTCAAGGCTTCCAGTATGGGGTGGGGGGAGGTGCACAGACAGGGATTGGTGGTGTATTGCCACATTCTGAGTTGAGCGAATTAAGAGAGATGTTTAAGGCACAGCAGAAACAGCTTGAACAGCTCACCCAAAGCGTAACAAGGTTGCAAGGACCATTACCTCGCATTTCATCTGCTCGTAGTGGCCCGATTATATGTAGGCGATGCCATAGGCCAGGGCACATTGCCAGAGAATGCGTTGGGGAACGAGTAGCCCCCCATTCTAGGGATCCACCTCGTCATGCTGATTTGCCAACGGGTGGTAGGCAATCTCGTTTTGGCCAGCCGTCGGAAAACTAGTCCCCGCCGGGTCGAGGAGCCACGAGTCGGTTGGGAAGAATTGCGGCTCAGAGATAGATGATAGTTCACGCTCGTTACCTAAATTGGTGTCTTCATGTCCCCACTTAGATGTTCATATAGGTGGTGTGGCTGTGTCTTGTTTAATAGACACTGGTTCAATGGTGTCTACGATTACGGAGACCTGCTTTCGTAGACATTTTGAACCTTGGGGGCAAGACCGTTTGAAGTCCTGCCAGTGGCTGTTGCTGCGTGCTGCGAATGGGCTGTCAATTCCCTATATAGGCTATTTGGAACTGGACGTTGAATTATGTGGGCATTTAGTTCCTAATTGTGGCATTTTGGTCGTTAAGGATCCCCCAGGAGGCATTGGTGTCCAAGCCCCTGGCGTACTAGGGATGAATGTCTTGGGGAGGTGCTACCAACGGTTGTTTGGGGAACACGGTACAGCACTTTTCAATTTCCCTTCTGTGGCCAGAGTTCCTTCTTTTGTGAGGCAGGCCCTGCAACAGTGCCATCAGGTAAATACTCGCCCTTCTCCTAGTTGTTCAGGAAAAGTTAGGGTGCAGGGCCCACGGACGCAGCGAGTGATGGGTGGTACTATTACGATGATAGCAGCGACCTGTTCAGAACGATTTGCGGATGGAGTAGTGCTCCTGGAGCCCCCTGAGTTCGGATTGCTGGAGAACCTGTTGGTTTCGCCTGCATTGGTTCACGTTGTTAAAGGCACGGTCTATGTACCAATAGTTAATGTGGGTACTTTAGATGTTACGCTTTTTCCACGCAGGGTTTTGGGCGCTTTAAGTAGTGTACATGTGGTCAGTTTACCCGCAGGCGTTACAGAAGTTCGGTCTGACGCCATTGCTGCAGGTGTGCCAGTTGTTTGTCCTTCAGAGCAAGCACAGATAGATGCAGTTGCATTGGGTGCATTACCTGACGAAGAACAGACTCAGGTTAGGACTTTGTTGAAGCGGTATCAGTCCATTTTCGCTGTTAATGAAAGTGATTTGGGGTGTACAAATCTCATCTCTCACGACATTCCGTTGGTAGATGATACCCCCGTGAGGCAGCGACACCGGCGTATTCCTCCCTCTGAATATGAGACCGTCCGGGCACATATAAATCAGTTGTTAGAGTCACAGGTCATTAGGGAAAGTTGCAGTCCATATGCATCCCCTATTGTCTTGGTAAAGAAGAAAGATGGTAGCCTGCGGTTATGCGTAGACTACCGCCAATTAAATGCCAAGACCCGTAGAGATGCATTTCCCCTGCCTCGTATAGAGGAGTCGCTGGATGCACTTTCGGGAGCCCGCTGGTTCTCCACTTTAGACCTGGCCAGTGGCTACAATCAGGTCCCCGTTAGTGAGAGAGACAAGTCAAAGACTGCTTTTTGCACCCCGTTTGGACTATTTGAGTGGAATCGGATGCCATTCGGGCTCTGCAATGCTCCCTCCACTTTCCAGCGACTCATGGAGCGGATCTTTGGAGACCAACAATATCAGTCCCTTCTGTTGTATCTGGATGATATTGTTGTGTTCTCGTCTTCTGTTAGTCAGCATCTGGAGCGACTGGAAGTGGTGTTTAGGCGCTTGGAGAGGGAGAATTTGAAGGTGAAGCTAGAGAAGTGTGCCTTCTTTCATCCTGAGGTAAAATACTTAGGCCATGTTATTTCGAGTCAGGGAGTAGCTACCGACCCTTGTAAAATTGAGGTAGTGACACAGTGGCCTCGTCCATCTACCGTTAAAGAGTTGCGTTCTTTTCTCGGCTTCGCCAGCTACTACCGCCGTTTTGTGGATGGGTTCGCCAAGTTGGCAGCTCCTCTACATCGGCTGGTAGGAGAGCTTACTGGTAGTAAACATAGGCCAGGGCAGCGAGAGGAGGTGTTCTCCAGTGCCTGGAGTAGGGAGTGTCAAGATCGCTTTGAAGAGTTAAAGAGTAGGCTTACAACGGCCCCTGTCCTGGCATATGCTGATTTTACCAAACCGTTTGTCCTCGAGGTGGACGCGAGCCATGGTGGGCTTGGGGCAGTACTCTCGCAGGAACAAGACGGTAAGGTGAGACCAGTGGCTTATGCCAGCCGTAGTCTTAGACCTAACGAGCGGAACCTGTTGAACTACAGCTCCATGAAGCTGGAGTTTTTAGCACTCAAGTGGGCTATGACCGAACGCTTCCGAGAATATCTGTTGGGCAATAGGTGTATCGTGTACACTGATAATAATCCCCTCAGCCATTTGGCAACTGCCCAGTTGGGTGCTACCGAACAGCGGTGGGCTGCTCAGTTAGCTGCCTTTGACTTTGACCTCAAGTACCGGTCGGGGAAAAGTAATGTTAACGCTGACGCCTTGTCTAGGTTGCATTCTCCAGTTGCAGTAGGAGGTCTAGTCTCTGGCACAACGATACCACCTGTGCTGAGGAAAGCCATGGGAATGGACGCTGTAGTTGCGACCACCCAGTGCACCATGTCTATATTTCCCGGCCATTCGCCAGTAGAGCTAGCCTCTTTACAGACTGCTGACCCTGTGATTAGTGAAGTCTTGGGATTCTGGAAGTATGGGAGGTACCCCGGTCCAGAAGAACGACGGAAGCTGTCGAGACATGGTTTGGTCCTGTTGCGGCAGTGGAAACGTCTGGTGGAGCGAGATGGGATCTTGTACCGAAGGGTGATGCGTCCCGACGGTAAGGAAGAGGTATTGCAGTTAATTTTGCCGACCATTTTGAAGACAGACGTTCTGACTCACCTCCACCAGAACCATGGCCACCAAGGTGTGGAACGCACCCTTGAATTGGTCCGTCAACGATGTTACTGGCCTGGTGCAGTGGCTGAGGTAACTGATTGGTGCCAGCGGTGCGAACGCTGCCAAGTGGCAAAGGATTCGCGGCCATTGGCCCGAGGGCCCATGGGTCATTTGTTGGCTTCGTGCCCTAATGAGATCATTGCTATCGATTTTACTATCTTGGAACCATCTAGTTCAGGCGTGGAGAACGTATTAGTGATAACTGACATCTTTAGTAAATACACAGTCGCGGTCCCAACCCGGGACCAGCGGGCAGAGACAGTAGCACGACTGTTAGTAACTGAATGGTTTTGTAAATTTGGTGTTCCAGCGCGTCTTCATTCGGACCAGGGTCGTAATTTCGAGTCCGGTTTAATTTGGCAGCTATGTTCTCTCTATGGGGTTGTTAAGTCGCGAACTACCCCTTACCATCCAGCTGGGAATGGGCAGTGTGAGCGGTTTAACCGCACGCTCCACAATCTTTTGCGGACCCTGCCAAGCTCGAGAAAGCGAGACTGGGTAGCATGCCTTCCTCAAGTGGTGTTTTGTTATAACACCACTCCACACCAGACTACAGGAGAGTCACCACATTTTTTAATGTTTGGACAGGAAGCAGGATTACCTGTGGATTTCTTACTAGGTAGTGTTCCGGAGCCTGTAGAAGGTGAGATCCATCAGTGGGTGTTAGAGCATCAAACTCGGCTACAGGTAGCTTTTGAGGGGGCTCGAGAACGGTTGCGAGCAGCAGCCAAAAAGCGTAAAGAACAGCATGATCCACTAATCCGGGATGCTCCGCTTATGGTAGGACAGTTGGTATACCTTCGCGATTACGGGGTCCGAGGGCGTCATAAGATCAGTGATCTTTGGAGCCCTGTGGTATTTCAGGTTGTGCGAGCACCTGAAGAAGGTGGTGTAGTGTACTCCATTGCTCCCGTTGACGACTTGACACAAGTAAGAACAGTTCATCGTTCCTTGATTAAGGTTCGATTGGGGCTAGAGGCCCCGGAGGAATTTGAGGATCGAGCATATCCAGAGGGAAATCCTCCTCCTCTGGAAGGAAGCCCTCCTCCTCTGGAAGAGGAAGATGGGGATTTGCTGCGAGTTGTTAGGGTAGGCGTAGGGGGTCTCGCGTCTACAGGTCAGGATCATCCCCAGGATCACTTGGGAAATATTGTCCTACCTTTCGGAACAGGAGTGGTGCAAACAGAACCCCCTGTTCATACTGAGAGTGAGATGAAGCCTGAACCAGTGGAGATGCCCTGTGAGGTTATAAATACGGTTCGAAGGACTAGTTGAGTTACGGCAGGCCAACATTCTAATAGGAATCGCCTCCCTAGGCCAGTGGTTGGACCAAGCGGGACAGTTAGTGTGGTCACAGCAGTCTTCAGGCCATGGGTCTGAGTTATGCGATCGCCGGGACAGCGATCCAATTTGGGGGGGTAGATTGTAGCAGGCATAGTTGCCTAGTTAGGTGGAGTAACAGCCCGAGTGGCGATTGCACTGGTAATTGCCTAATTCGAGTCAGGTGCGCTATAGGTGCGGGAGCACGCATAAATGGTTCTGTGTATTGAGAGCGTGTAGGCTGTTGTAAGTTCTGTTGCTGCTTTCCTGCTGAGCGGTTCTCGTATGGGGATTCTGGAGCTGAGTCGCGCATCCATTTGGATACGTTATCGAGTAATACGAGAGTACGAGAGTAATACTGTTATTCGTGGTGAGCTGCTGGCTGTATGTATGCGCTTTGTGCTTTTAGTATGCGTGACGGGCTGTGTTTACCTATCGCGGCTTGACAGTGGGAAGACTGAGTTGCGGAAAATCAGGTGGGTAAACTAGTAT
The DNA here is from genome assembly GCF_016745375.1 of Pimephales promelas. Next base: position 2,013,637 of record NW_024121743.1, read on the forward strand.
TGACTTCATGGGAGAATATTTACGAAAAGACATCATTTACGTTGTGTTCCTCCTCTGTTCTAGTGGACGAGCGAGTAATATCGCCATGAGTGCAGCAAGTTGATTGGGACCGTGACCTGGCTTCCCCTTCTCTGTTTCTTATTTAATTATTCCCTTTGGGATTTCGTTCTTCTTCGTCCCGTCTCTCTGCCGTGCGCTGTTTTTGCCTCGCTTCTTCTGTGCCTGTGACGACCTGTATCCAGTGGACTCGACGCTGGGGAGCGCGAGACTCGCGCAGCCCGCTCTCATTGGTTGCTGCTGATCGCCCCGCACTGTTTCAACTGAACTGGACGAGTGTTTGTGGACTTCGGGTGGTGTATGAATGAACCCATAAAATAGTGCGAGTTGGGTGAGTGGTTGTCGGTTGTGCGTATATATGTGTGTAAATGCCCTTGCGAAAAACGCATACTGACACTGGTGTGTCTTTTAAGGAGTGAGTGGTTCGTGCGTGTGTGTGTGTGTGTGTGTGTGTGGTTTACGGATCGAGAGTAATGTGACTTGTATTTGAAATCTCTGGTTGAGATTTGTATTTTTCTTTTGAGTTGAAGTATAATTTGATTGTATTTTCTTTTTTTTCTTGTTTAGTTATGATTTGAGTGTATTTTCTTTTTCTTTTTGATTGATTTATCATGTATGATGTGATTGTATCCTTTTTTTCGTTGTTGTTTATTTGTGATCTAATCTGTGAGCTTCGTCAGATTGGCTAGGAGTGTTGACTGCTCAGGTCCGAACTAATGGGTACCCTTGTTCACTGAGTGATTTTTGATTCTTTGAATTTGTTTGTCACTGAATTGCACGTGTGCTTGTGGTGAAATGAGTACATTAAACATACGGTTGAAGTGCTTGTAGTGAAGTAGAATTGAGTAGGTTTGTTACCTCTGCTGCCATCTGACCTGTCGCCTTGGATTGTTTGATTGATTTTTGTTGATGTTCTTTATTTTGATTTGTTTGTTTTCTATTTTGATTTGAAGTCATATTGATCTGTGTGTTGAACTATGTGTGTGTGTGTGGAGCTTTGACTTTTAGTATAATAAAGTATTATTATTTTTTTCAAATTCACGTCTCTGCTCTATCTTGTGGGAACGAACATGTGTCCTTAATGTCCTCATTTCCTTGGGTGAAATTCCCAGGGTGGCGTAGTCGTGCTGTATTATAGTTGAGTCCAGAGCAACGAAACCCATTCTTTAGGTGCCACACTGGCTAACTAGATCGCAGAGGTCTTTGTGTGCCCAGCTTAGAGCTGGGGTGTTGCCTTTACAGATCGAGGTGGGGCGCTATAAAGGTGTCCTAGAAGAGGATAGACTATGTGGTTTATGTGATCTAATGGTTGTTGAGGATGAATGGCATTTTTTGTTTTTTTGTCCTTTATATCACGAATTAAGAGTGAGTTTGTTTGAGAGGATTCAATGTAAAAAGCCTGATATGTTTTGGATGACGGATGGGGATATGTTGAATTGGCTTTTTGAAAAAGAAATCTAGTTTGGCTAGATATGTGAATAAGGCGTGGAAACTTAGGCAAATAAATTTATATCCTGATATAATTTGACGTTGTCGTGTTTTGTTTTTTGTTTGTTTATATTGAGAAAATTATGGTAATGTACCTTTTGTGTTGGTGATCTTCTTGTGTTTTTTTTTTGTATGATGGTCATTTTGTGTTTGGTGTTATGTTTTATGTAATTAGTGTCTTCTAAGCCCATTTGGGCTGGGCATGTAAGTGCAAGACACTTAAATAAAAATAACTAACTAACTAACTAACAGTAATCTAGTCTCGAGGTCATGAATGCGTGAACTAATTTTTCTGCATCAGAGATAGATAGCATGTTACGTAGCTTAGCAATGTTTCTAAGGTGGAAAAAGGCTGTTCTTGTAACATATGAAATATGATTTTCGAAAGACAAGTTGCGGTCTAGTATAACACCCAGGTCTTTTACTGTAGTGGATAAAGTAACAGGACATCCGTCTATATTAAAGGGTTAGTTCACCCAAAAATGAAAATTCTGTCAGTATTTACTCACCCTCATGTTGTTCCAACCCCGTAAGACCTTCGTTCATCTTCGGAACACAAATTAAGATATTTAAGATATTAAGATCGCTCCTGCATACAGTCCATAGGCTTGTTGAGGGACTGGCTCTTGCTGTCCTCGAAAAGTCATTAAAGACATCGTTAAAATAGTCCAAGTGACTACAGGGGCTCAATCTTAAGTTTATCAAATGACGAGAACACTTTTGTGCGCAAAAAAACAACAAAAATAACGATTTTATTTCAACTATTCGTTTATTTCTCCCTCTGCGCGAGTCAGGTTACTAGTTTAATAGCGTAAGCTTCTGTTATTGTACGTCACACGCATCACACACACATGACCAGCGTCGGCCAATAGTGAGCCTACGTGTGACGTAGCTCTACGCAATCACACTACGTTAACTAACTTACAGGCTCATGGAGAAGGAAGTGAATAGTTGAAATAAAGTCGTTATTTTTGTTGTTTTTTTGCGCACAAAAGTGTTCTCGTCGTTTGATAAACTTAAGATTGAGCCCCTGTAGTCACTTGGACTATTTTAACGATGTCTTTAATGACTTTTCGGGGAAAGCAAGAGCCAGTCCCTCAAGAAGCCTATGGACTGTATGGAGGAGCGATCTTAATATCTTAAATATCTTAATTTGTGTTCCGAAGATGAACGAAGGTCTTACGGGGTTGGAACAACATGAGGGTGAGTAAATACTGACAGAATTTTCATTTTTGGGTGAACTAACCCTTTAAAGTTGTATTGCGAGAGGTTTTGAGAGTAGTTTTTTGGACCAATAAGTAATACCTCCGTTTTATCTGAATTTAATAGCAGGAAATTACGCGTCATCCAGCATTTTATATCTTTGAGACACTCTGTCATTTTAGATGAGTTAGTGTTTTCATCTGGACGTGATGAAATATATAATTGAGTGTCGTCTGCGTAACAGTGGAAATTAATTCCATGTTTTCTTATAATATTACCAACTGGCAGCATATATATTGAGAATATCAGAGGGCCTAAAACCGATCCTTGCGGTACTCCATAGTCTACTGACGTTATCTTTGATTTTTTCCCATTTAAACAGACAAAATGATAACGGTCCGATAAGTACGATCTAAACCAGCTTAATGCCTGTCCCTGGACACCAGTGTAGTTTTGTAGTCGATCCAAGAGTATTTTATGATCTATAGTGTCGAACGCAGCACTAAGATCAAGTAGGACTAGTATTGAGATACGGCCTTGGTCAGAAGCTAAAAGTAAATCATTTGTAATTTTAACTAGCGCAGTTTCCGTACTATGATGCGGCCTGAATCCTGACTGGAATTTTTCATAGATATCATTTTCTTGCAAAAAAGAGCACAAAAGAGTCAACCCTTCTTCATCCGGTGGGTAGGATTACTTTTGGTTTGTGCAGTGTAATTCACATAGGCCTATTTATTAAAAGATTTAATTATCTGGGAATTTTTGACTACAAATGTCACCTCGATTACGCTGAAATGGCCCAATTTAGTAATAATTTAACTAGTTTTGTCTAGGTCTATGTATTTTATAATGTTAACTTTATCCTATTATAAAAATTTATACAAATAATACTAATAGTAATTTAAAGATGTGGTAGCATTGGGTCTGGATGGAAATGATAACTCTGGGAGTTGGAGGGGTGTGTCGTGATTCTGTCTTCTCACACTGCGACACAGGTTCATGGATCTGAGTGTCGTGATCGATACAGCCTTAAATGTATTCTTCTTGCAGATAAATATACTCACACAGCTTAGGCTAGAAGCCTCCAGTGATTTCAACACTTTGAGTTCAATGTTTCAGGGGATACCCGGGAAATGCTCAGAGGTGACTAGGGGAGTTGAGAAGAGCAATGTTTATTTCAGCGAATTTAGTAAAGCTTTGAAAACTTTAATCGTCATTTAAATACCATTACTCAGTTATCTGGACTATGAAACTTTGGGAGATTATTTTTGAATGTCTGTTCTTTGAAATTAGCAAAACATTTTTTTTTGTTATTTCATTGTTTTTTCACATAATCGGCCCATATCTTACAATGGAACGTTGCCACTTCCGACTCATTTCGCCAGAGCAGGTCACATATTCAGACCATAGACTGTAAAAGAAATGGACAGAGCAATCTCATTGGAACTCCATTGAGACGATTGAAGCCCGTTTTTGGCGATTTTTTTAGCACTTCCGTCCCTGACGTGCAGACTCAAACAGAGCTTGACTACGTAGTGGGACATGAGTGACCCGTCTGTCTTCTAGTGCTGTGGCATGAGAAATCTGAATCATTCCCTTCCGAAACATGCAGAGGCGGTTAATTATTTTGTCATTTTGCCTCCACGTTTCCCCGATTGCGCGCGAGCTTCTCCTCCTGTCCATACGGTAATCTCTCCACTGTGCGACAGAGAGTCGCGTGGGTATGACGCAATCGTTAGCCTACTTTCACTAAAACTGCTTCTACGGGGCCATAACATAAGCTACATGGTAATGGAGCTATTTATACATTGTCGTGTTTCTTTAGAAATAAATAAAGGACAAATGGGGTCTTCAAACGCCTCAGATGTAAAGTTATTCGCTGTCAAAGTGACGCCAAAATGAATGGGAGTCAATGGGAATGCTAACGCAAGTGAAGTTCTGCTACAAGATGTCAGCTCCCGCGAGGCTTCAACTTCCGGTCGATGGATTACCCCCTTGATTCAGAACAAACTTGGTACATGTCATCACAAGCATGACCTGAGGATACATGCTGCTTTTCGGTGCAGCGCCACCTACTGTTTTGGAGATATGAAAAATGGCTATTTTTGCTCATAACTTTCTCAACAGTTTGTCCAAAAATTATAAAAGTGGTCTCGTTAGATTCAGGGCATCATGCCAAATCGACTGAATTCCAATTTTCCCAGATCAGCCATTTTGAGTTATGTGCTAAAATGCTGTATTTTTTTAACGCATGAACGAATTGTTACAAAACACGGTATGGATCATCAGTACAATGCCTTGAAGGATCCTGAGAAGTTTCGAAACAGCACCACCTAGTGGTAAAAATTATTTTTCAAATGCTTATAAATCTGGGTGTGGTTGATTTATTTTCACGGGAGTCATGTCTTTGGGTTCCTGAATCCTTGCCGAGTCTACAGATACCAAACATGCTAGGATTCGTCTTACGGTTTGTGTAGTGTTGTGATTTAGAGCTTAAAAAGCAGAAGTTTGGAAACATAGGTCACTGGCTAGCCTATGCCCAGATGCCAAAATATTGATAGTACAGCGTAGTAAAATTCAATCAAAGTCACGTGTCAGTCATTTTTTACGATTTTTTTCATATTTATGTCTATAACTCCGAAGCGATTTGAGATATTTTCAACAAATTTGGCACACACATGTATGGGCTCGTTCTGAAGAACCATGAAAAAAAATTGTGTGATTTTATCATATAATAGAAAAAAATATGAAATTCCTATTGACTTCAATACAGTTTTGTGATGTAAATTGCTATACTTAAATGCATTGCTGCGCCAGTACTGGTCGAAAGTGATAATCCATTAAATTATACTTTTAGTTAATATATATGATTTTTAAACCATTTCACTAAAATTCTCTTAAAAATGTCTTTACAGTTTTTCTCAATTGCTTTGGCACATTTTTCGAAACAGTCTTAACATTCTCTAAACTGTGAGTGCAAATGTCACAACTGTTTGCAGGAACTTCAAAACTTTATAGCATGTCTGCAAAATGTAGTTACTCACCCAAAACATTTAATTCATGCTTCAAAACCTAGTTATTTTGTCAATGATTTGGCCAAGGCCACCAAAATCTAAAGTATTTTTGTCATTGTGTGAGCCACACTGGTCAAAATGTTTAGTTGTTTTTTCACCACAACAGTCAACCATGAAAATGAAGGGTTTATTGTAAACAAATCTCATATTTGTTGAGAAAAGTCAATAGTATGTAGAAAAAAAAGAAAAAAAATCTATGAACATTTGTATTTTTACAGTGTTTATTTTTGTACTTCATGTGTATATACACAATACAAGTGTATTTACTGACTGTACATGTAAAGTAACTGACAAGAGTAACAAAATTTCACTTTACATTTCATATTTGTGTATTACCACAAATACACAAACAATAAATAACATTCATGGAAAAAAAAAAGAAACAAATTATTCTTGGTGGACATCTTGTCGCACACGTTGGTCAGGCCAAAGATTTTCATCAACATCACATCTGATGTTACCATTGCCACACACCATGGAAAAAATCTCCTTGAATGCTGCACCCATCCCCTGCAATGGTCAGATTTATGACATGATCCACAAGTGTGGCTCTGATTTCATCAGAGACTCTAACTCTTCTATTTCCACCTCTTCCTCGATTATTTCTTCCTCTACCACCACCACGTATTCTTACACGCCTTCCAATTGCTCTTCCATGAGTATGTTGGTGCAGTTCAGGGTTGCGAATGTCCTCCATTCTATATATATATATATATATATATATATATATATATATATATATTCTCTCTATATATATATACTCTCTCTCTCTCTCTCTCTCTCTCTCTCTCTATATATATATATATATATATATATATATATATACTCCCAAAGTTGATTGGTTAAATGGTTGATTCATATTAGAGGTAATTTGCAATTAGATTGCGAATGCAATTAGAAGTCATGTGCCAATTTAGCAAACATTACAAACAATGTCAATCTCAGATATATTTTAGAATATACATTCATGTATGCTAATTATGATAATTGAATAGATCGTTTTGAATGTGATGGCTTACACAATAAAAAATGTCTGAGAAGTTCTGAAGTGTTTGACAGTGTAAGTGAGAATCGAGTCATCAGTTTTGATCAACAAGCCATATACAATTATTTGTTGTCCAAACTGCAGACAGTTGTATGTACTCTTTGCACACATGTGCCAAAACATTTGCAATTTTCTCAAATCAATAAGAAATTCCAATCTGATGTGAACAAGAAGCGAATTGTTCAGAGATATGAACTTAATGTTTTGGGAAATAAAAAAAACATTTGAGAACTGAGCCAAAGCAATTGAGAAAAACTGTAATTGCTTCTTGCTGCAGTTGATCTGTCACTCCCACCCACGATGGCATCTTTTGCCGCTTCTTGCGATTGGCCCTGGTAAAGGCTGCTTGCAGCTATATTTCACCTTACCTTAAGTGTCACCTTACCTTATGTCACCTTAAATTGTCATTACTATACTTTTTAACGTAATTGCAAAATTTGTTTACTTTGTTATAATATACTTTTTTCTGTAACTGCATGCTTTGGATTCTGTGTTTTTATATATAGTCTATGTAGTGTATATCTGTAGTGTTTATAATATTGACTCGCTGTGTGTATGATCTTCAATTAATTTTACAAAAAGAAAACATGATTACAGTTTTTCTGAATTGCTAAAACAATAAACCCCATGCTCTGAAACAAATTCTCAATCGCCTAAACCAATTTGTTGGATCAATCACTTTGTCTGTTAAACATTACAGTTTTTTCTGACTTGCTAAAACACATTTCTTGAAACAATCACTCAATTTCCGCCTGCTTTCTCCTGTAAGCTTTGTTTGCGTCAACACTTCCTTGTTCCTTGTGGCGTAACAGTGATTGTAAAAACATGAAGATGTGGTTTATATGATTTACCCCGTCATCACATAATGACCATTGTGTATTTATTTTCTTTGGTTATGAATGGTGCATTCACAAAGAAAATTTTCCCTACATTTTTAAAATTGTTTACAAGTCACTCACATTAGGTTATATGCACAGCACAAAAAAGTGGAAATGAAACTTAGCAATATTTTAACTCTATAAATAACCAAATTAAATGAAGCAAATCCTGAGTTTATTGTAAGTACTCTCTCTTGAGGTAAAAAAAACAAAATCACTGTTAACATTTTGACAGCAGCCAAGTAAACACATTTTTCCTTCTATTATTATATTAGATGATAAAAACTGATTTCACATAAAAAATCACTCCTCTTATCAGTGACAATAAAAATGAAAATGTATGCAAGTAACAGGGATGTATAAAATTGATCAAGATCATACCCAAAATATTATAAAATAAACTCAATATTGTGCTTTTATACAATATAAATGCTTCATATTACAATTACTTGTTGCTGAAGCCTCCTTAAGGAGGAGTTTTCACTCCTGTTTTCACACTGGAATCTTTATTCGTTGATGGTCAAAGACATGGGATTTTCATATGCTGCAGACTCCAAGTTATCCACTTTCTTTCGGCGAAGTTCGGGAGGAGGTCGAGGTGGAGGGTTTCGAGGAGGTTCTTTGATGCTCTCCCCAACACGCTTTGGCGGCTCTGTCCGGGGCACTATTGGCTCCCAATGCTCTCCATGAATAGCTGCCTATGATGCCAGTACAATCATGTACAAAAGGCTGAATTTAATGAGAATAATCTTTACACCAAGGCCATATGGCCACACAACCAAATACATCCAAACATAGATGTTGTCCAAAAACTTCTTTAAATGACAGTTCTTATGAGTCTAATGAAGTAAAATACTGTACACTGTACTAAAATATTGTGGGATTGATCATCATACACTTACATCTCTCAGCATCACTTGTCAGCACAAAGAACCATATATGTTTTTAAAGCTTGAGTTCAACATTCTTTTATAATTTACATCATTCACATTTCTTTATTCAGTAGAACTTCACAGAATGTGCATATGGACAACATATAACATCATATGAGTTTGAAACCACATGAGGGTGAGCAAATGAGTTTTCATGTTGGTTGAACTGTTCACTGTAACAGTTTGAAAGTGAAAAGGGGGATTTTACAAGAGGAAGCATCTGAGCATGACACAATAAGATCTTTTAGTTTCCTATCTTCTTTTAGTTGTGGTTGCATTCACATTCATTCAGTCGCTGAATTATTTTGGATTTATTTGGAGGAACTTACCGAAAGGTAGATTAAACTGGCAATTGCTAGACACACACTTCCCAGAACTGTGGCTAACATGAACCCTCCAGGAATACACAGCCTGCAGGGTAACATACACAGAAACACAGGTAAGATGCTGTCTTATCCTGCAACAATAAAAGTTCAAGGACACATGACAACACCCGACAGAAGAACACTCGACATACTTACGCAGCATGCAAGAACGCTCTGATGTAATAGTTTCTGGTCAGGGGTCCAAAAGCCTTCACACACACTGTGAAGCAATACTGACCACTAAAAAAATAAATAAATAAATAGATAAAAAAATTAAATAAAATAAAAATAATATATATATATATATATATATATATATATATATATATATATATATATATAAACAAAAAGCCTTCCAAGAAAAGTGTATGATGCACACAATGAAGTTTTCATTATACAAATGACTCAGCCCAAAATGTTTCTATGGTGTGGTGAAATCACCAGGCTGTACTTCCTTTAATTACATACAATCTCAAATAAGGTCAGATTGATATATTAAAGAACACTTACGTTCTCTCAACGCTGGTGCCTTTGCCCCGTTTGCTGCGCGGATATTCAAGCAAACACACAAACACACCGGCAGCACTATCACAGTAAAGGATATAAATGTAGACACTATAGAAACTTAGGAAATTTACTACAAAAATAAAATAAAAAATAAAATGGTAGGCTACTTTATCACCCGAAAGACTAAAAGAACAAATGAGGAAAAGAAAACGAAAAATCAAAGCAATTTATAGGAAAGATCCCTGCAGAGGTTGTAAGGATACATGCCGAACGCTGCAAACTGCCAGCCTCTGAACTGACCGGCAACTCCGACGATTCCACCAGTCGCATAAACTGCAACAGGAAAAAACTTTAATGCCATCATGTTTTATCATGTTCTATATATTACTTATATATTTTATATATATTCACACAAGCCTGCATTAACTGACATTTATTTTTAAGATAAAAATAGTAGCCTACTTATAGTCAAAACAGTGTTCTTTCATAGCCTACTGAAAATGAACTTCTTGGTTTTAATATAAATAACAGGTTAGGCTATAGGTCCTACAATAATTAATTAACAAACAAACAAAACAATCACGCAATGAACGATCGCTTACAGTTGTATAGCCTACGTTAAAACCTTTAGTTGTGTAGTATTCAAATATTAATGTAAGTGCAACTTCCTCGTTTAAATGCTTCAGACAGCCACACACACACACACACACACACACACACACACACACACACACACACACAAAAACAGAATGAGATAAATAATTCGAGTATGCATGTTCTTACTGAGTCCAGCAGCCAGAGCTTGCTCGTTAGCCCACATAGCCCACTCAATCTTCCCCATGGCCACTTGAGTGCGTGCTGACACTGATAAATGAAGTATATTTTCAACTTAATTCTATAATAGAAGTCGGTAGTGGCCAGTGTTTCATAACCCCAACCCTTTCATTTCATCACTTCCGCTTTTACTTTGCGCTACTCCTGCGAGAAGAGATGACGCAGAGATGACTCTGAATCAACATGCTCCACCTATGCTAAATTTTCCACATATTGTAATCATTGTTCACAACTTATAATAATAACTGAGCTCATTATTCCTGCCGTAAATTAATACATTAGCTAACTGCGTGGTTTGTGTACATTACTTGGACAGTCATCTCTGATAACAGATTACTAATTGTAATTTATAGACATGCATTTTCTATGTGAAACGATATGCGAAAAGCGCTGATACAAATAAATGTGAATTGAATTTAATCTTATTATTCAGTAAATTCGTTAAGGCAAATTAAAGCGCCAGATTGGACATGTCAATAAAGAAGAGACCACATGAGGGACGACAGCAAAAACATTCTTTTTGGTCAAGCGAGCTGAGGTCGAGTCTAAAATCGAATTGCTCTCTTCCAGCTCTCGTTTGTGTTTCAATGAAATAGAGGACTTTAAGGTCCTCTATAGGCTATATAAACGCTGGAATGAAACGTTCTAGTAATGTTGCATTCCAGACAGCTCGGGATTTAGTCAATTTAACATTGAGTTTAATTATTTTTATTATGCAACAGTAAAAAAAAAAAAAAAAAGGACAAAAAAAAGTAATATTCAATAATGTTTTACACCATGACAGTACATGTATTAGTTTTTAGATTTCTTAACGGAGTTTATTTACATATCCAATTATTTCTTAAAAATAAGAATTTTTATAGGCTACTTTTAATTTATTTTTTTGGAAATTTACATTTGTGAATATAAAATTTGGCAAGAAAAAGTAGTCAATTAATTACAAATTTAAAATGAGAAGGGTCTATTTAGATTAAGTTTATGTTTGTTTGTGCTTTTCGTCAGCTGCTTTCAAAGCGATGCTATGATGTTTTTGTTCAGTTTTTTTGTTTTTGTGCCATAATTGACGCAAAAAACAAAACAAAACAAAAACACGACATGCTCTCGTTGTATCGTAGCGACATCATGTGGACAACATGTGAACGTGAGTTATGACGTCTGATTGCCAGAATTTACCGAGGTCTGAAGTGTGGGATATAATTTATATATTTCCACGCTAAACCTCGTCTGGACTACAGTAGTGTGTGTGTGTGTGTGTGTGTGTGTGTGTGTGTGTGTGTGTGTGTGTGTATGTCCGTCCATCCGTCGTCTGGACTGCAATAATGTACGTGTAGGCTATGTATATCCATCACGCATACACAGGTCCAAGACCTTATCTTTGCAAACACCCATACATATGTGACTTTGAATATGATGAACATGCTCCTGAAAACACAGACTAGTTTTAGCCTAATTCCAGACTAAAATGCACGTTTGAGCGGTTTTAAATAAAAGCAACTTGCACTGCTATATCTTAAAATATGTCAGTGTCATTGTTTTGACTCAATATGCACACTTTAAGGCATTTTTATAAAAGCTAATTAAATGTCCTAATTGAACTAAAGAAATCTATTCTAAATCTAAATCTAAACCAGGTTTCACCAGGCCCATATGTTTCTCTTATTTTATCTCCCCCATTCATTTTAAATGGATGGTCATTTTTGACTCAGATGAGGCCTACGATCAGTCAGTTTAAAAAAATAAATACAAAACCTGTCCTAATGGGCTATATGCACGCATAAATTCCGCATTTGACGTAAGGATGCTCGTCCATTTCCGGTTGAGATTAAAGCGGAGGAACACCGAGGAAAACGGGATTATGGCAGTCTTCAAAATTTACTGTCCTCCAATCTTTGAAATGAAACGTACATACGTTTAGATGTAATTTTATATATAGTTATATTTATTTAATATAATTTTAAAAAGAAGCATAAACACAACGAGGGGTGTCTGTTTTATCTGTTTTTGTGACTAACGTTTCTTTAACCATGGAGTATAAAATTCAATATAAATTCTCGGTATTGCATTGGACTCTACGATCGGCGGAAGTTATCGAGCATCCCTAATGCTTCACCGGAAATACCGCCGTGCATAGAGCCCATTGAAAGAAAACAAGTTGACAAAAAGAATGAATCTTGATTGAATATTTATTATATCTTATCTTAATAATATCTTATCTTAAGTATCTTATCTTAATATCTTAAGTATGCAACCCCAAAGGTTGCAGCCCTTCTTGCCTTTAGCTTTAATGGCTTTATGACCCATGGAATGTTACCTGACTCGATGTTAGCTGTTACTCTTGTACCTGTCATTAAAGACAAGGCTGGCAAGGTTGGAAGCATGGAGAATTATAGGCCTATTGCACTTGCTAGTGTGTTATCTAAAGTTTTAGAGAGGATCTCATTAGATCATCGGAGTGAGTATATTGATACCACAGACAACCAGTTTGGCTTTAAAGCTAAGCATGGTACTGATTTGTGTATCTATGCCTTAAAATAAGTAGTTGAAGTGTATAGGAGGCAAAACTCCTCAGTTTTAATTGGTTTTATAGATGCCTCTAAAGCTTTTGACCGAGTCAATCATCGGAAGCTGTTTCTGAAAATGAAATTAAGGGGCGTGTCTGACAGCTTGATAAGAATCCTGGCATACTGGTATGCTAACCAGAGTATACAGGTCAGGTCAGATGGGGTAATAGAGCCTCTGCTTCGTTTAGGGTTGGTAACGGAGTACGACAAGGGGGGTTACTCTCCCCAGCCCTTTTTAACCTGTATATGATTTATCAGAACAACTAAGAGGCGGCAAAACTGATTGTATGATTGGAAATTTCGCTAATAAATCATTTTATGTATGCCGGTGATCTGGCTATTGTCTCTCCTAGCAGTGCTGGACTTCAACAGTTGCTGAATATATGTTCCGATTATTGGCTCAAATATGATGTGCAGTATAATGCAAAGAAAAGTATGGTCATGATATGCAGAACAAAAGGAGATAAAGACCTCAATTTTCCAGTATTTTATTTATCAGGCAAAGCCCTAAGTAACTGTAAAAAAACCAAATATCTGGGGCACTTTCTCACAGATCAATTGTCTGATGATGATGACATGTATAGGCAGTGTCGTATGCTTTATGCTCAAGCTAACATGTTAGCAAGAAAATTCCATGTGTTCTGACTCTGTTAAGATAAGGCCTTTTCAAGCCTACTGTACTCCACTCTACACAGCCTCACTGTGGGTCAAGTTTAAAAAGGCCACCGAACATAAGCTTCAGGTGGCCTATAATGATTGTATGCGGATATTGCTTAAAAAACCCAGGTGGTGTAGTGCAAGTGACTTGTTCTGTAAGGCAAGAGTCGACACGTTCCAGGCTATAAAGCCAGGGAAACCTTTTGTAATGAGAAACCTGATGTACAAATTTATTGGTTGACTGGATAGCTCTCAGAATGGCATTATTAAGCTACTGACTAATCCTAGTATAAGTGTTGTGCGTTACCAGTTACCTCTGTGGAAGAACTGGTATAACTGTCTTTTATAATTCTGTTTTCTTTTTTTTTGTTGTTATTTTAATTTTAAGGTGTTTGGGTGTTTGTAGTGTGTGGTGTTCTAATGGACCTTGAGTCTGACAATAAAGATGAAATGAAATGAATATTATAAGCTATGCTATTTTCTTGGCTGGACATTGTTGACTGGGAACACCACAGGTGTGACTTTGTACCATTTTGTACAAGATTGTACAAGCATTTAAAAAAACAAGCTTCCTAAACAACAAAGCACACTAGTGTGATACATTTTTAAATTTTATTCAATATTGCCAAATTACCCACAAATAATGCTTTTTGTTTTAGTCAAAAATGTAGGTGCATAGGCTCAGATAAAGGACGCCTTTATGCTGATTCTTTTTCGAGATCTGAGTGTGTGCAAAGAATTGTGATGACTTGGCAGCTGAGATATGCAGCCTTACTAGGGCTACGTCCACATTAATCCGGATACATTTGAAAACGGGGTTTTCGTTTAAAAACGCTCTCCGTCCACACTAGCGTTTTCAGGTGTTTTCCGACGTTTCAGTGTGGATGAGAAACTTCTAAATTCACTTTACTGCGCATGCGTGAAACTTCACAAAAGCTCACCGAGATGATACAGATGGGAAAATAAATAATAATGTCATCGCACAATAACAGGATAATTTTATTTAGCAAAATATCTCACCATCACGGATGCGTCCAGGTCGCATTCAGTCACCATATGTTTGGTCTAAAACGCAACTGCTTTGCCGCAGGACAGCAAATGTGAGTAGACTACATAATCAGTTATCTTTGCAGTACTGTGCTATGAAGAATAGCACATATTAAGTAACATGGAAAGTAACATATTTTAGCAATAGTGTAAAAATGAATAATAGGCACAATACCGATAAACATGAATATCTATTGGTACTACATGGATCACATGACTAAACTTATGTCATCGTTTTGAAATACCTCCGGTTTCACTGTCCACACTACAACGCGAAAACGGCGTTTTCAAGTTTATCCACTTTGGAGAGCGTTTTCCAAACCATACGTTTTTGTTGACTTAAAACGGCGTCTCAGTGTGGACGGAAGGCCAAAACGGAGAGAAAAATATACGTTTTCAAACGAAAACGTATTAGTGTGGACATGGCCTAGGAAGCAGCCTTCCGATTGAAAAACACACTCATCAGCAATAAATGAAAGTTTACTTTTTTCCCCCCTTTTGTCGCATATATCCAAGTGAAACCATAGACATACATGTATTTATGGATGCTTCTAAATAGAAACAAAGACAAAAATCCCCTTTTGTAGACCATACAAAAAGACAAATCATGTCATCATTAAAAATCATTATTTTATTTAGAGCAAATGTTCTCTTTAGACAACAATTAATATTAAAACATATTTACAAAGTTTAGTATATATTTATGCAACATCTTTTTTTTTTTTTTTTTAGTTCTAAAAGGATCTTTAAGGTTAATCTGAAACTGCATTCTTGGGCAGCCCATCAACACCCAACAAATGATGGTTTGGATCATCCTCCACCACACATGGTCCAGGACCAGCCTTAAAACAGGTTATGCAGCAATTATGATAAATCAGGTCATGCATGCAACACCATTAAGGACTGACATAGAATTCAATAAGGGTTACATAAATATAGTAAGACAAACAAGGTATTTTATTTATTTTTAAAGAACTATTAGATTATAGATGAATGTGCCTTACAGTTAATGCAGTTTCCAGACACTTACCTTAGTGCTGATTATGTAGTGTATGCCCTTTGGAGTTGGCTCCATATTAAGGTCCCTCTTCAGCTCCTCCGAGAGGTCAGCTGAACATACAGGAAGACCTCTGACAAAGCTGCAAATTACTGCAAGTTACTGCGTTGAGTTATAACTTGATGTGCTTTGTTTTGTGAAGAGCTACAGTGTATGTTTTAATGTCAAAGTATAAATATTTACAGCATGCATGATTTTAGCAACTTACTCTGATCCATTGGTTTCTGAGGGAAAGAAATGACGAACCACCTGTACAAACTCTGATACATGCTCTTGCAAGGTGTAAATAACAGCATTAGGACCAGCATCAAAGGTATATGCCACCTGAAACAAGACAAAAAGTGCAAGTACATCAATCCACTTACATCAAAACAAAGGAGTATGCTGGGATTTAGAGAAAGAGACGTAGATTAGACATAGGGCCAGATTTACTAAACAGGGCAAATTAGTGTTACCTGACGACGTGCAAATGAAAAAAGACGGATCATATGAAGGTATTTTTAGTGCAAAACAACTGAATGCCTGTGACAGTGGAATTTGTAGTTGTAGAGAATAACCTCAAGTAAAAATGAAGTCACAGAGAGAAATGTTTTAAGAGTTGCAAACTTGTAGACTTTTTTTTCTCTTCCACAAACACAACACAACAGTTACACCTTCTCAAATTCCTCATTGCAGGTGCACAAATCCTATTCTACAAATCACAAATTATGAATCTCGTATGCTCACATTTTTGCTACAGTTGCTGCTCATCCGCAAATCAGTATGTGAATTCATCCAATGAGAGTTGCACACTTGTAGAATATTTTCTCACAAACGTCTAGTACATTTTTCTAGCACAAACACTAGTACATAACTCCAGCTGCGGCAAAAGTGAGTTGTGCATCTGTAGAGGCAGTGGGCAGAGCCTATATTAATATTCATGAGTTTCCTGGGCATGCGCATGGAAGTGCTCATTCTAGTTCGTTTCTCAGCAGGTTTAATGGATTATTTCAAAAAAGGTAAATATAGTTTTAAGCGCAAACTTAAACTACCATTGTGTATCGTTTCATTAAAGGGTTAGTTCACCCAAAAATGAAAATTAAGTCATTAATTACTCACCCCCATGCTGTTCCAACCCCGTAAGACCTTCGTTCATCTTCGAAACACAAATAAAGATATTTTTGATTGAATCTGAGAGCTAGATCAGTCCTAGATAGACTGCCTAAGGGACTGGCTCTTGACGGCCCATAAAGTCATTAAAGAAAAGGTTTAAATATTCCATGTGCCTACAGCGGCTCAATTATAAGTTTATCAAGCGACGAGACTACTTTTTGTGCGAAAAAAAACATAAATAACGACTTTATTCCACTATTCCATTACTTCCTTATGGGCGCATGCGCGAGAACTGAGACGAGGACGTTCTCATTCGTCTACTTCTTGTTACCGGCTGCTCACCGCTTAGGAGTTTTACCGCCACCTACCGTATAAGATGATGTGCTGATATAGCTGGAAGCGCAAAACTTTCTGTTTACAAGCAGAGGAAGATGCGCGCTGTGCACTTAAAAGCCTTTAATCTTCTCAAAAAACGACAGTGTTCCTTATAATCCGGAGCGCCTTATATATGGATCATCATTTTATACGGTAGGTGGCGGTAAAACTCCTAAGCGGTGAGCAGCCGGTAACAAAAAGTAGACAAATGAGAACGTCCTCGTCTCAGTTCTCGCGCATGCGCCCATAAGGAAGTAATGGAATAGTGGAATAAAGTCGTTATTTATGTTTTTTTTCGCACAAAAAGTAGTCTCGTCGCTTGATAAACTTATAATTGAGCTGCTGTAGGCACATGGAATATTTAAACCTTTTCTTTAATGACTTTATGGGTCGTCAAGAGCCAGTCCCTTAGGCAGTCTATCTAGGACTGATCCAGCTCTCAGATTCAATCAAAAATATCTTTATTCGTGTTCCGAAGATGAACGAAGGTCTTACGGGGTTGGTACAGCATGGGGGTGAGTAATTAATGACTTAATTTTCATTTTTGGGTGAACTAACCCTTTAAGTTAATAATGTTTTTATTAATTCGTCACTGACTGAATGATTGCTGGCATTCACTTCGTGTTAGGGCTGAGCGATAACACGATAACGATATGTATCGCGATAAGACACGTGATCGACATCAATAAAAAATGTGTTCTATAAAACGTCAGATTTTTTTTTCTTCGTTGGAAGAAACCACAGGTTGCGAAGCAAGTTTGGTTGCATTAACAAAGGCACTCACTCTCTGGTAACCTAGCGTCGTAGGGAGTGACACGCTAACAGGCAATCATGTAACACCGTGTCCTAACTACACGCGACGCGATAAAATTCCAGCGACAGCAAGTGGGTCTGTCCACACTAGACGCGACACGACTGTGAGATGCCACACATTCAGAACAGCGTGTGAGTGGAGTCTCTCTGTGAAAGCGCACTGTTGGCCCGCACTCGCATTGAATATGGGTAAGGACATAATCAAATCAAGAAATAACATTATTAAAAATCAAAACATTAACAAAATATACTCATTGACTAATTTTGTTATGAAGTACAGTCGTATTTGCATAGAATTCATTTTGAACGCTATATTACATGCTTTCAAAATCTGAGGTAAATTATCCGTTATCGCTTGTGGCACAGTGACCTATTTTTAACTAAAAATAAATAATGTGTACTCATAACCAGTGTAATTTCTTCATTCTGTCAGCCGCGTCGTCGCAGAAATAGGAACCGTTTCTAAATTAGAAACTTCGCGTGTCGCCGTCGCGTCTGGTTAGGACAAAAACTCTGATTAACATGGAAAAGATACCTTTTATCGCGTGTCGCGGCGCGTGTAGTTAGGACACGGTGTTAGTTAACGTGCAGTTTGGTTGCGCCATATCGTTGTCGTAGTGATGGGAAGTCCGGTTCTTTTCCGTGAACCGGTTCTTTCGGACAGTTCGTTTTAATGAACCGGTTCACCAGTTCTTTTACGTCATCACGTAATGACGTCAATTCTATCATCCCGGCGGATAAAAATACTTCAAATTAAAGGCATTTGTAATCATAACTTCAGTTAAATAATAGTACACATCGTCATAATCATCTTGGATAAGTTTCTTACATTTACATTTTGAAAACGAACCCTGCAGCAGCCTAGGCGATGTGCTAACGCGGATGTTTTACATGTTTTAAATATATAAAATGCATAAATGGTTCAAAGTTCTGTCAAAGCCAGTCTACGGAAAGCCTGTTCACTCCCTATTAAGCCCCATTGTAACGAATTTTTGGTTGTAGTTCCACCAAAATTCCACTGGGGGCAATAGTCGGAGTGCAAAATGAATGGGAGTCTATGGGGCTAAACAGCTAAATTTGTCTCTTTCACCCGATTGTCATTGAAAAATCTAAAATTTGAATGTAGGTTTTGCAAGTCCAACATGGGTTATAGGTCGAAAGTTGAATGAACGAGTACTTCTGTCATTTTGATTTCTTACAGGTTGAGTTGTTGTTGCCCATAACACGCTAGCATTCTGCTAATGGAGGCTGATTGGTCAGTGAAGGACTGATTACGACCAGAGACACCGCTTGATGGCATCGTGGCATAGCGGGACCAATGTTAAGGCAGACTGAACTCTCACACATGTATTTACCTTACAGTCTATAGGATTTACCTGTCAGCGGTGTTGTCGATGCCTTGAGAGATAAGAAAGTGCAAAATGCAAAAGCATAGACATTGTAAATACATATTGGCCGCTTTTGAGCGTTGCTGCGATAGTTTTCTTGTTGTAGAGAAAGCATTTTCTGTGGTTGACCCGATTGATTTCAGCAATAACAAAGATAACTAATAGATCCTTTATCTATGGTAATATGATATGGTACAACTACAGTACAGTGCAAACAGTAAATATATGATACATTGAAAAGTAATAGTAAATAGTTTAGTCAATATATTAAACAAAACAGTATACAGCAAATAAAATAGTAATGAAAAGGCTATATAAAATATAGGGTAGGTATACAATAAATGACACAACCCTGTCTATTTTTATGTTTTATTGATTAGTAAGAGACATAACAGTATAAGTAGCCTAAAAGGTATAAGAAGAGTTATACAAGACAAGAAATAAAGTAAACGGTTCAGACACAGCAGGATACAACATTAAAATAGCCACAATATAAAGTTATGAAACTTCACTTTGCCGTCAGCCAAAATGATTTTCCAAGGAAAAAATGATCAATTAATGAGACCAAAGATCGCCCGTTAGATATACACAAGACGAATTACATGTCATGTTTAACCACAAGACGAGACTTCAGAGCCAGCGGCAAACGTCAGAAGCACTAACCGAGGTAAGGCTGATCCAGGCGGGGTGCAAAGCGCTGAGACGCCGGTAAAGCCTTGGATGTCACACTCCGAAAACGTCAGATCAAATTTTTAAATAGGCGCTATTTTTATAAATAAACCACAGATTTGAGCTTTAAACAACTACATTGCCGACTGAAAAACTATGAAAACCACATTTCGTCACACAACAACAGTAGTATTTTTAAGTTTCGCGGCTTCTCTCATCTGTCAATGCGCGGAAGCACCAGTGACTGGAGGATTGCCGTAAAGCAAGCCTCTGGTTGTACGATGTGTATGACGTCATTGACATTTTTAAAAGCAAATAAGTGACTCTAAAAAATCTAACACCTAGTAATGTGTAATTTATTTGCATCTTCTTTCTAAAACAACATTCGAATTACTAGACAAAAAATTATATCATGAGAAAAGTGGATTTTTAGGGGTATTGCTCCATAGACCTCCATTCATTCTGCACTCCGCCTATGAGCGCCCTCATATGGAACCAGAGTGGAACTGCAACAGTTCAGAACCCGGAAGTTTAATGTGAGTGGGAGTTCTCGTCATATTAGACTTTCTCTGGTTCTGTTCAGAGACGGTGCTGTGCTATCACGTATGCACAGTATCTCCAGCTCATCGGTTCTCCGTATCGAACGTGTCCGAAATGTTTTATTTTATTACACTTACTGATGTTCAACTAAAGCCATGGGAACGTACATTTCGTCCCTCAGAAAAATAAATGCACGCATGCTCAGCTCATCAACTCAGTCAGCTCTCAGTATGTCGAACTTGTCTGAAAGAAACAGTTCTCGGTTCTGTACTGTTTATCCGACCGCTGTATCTGGACGTTCGGTAGTACACACATGCGCAATATCAGCTGCTCGTGCTCATCACTTCTCTCAGCACCAATATCTCCGTTCACTGAACTTTTTGAGGTACTGGAATAAAATGTACTTCTGGATATTGGTTTATGTCGATTCGGAGGGACTGTCAGGCATGTCTGAAAGTGAGTAACCTTAGTAACTTGTGGTTTAGCGCTGACGCAAGACGCGAACTGTTTCGAACGATTCAGTCCGATTTAGTGTACTGGTTCGACCGGTTCACTAAAAAGAACCGGTTCAAAAGAACGATTCGTTCACGAACCGGCCATCACTATTGTCTCGTGCTGCTGGATTCCTCTTCAGTAACCGGCGATTGAGAAGCAGAAAATGAGTGCCCTTCTCCAGTATGCCATGCAAGCTAGAATTGCAAAACATTATTGGATAGCATAATGAACAGGCTGCAATATCAAGATTGAAATGCTGGAGTGTGTGTGTGAAACGCACGAGAGAGAACTGTGTATGTGTGTGTGTAAAAGAGACAGAGAAGCCGCCTTTCCACTGCACACGACCGACGTCGGACCGGAAGTCATTCATTTCTAATGGAGAGTCGTACGGGAGCTGCGGGGAGTTCCGATCATATGCGTGTGCGGAAAATTCGGATCCGATTTGAGCTTTGGAAGTGATGTATTCTAATAAAAACTATGAGTGCGAGGCTAGAATTACAAATATTTTAACTCTTTAATGTTTTTCTGTAAACACTCTTTCTGTAAAATATTGGTTATAATTAACTATAGCAGAAAAATATTTTATAATTATTAAATCAATATATTAATTAGCTCTATAAAATGTACTATGTTTTTATTTGAGATGTATTGAGGGTCATTTGTTTTGTGTAGATATTTATGCATGCATTACATTCATCATTTAAAAACACATTAAAATCATTAATTTTACCATTGTGAATATCCGAGGGTAACGGTTGCTTCACGACCAATTTCAAAGTTCCGTGCAACTGACACCAAGGGGCGAAATACGACAATCGTATGCGACTGTCGTGTGCAGTGGAAAGGCGGCTAGAGAGAGAGAGAGAGACACACGCGAGCGCGATTGAACAGTGGAGACATAAAAACTGTCATTTCATAAAGTTCATAGTACAGGAAATCTTTCAGTCTGCCAAGTGTTTACTTTGTGTAGGCCTATGCTCGCAATAAAACACAAGCATTGTGCTTTTGTCACACTGTATTTCTTGTCAAACTGTAACCTACAACTGTCACACACACACACACACACACACACCGCAAAACATTTATCCAACCCCTTTTTAAAACAGTGTTTCATCTTTTGGTCATCATATCGCATTGGTTTTCATTTCTTGTCCTCAAAACAGAGCGCTAATCTGTTTGTTTTTAAGTTACACATTGATTAAAAAAAGAAAATGAAATGTGTTGGTAGAGTTATTTTATACGGAAATCAATTATTTATAATTCCGATGAGAATAAAGTTAGGGTTAATTCAAATTAAGGAAAACAAATATATTGATCTGAAATATAGCTAATTAATCCCGTCCCGCTGCACCGTGCCACTGTCACGTTTTTTACTCTGAGGAGTTTGCAGGTCTGATTGTGATTTTAGACTTATATTATGTTTACATTTTAAATATTTGAGTTTTCCATGGTTGTGTTCACATTTCTTGGGATGATATCAGAGGAAGGTTAAAGGTTCTCAAAGCGATCCTGGGTGTTGACGTTCGAATATTTTCAAACAAATCGGAGCTAGACCCTCCCTCCTCCGCATCTCATCTCCTCCCCCTCCCCTCCGTGCTTCCTGAAATAATTGTGAACGTGCATAGTTCTAGCTAATTATATCCTTGTGTGGGTTTGGCGAACATAAGCGTCAATTTAGAAGAAAAAAAAACAATTTAACGTTACCCACCTGTCCAGCAAAAACAGAGCAACCTGAATGTCGGACTGGAAGCCCTTCTGCCGCCGGAGTTCTCGCCATCGTTCAAAAGCTTTCCCAGACAGCAAACTGACATTGAATCAACGTGGAAACGACGTCTCTCATGACATTGAAACAACGTTGATTTTGCTCATCGAATTAACGTTGAACCAACGTCAGACGCGGCATTCTTCAAAGCTAAATGAAAATCAAAAATTGGTTTGCTTTCATAACGTTGAAACAACGCGTTGATTTCAAGTTGATTTTCCGTTAGTTTTGAAAGAATGACGCGTCTGACGTTGGTTCAACGTTAATTCGATGAGCAAAACTATGTCAGATCAACGTTGTTTCAATGTCATATTTCCACGTTGATTCAATGTCAGTTTGCTATCTGGGTTGCTACCGATGTAAATTCGGAACTTCGCACGTTCTTTATCCGACTCCTTCTTCTTTTTAATTTGTTCCTCAGAACGACGTCTCTTTGGTCGTGTGTCGGTAATTTTTCAAACTTCCCTCTGATGCTTCGCTGCTCTCCTTCACACACACACACCCTTCATGTGCACGCGCACTAACCCCCCAGACCCACCCTCAAATACTTCTTGCCAGTGATTGGCTGGAACACTGTTTGTTAAGTTTCGTGGTCCGGGTAAGACATGATTGTTTTTGTTGCCGTTTGTGGAGCCTGTGGTGTCTACAGAGACCGCGTTTTTTTACAGTGTGTTTAGGGGACAGGCAGCTAGCCGATAGTGAGGAGATGTTTGATGTATGTGACAAAAAATGTTTTGGCCCAGCATCGCTTAGAGAACCTTTAAGTTTAAAATAAAAATGTTTAAAATGTAATATATTTTTATCCTGGTCCTTATTTTAAATGGGTCATAAAAAAAAATCACTAATTATCAATAGACCGATATGAAAAACTGATATCGTGATACAGTTTTCAGCCATATCGCCCAGCCCTACTTCGTGTAGGCCTATAAAAAGTACAGCAAACTTCAACTCGTAGTATAAATTGCACCTCTACGGTGGCCGAGAGGTGCAAAACAAATCACAATTATGAAAACAAAAAAACAAGTCAGAAAACACAACGACAATTCAGAAAACAAAATAACAATTCAGAAAACACAACAACAAATCTGAAAACAAATTAACAAATCACAAAAACAAATCTGAAAACAAATTAACAAGTCAGAAAACACAACGACAAATCTGATAACAAATTAACAAGTCAGAAAACACAACGACAAGTCAGACAAAACGGAAAAGGTAGGTATATGTGGCGAATGGAATACTGATCGCTGATTGGACGAGACATCTGTCAATCAAGACACAGAAAGTAGCTACAGCAGACTGCGCCTGCGGCAGAAGAAAGATTGATTCGCATGTGTATGTGTAAATATTAGCTGTCTATTTAGCCGGCTAATTTAGTGATATTATGGAGAACAAAACTTTTCAAATTAAAATCTTCCTACCACTATTAGTAAACGCAACTCCTTTAAGCTTGCGTTCGGTTATCCACTGGACCGCGCTGCCTAGTTCAAAGTAAACTAGTGAAACAACTGAACCCAGCGCTATTTTGTTCTCTATTTGTTCTTACTGACCGAGAAACCGCTTCAGATGATTCAGTGACAGAACGGTCCGAACGAATCCGAATCGTTTCCTACTGTTATGCACGCGCGTTTGGCCAATTCGTGAAAAGGAGATAGGAATCGAACCAACGAATGATTAATATCGCTGGTTCAGTCGACAGAAATACGGGACACACATATTAACTGCTGAAATATTCGGACTGAAAACGTTTTTCTCAGGTCAGTCGGAGCGCTCGTGGTACACACACAGTGCGTATACAGCTGCACGCGCCACTGCGGCCACGCGCATATCAAACCAAATTTAGCCGCACCACCAGAAAATAGGAGGGGGAGGTTGGAGTGCTCTCGGGCCGCATGGAGATGATTGGCGGGCCGCACTTGGCCCGCGGGCCGCCAATTGAATAGCCCTAGCCTAGACGATACAGCTAATATTTACACATGCACACGCGAATCAATCTTTCTTCTGCCTGTATGTCTTGATTGACAGATGTCTCGTCCAATCAGCGATCAGTATTCCATTCGCCACATATACCTACCTTTTCCGTTTTGTCTGACTTGTCGTTGTGTTTTCTGACTTGTTAATTTGTTTTCAGATTTGTCGTTGTGTTTTCTGACTTGTTAATTTGTTTTCAGATTTTTTTTTGGTTTTCTGATTTGTTAATTTGTTTTCAGATTTGTTGTTGTGTTTTCTGAATTGTTATTTTGTTTTCTGAATTGTCGTTGTGTTTTCTGACTTGTTTTTTTGTTTTTATAATTGTGATTTGTTTTGCACCTCTCGGCCACCATACTTTTATAATTGTGATTTGTTTTGCACCTCTCGGCCACCGTACACCTCGCTAAGCTCCTAACTGTTATCATTTGTTGATTGCAATAAATTAAAAAAACCCTCATAAATCTATCTGTGGGCTAACACTTTTTAAAATTATATATATATATATATATATATACAGTATATATATGCACATTCTAGTTCACGCTTTTGTTTCTCAGGAGGTTTAATGGATTATTTAAAAAAAAGGTAAATATAGTTTCAGCGCAAACTTAAAATATAATTGTGTATCCTTTCATAAAGTTCATAGTATGTTTTTATTAGTTTGCACATTATGTGCATTCATTAATGACTGAATGATTGCTGGCATTCACTTGTGTAGGCCTATCCACCTTTTTCTACTCTAAACAATGCGCGCTGCCATGACGACGACTCCGGTTGTCAACTTCCGGTTTGAGTCTGGTCTATGCTTTTTGGCCATTTGTTTTAGATTGTGTCATACCCACATTGCTAAACTAAATTGAAAAAAAAAAAAAAACATTCATCAAATGTGATCTGATCACGTTATTTTTTATTACATCACAGATAAAAACAAAATTAACATTTTTCTTTGCTTCATAACTTCCAAAGGATAGCTGATGCATGACTGCACGATCTCCCTAATCCAGCAAACATCCGACCGTTTCTATCACTCCGACTGCTGCAGAATAACAGTACTATAAGTTTAGGCTGGTTAGCCCTTTGACTCCTGTCTACCTCTGCTTTCAAAGATGCATAGTCTATATATTTCTCAGGCCTGTGAGGTTAGGCATACGCCGAGTTTCATTCATGAGACCAAAGTCCAGTTTGCGCGCTGTCGCCTCCGTCATGATCATCTATTGTTTACTATATACTTCTTATTTATTAAAACCAGGGAATTGCTTGATGAAACATTGATTGAAATTAAGATACAATTAGTTAAAAACGAAATTCACTTTAAAGAAAGGTTTCTTTGTGGTCTTTCTTTAAGATCTCTGTAAAAGTTTTAAAGTCACTTTCAGAATGGTCATGTACGTGAATATAAAACTCATGTGTAGTCTACATTTTTGATATTTTTCTAATGTCTGGACCACTGATCTATATAATTTATCATTCTAGATGAGTGGTCTGGACTAGAGTGCTAGCATTCTATGTAAACAAATACTTCAACAGGAAGTAGAAAACCATCCAGTCAGTTGAACCCGCTATGAATCATGGAACCGGGCGCAGAATCATTAGAACGGGCGCAAACTTGCTTGCTTTTATATCCAAAATTTACTGTTAGTCTTGCCAGTTTTTCTGTGTATGTGTGTGTGTTTGTGTGCGTGTGTGTGTGTGTGGGGGGGGGGGTCTTATTTGCACTCTTGATATTTTAGAGCGTCACCCCTTCATTGCTGTACACTTTTTTTCTGCACAGTTGCTGATCTGTAGCTTGTACCACCAAAAGTTTCTCTGACTTTTCCTGTTTTTTTGTATTTCCCATTCATTTCCTATGTCGGTCATTTTTGACCGGGAGGAAGCTAAGTGTGACTTTTTTACGACCCTTTAACAAATCAGAATCATCTCCTTTTTTTGTGTGTTCATATATACAACAAAAGTCACCAAGTTTCAGCCCCATCCAATGTAGCAAAAAAATTAAACATTTCAAAACGTAACAGTTTTCTAAGGAAGCCCTGAAGCGCAACCTAAAAAAAAAAACTGTAAAAAAAAAAAAAAAAAAAAAAATCTAGCATTTCGAGATTAAAGTCGAAATGTTTCGAGATTAAAGTCGGAATGTTTCGAGATTAAAGTCGGAATGTTTCGAGATTTATATAAATGCCCTATTCATTCATTCATTCGCACACTCGCTATCGCGTAGAAGCTGCGAAAGCGAGCTTTTAATCTCGAAACATTCCGACTTTAATCTCGAAGCATTTCGACTTTAATCTCGAAACATTTCGACTTTAATCTCGAAATGCTAGATTTTTTTTTTTTTTTACTGATTTTTTTTTTTTTAGGTCGCGGTTCAGGGCTTCCGTAGTTTTCGGTCATTTTTGAACGAAGAAGCCCAGAGGGTTTAGATATCATCATGAAAATCACTGAGTTGATTACTTACATCAAGAAAAACAAAAATGTATTACAAGATTTTTGAAATTGTTTGTTAACTTGGACAAACGGTGCATAATATAATTACGTATTAGCTAATTTGCATAATTACCCAAACAGATCTAAACATTGAGCATAGCAGGTGAAAATGTTTTTTTGAATCTTGTTGACATATAACATTAAAAGACTTGATGTTAAGGTCTGAATTGAATCCATTTAGGCTACCTATGAATATTAATACAGAAAGAAGTACTTTAGAAACCAGCCTTTATTAATTATTATTGCAGAGATGGGGTTTGGGCATTGAGTGCATTGTGTACGTAATTAGATTTTCTGATCCAGACACTTTTTATTTCACCTACCTTTTGTCTTCTGCACTTTCCTTACCCATGTCTCCTGTTCTTCCCTCAGACTCATCCCCCAGAAACAGTCCCACTGACCCAGCCCCAAACCCCATTTCTGCCATAATAATTAATAAAGGCTGGTTTCTAAAGTACTTCTTCCTGCATTAATGTTCATGGGTAGCCTAAATGGGTTCCATTCAGACTTTAATATTAAATAGTTTACTGTTATATGTTAACAAAATTCTACAAGACATTTTCACCCGCTATATACCCAATGATTTATATTCCAAACTGACTTGTATGCATTTAACGTCAAATAAAGTGTAGAAACTTAAACGTAGGCACTTCAAGGTTTCTATATATATATATATATATACAAAAGTACAACGTTTTACTGTTATTTTGAAGGTTCACAAATGAAAGTAGACCCTTACCATTTTAAATGTCTTACTTTTATCAAACTATTTTAAGTTGTTTCCACTGATATACGGAATCCAAGTGATCGCGCTGGCATCTCACGCACACACAACAATATTAGTTCTTCTCACATTGCTAACTTGACGTTGCAGCCTCTTATATTAATGAACTAAACAAATCACTTTTTTACAACAAAATGTAACCATCACTGAACTTACTTAAGCTGGACTATGACGCTATTTTCTTCTAGAAACAAACTTTGTTGCATTATTTTCCTTTTATCACTGTAAAGCTGCTTATAAAGAATCTGTATTTGGATAGTTTGGATACTGTATATATAACTGGATTTAGGTATCAGACAAAAACATATCTTTTAATGAGATTTGGTAAAGAAACGGGATCCATTGACAGCATGATGACAGCATCTAACACTATACTATGACCTCCTTACAATCAGTTTTAGACTAGATGAACTAGATGAACATCAGCTGTGTTTGGTCATTTGATGTCTTTACTAGAGGTTGCAAGACTCCTTAAGTAGACTCAACCTCAGATGTCATGTCCACAGTCCATTCACTGACCTTCTGATGCATATTGCAAACAGAAATACTTTCTAGTGAGCGTTGATCTGTTTGGCTCAACTTTCAAAAGTAAAGGGAATAGTGGTTTCATAATATGCCTGGAGTCAAAAGTTGTTTTTACATAGTACTAGGTTGACATCATGGGCTCTTTCAAGAATGAAATAATCACTGGATTTATCCAAGTTTGCAAGTTTGGCAAGATTAAGATTAAATATCTGAATATTGAGTTGTAATGTGCTTACCCTGGTCTCTCCATAGAACTGGTTGTAGCGGTGCACAAGGCTGATGATTCGGTGGGATACGTTGTTCAGGTAGAATATTGGTGGGTAGCTATCCAGGCAGGTGGCATGAAACTGATTACTGTCTTTCATGGTCAGCTCACCAAATGCTGGGAAGTCTCGTTGGCGAATAACCCTGATCATCTCCACCATACGACAGGGGACCACAACATCTGCTCGGTACTGTGGAAGAGTATAGTAGGTGAACTTATATACCTAACCTATTCAAATAAAACAAACCTAAATTACCTTAACTTGTAAATTAAAACAGATGTAAATATAGATTACAAACTAATTTAAAGGAGCTGTATGTAAGATTGTGGCCAAAACTGATACTGTAATCCAGTGGCGGGCCGTGCATTTCACACCTAGGCCTTCTGTGGTGTGTAATGCAAGTCTGTGTTGTTTTCAGCGAGAAAAGAAAGAAGCTCTATATAGTTTCCTCTATTTGTGGATCCAGCACTTTCATCGTGTCCCCGAAACGAAAGTTCTTGTTTACCCAAAAATATCACACAATCTATCAGTCTTTTCAATATTTCCCTATTTTTCGTCACCTTTTCACTGTGGAGCTCCGTTTCCCTGCGCATCTGTTCATTGAGCTGTAGATCCACTCGTGTGTTTCCCCAAAAGTTTTTAAAAGCACCGTTGCTTGTAAGTATCCAGCTGCGATCTGGTGTCGCGCAGCTGCTTTGGTTAGACAACTCAAGTTTGCAAACCCAGTGTGGCTCCAAACACCAAGTCGATCCACTGCAAATAACAGCAATACAATTTGGAGTGTTCCTCGGAGGCTGTGAGCTAAGGGTAACGCTCATAG
Organism: Pimephales promelas; assembly: GCF_016745375.1. The sequence goes on from NW_024121743.1 coordinate 2,043,320, forward strand.
TTATTGCAATGAAAGTGGCGGGTAAACCCTTTCCCCGTCTGGGACAGGCTTTCTAGTTTCGGGGTGGGCCGACCTTTTCCTTATGATGTCCCGCTTCTCTTGAAAAGTACGTCTTGAAAATGGCTTTGCAAGTAAATCTGCGAACAAGTTAATGTCTTCTCCTCTGTCAGCCATTGTGGTTTGTAAAATAAATAAAAAAACGTTATTTAATGATTAAAATCGCTACATTAATATTATTTTTAAATTTTACAGATGCTGTTTGCGGTTTGCTCTGACTGACTAGTAGTAATAGTACGGATTCTGGCCATCCAATCGAAGGACGTGAAAAGGCCGACGTTATTCTAAGCCTGCTAGATGGCCCCAGTGTCGCCATCTCGAAATCTGATTGGTTGATTAAATCTGCTTGAGTATCTGATTGGTTAAAGAGCCCAGTTACATTACCATTTGTTTTTATGCTACAGGAGCCCGCTCTATTGATTCTGAAGGCCTCCAGGCAGATTTATTTTATCGTGGTGGCTGAAATATGATTGGATAAAAGCTTAACATAAAATACACGCATGCACGACCAAGCAGCGCGACCAAGAAAAAAGCTATGAAATTAAAGGTTCTCTAGTCTAAGCGATCCTGGGTGTTGACGTTCGGAATATTTTCAAACAAATCGGAGGCTAGCTAGACCCTCCCTCCTCCGCATCTCATCTCCTCCCCGTCCCTTCCGTGCTTCCTGAAATAATTGTGAACGTGCATAGTTCTAGCTAATTTTATCCTTGTGTGGGTTTGGCGAACATAAGCGTCAATTTAGAAGAAAAAAAAAAAAAACAATTTAACGTTACCCACCTGTCCAGCAAAAACAGAGCAACCTGAATGTCGGACTGGAAGCCCTTCTGCCGCCGGAGTTCTCGCCATCATTCAAAAGCTTTGCTACCGATGTAAATTCGGAACTTCGCACGTTCTTTATCCGACTCCTTCTTTTTAATTTGTTCTTCAGAACGACGTCTCTTTGGTCGTGTGTCGGCCATTTTTCAAACTTCCCTCTGATGCTTCGCTCTACTTCACACACACACCCCCTTCATGTGCACGCGCACTAACCCCCCAGACCCACCCTCAAATACTTCTTGCCAGTGATTGGCTGGAACACTGTTTGTTAGGTTTCGTGGTCCGGGTGAGACATGATTGTTTTTGTTGCCGTTTGTGGAGCCTGTGGTGTCTACAGAGACCGCGTTTTTTTACAGTGTGTTTAGGGGACAGGCAGCTAGCCGATAGTGAGGAGACGTTTGATGTATGTGACAAAAAATGGTTTGGCCTCACATCGCTTAGAGAACCTTTAAGAGAACAGACTATTGAGAATAATTTAATACACATTCATGTAAAAAAATATTACAATGCAAGCCAGTGATTCTGATAGTGTTTAGGCCAGCAGAGAAGGCCTTGCTGGCCCTGACGGCCCACCACTGCTGCAATCAGTTTCAAATTACTGTAGAGCGGATATCCCCTCCCCCAGAGCCATATATTGAGAGTTACGACAAGCTTTGATGTCGCCGCAAGGCTGTCACGTGGTTCATGGAAGCCCCAATAGTTCCAAATCAGATGCGGGCTGTCATGTTCTTCAATGGACCGACAGCAGCGATTGCATTATTAAACGGTAAATATAAAATAAAACACACACCAAAGTACTTTTTAAGCTTTTATTGCATTTGGTTAATGTCAGTGTTGCATTTTTTTGAGAGACAGGATGACAACTTAGATACGTTTTTTAGACTATATTTTTGGAAGGAAAAGCCTGTGTTCATGTTCGCATTGGTAGTTGGACGTCTCATGATATTTATTTTAGCACAACTGGGCTGTATTAGGTTATTGATTCCCGTGATCTTGCTTATAAATCCCGATTCAGCCATTAGCCTACCGTGATCACGCAAAGAGGTCTGCCGTGGTGGCCCATTCAGGATTACAACCATGACAACCAACATAAAATATAAATAATACGCTGTGCAAGTACAATTGAATGATTAAGGGGGAAATAGACTGCTCCCATAACGTAGCAATGACCATATTTACAGTAATGTTCGGTATATTTTAACTTTACAAAATGAAACCGGAGAGATAGTTATTTTTCTTATTATAGAGATGTAATTTTGACTGTGTAGTCATTTTTTTTTTTTTTTTAACATTTTTTTTTGTTGTTTTTTTTCTTCTTCTATTTTGAATGTACTTTATTTTGTATAGTGCTATGGACCATTTTATAAGTATGTCCTGAATAAAGATATGATGATGATGATGAGTTAATAAGTGAATTATTTATTCCTAAATACGATCCATAACTGTTGGGTTTCAATTCAGTATGGCTAATGTACCCCTTCATCCTACCCTAATCATAGACTAAACTATTTATCAGAAAACACACAAATACATTTATACGATGTACTGTGCATTTGCCTACACGTGCAATCACACATAACACACATCACTGCTGCCCTATTGGTTATACTACAAGGGGGAGAATATTTTTACATAATTTTTATGATTTATATTTATGAAAAATATTCAATAACTTCAATAAAAAATTCAATAATAAAAAAAAGAAATTACAGTGAAGTTATTGAATATTTTCATAAAATTATAAAAATTGTACATTTTCAATTGTATATTGTTGCCAAATTCAGTTTACACACCACACACTTATTTTGGGAGGAAAAAAAAGAAAATTTTAATTGTAAATACAATTGAAAATGTACAATTTTTATGACTTTTATGAAAAATATTAAATAACTTCACTGTAATACACTGCATTGTTGCCAAATTCAGTTCACACACCACTGTTGTCTTGATGGTTATACTACAACACTGCTTTTGGGAAAAAAATAATTGTATACAATCAAAAATGATAATTTTTTTAATGATTTTTATGAAAGATATTCAATAACTTCACTGTAATTTCTATTGTTGCCAAATTCAGTTTACACATCACTGCTGTCCTTATGATTATACACTTATTTTGGGAGGAAAAAAATAATTTCAGTTTCAATAAAATTTCAATAACTTAACTGTAATTTACTGTATTGTTGCCAAATTCAGTTCACACATCAATGCTACCCTGTATAATTATTTATATATTTTTCAAAAATAAGTGTAGTATAACTGTAGTATAACAATCATCATAAATCATAAAAATTATGTAAAAATATTCTCCCCCAAAATTAAGTGTTGTAGTATAACAGGGGTTAAAGTGAAAACAATTCCTGAGCCTGAACTTTTTTTTTTTTGGGGGGGGGGGGGGGGGGGGGGCGATGACGACTGATCTTCAATGGCAACATTTATTTTCAAGTATTACATCTTAAATGGCATCTTTTTAATGAAAGAAAGCCAGTATCACTAATATTATCCTGATATCTCGATGGAAATTATTTTGCTATATGAAAAGGGAACCGCATGAGATGAGTAAGATAGGATCAAAAGCTACCTAATATTTCGGAAAACATTTGGAGTGGGTCAGACATGATTTTGACCACTTATTAAGTTTTGTTTTGTAGAAAGCCTGTCTTTAAAGTGAATTTCGTTTTGTATAAATTGTATCTTCGTTTTAATAAATGTTTCATCAACAAATTAACTGGATTAATACATTAAATTATACAAGCAAATAAATCAGACAATAGCCTATAATCAGGACACAGAAGCGCGCGTGTGAACTTGAGCACGAACTTGATGCGATTAGACAAATGGCTTAAATTAACTACTACTAGTCGACTAGAAAACTAGGACTCATTTTGAGGAATGAATGAACATAAACCTCTGTTCAGAGTGCCGCCGTGCTGGATTACGTATAGAACGCTCGTCGAATTCGAGGATTTATCGCGTTTAGGCTAAAAATAGGTTTAGTGCTTATTGTGGTTTGGAAAGAAACTGCATCTTGCAGCACATTTTAAACAAGGAAATATAGCGAGAGCAGTGAATGGGTTCTGTACACAGAAGAATGACACATTTTTTTTAAATGGCGTTTATCGCATTTTGGAAAAGAGCTCTTCATTTCTTCAACATCTGTATCTATTGTATGTATAAATAAAAAAATGAGGTCATGATCCGAGCATGCTAAGTGGTCGTAAAAAAAATAGTCACACTCGTGGTCTTTGGTCAAAAATGACCGACCCATAGGAAATGAATGGGAAATTTACAAAAACACAAAAATTCTCTGAATTTTTGATCCATGCTTTTGTCTGTACAATCTACAAATCGGCCACGATTCTAAAAGAAAGTACACCGCAGTGAAGGGGTGACACTCTACAACATCAAGAGTGCAAAAAATTCACACCCACCCACACACATACAAACACACTTTTATACACATGCACACCAATAAATTCAGATTACAAAAAAATCTGTTTTGAATTTTTAAAAATCACAGCTTCATCTGAATGTTACGAAACTTGGTGACATTTCCGGCATTAGGGATGTGAACACAAAAAAATTAGTTCATGATCCGAGCATGCTAAGTGGTCATAAAAAAAATAGTCACAATTTTGGTCTGACCCCCAGACCCCCATAAAATGACCCCCATAGGAAATGAATGGGAAACACTTTTTTTATCACTATTAAAAAAAAAAAAATCTAAAAGAAATCGTTTTTGAGATTGTTTCAAATATACATTCAAATCCACCAGAAAAAAAAGTTAAATGTGTTCATAAACAGCTGGGGAATTCACATGCCTTTCCATAGAGAGCTGTACATGCCATCTAGTGGTTACACCATGGTTCTATGCTTTTTCTCTATACTGTAACCAGATGGTGCTAATTTTCTTCAAAAATATTTTTTTTCTAAAGGCCTAGACTCTATATTAAATTAAAATACTGCATTTATATATTTTACATAATATATATATATATATATATATATATATATATATATATTATATATATTTTTTATATTATAAATATAATAAAATATATTATAAAATATATTATATATATTTTTTTTCCCATGGCATAAACAGACCATACATATTGCATAAATATTAATAAATTCAATCAAATAGTCTCTAAAAACTAAATTAAAAAGTATAAATATTAGAGAACAAAAATAAATTGCATTGGTTTTTACTGGGATGGAGGAAGTTTCATTTTTAGGTGTCCGGTCACTTCTGACCGGGAAGGCTCACGACATGACTCCTAAACTAAGACCATTAGAGGGTTAATGCATATTGTACTGTGTGTAATTGTGTGCACATTAGATGTGTAAATCTATGTACAGTGTTTCCCCTACCATTGTTTTAGTGGGGCGGCCCACCACCCCCAAAACGACCCCTGTGCCCTCTAAAATGCTGACGAAATCCTGTCATAAAAAAAGGAATTTACAGTATATTTTCGAGGAATAAATAGAAAGCAGTTCAGTACACTTGAAATCAAATCGCGATGTAGACTAGTGTGTGTGAATATTAAACCACAAAGACTATTTAAAATACGAATCCTGCTTGCCTTGTTCCGTTTGAACGAATAGTTCAGCCAACGCGCAGTTTCATTTACCACACACACACACACTGAAGCACGTGTGACGCTTGCGCTGTTTTTTGACTTCCTTGATCCACTCAAAAAGTCAGCCATGTCAGCGTTGGTTTTCAGTCCCAAATCACCCTGAAGCTTCCTCCAACGGTGGACCCTATATTTATCCTACTAGAGTCCGGCGTTACTTTTTTTTTTTTTTTTTTTAAATCTCTGCTCTTTCCTCTACAGACTTTCTCTTTCGTCCAAACTTTACAGTAGGGGTAAGCAGGGGCCGCTTGCTGCTGTCGTTTATATTTTTAAAGCCCTTAGAGCAGGGGTCGGCAACAGGCGTCCCGTGGGCCAAAACTGGCCCGCCAGTAATAATATGGCGCCGCAGACTGAAAAGTTCTGAAAGACATTCAAAAGAGTCTGTGGATCGCTAGACCCACCTCTAAAATAACCGACATGAAATGTCTAATATTATTCAGGGTTCGTACACCTTTTCCAAAGTCAAATTCAAGCACTTTTCAAGCACTTTCAAGGTCCATTTTAATAAACTTTTTCCAGCAGCTTATCCACTAGGGCTGGGTATTGAGACAAATTTCACAATTCGATTCGATTTCGATTCACAAGCTTGCAATTCGATTCGATTTTGATTCGATATTGATTATTTTGGATATCTGTTACAATAAATGGCAATTTTTCTCAAGGGAATCAAATCTCTTAAATGCTGTAAACAATGGGAGTCTAGTTGTAGCCTACTAGGCTTCATTAGCCTAATATGAAGGTAATAATGAATTCTATAGCTATTTTGTAGCTATAGAAAAACTTAAATTACACTTTTATTTATTTTTATAATAAGAAGATTATATGAAATATAAACATCTAAATGGTGGCTGTCATAAAAACTTGCCAGATTTATTCAAACTAGTGCAAAGAGCCCGTGCAAAATCAGTTTTTGTGTGTTTTTAGTAATTGTTGGTTTGGTGTGTTTGAGTGCTCATTGTTACAATTACACAGCAAAAGTTCAGAGACATTTTTATTTGTGCCTAGCTAATCCAAACAACGTCAAACTCGGCACTGCACCCGTAGCAAGACACCCGTCAAGTCTGACGTTCCTGTAATGTATAGACAGATAGTGCAAAATACCCGTGCAAAATAATGCCCGTGTGCCCATGTGTTTTTAGCAATTGTTGGTTTGGTGTGTGTGAGTGCTCAAATGAATAAGCGCGACGATTCAGGGAGCAAATCTGCTTTCTTCGTCCCTCTGTCTCTGGTCCTGCGCTCGCTGTGCTCACTCAATTTGCAGTGTGAGAGGGGGAGTGGCCAGCGGCTAGAGCGACAAAAGCCAATGTGTGCTTCTTTTAACGATATGTTTAGCGATATCTTTTGCATTTCTAATCCAAACAACGTCAAATTCGGCACTGCACTTACTCGTGCCCGCAGCAAGACACTTGTCAAGTTTGAGATCCATCGGACTAACGGTTCGAGAGATATGCGATTAACAGACAGACACACACACACACACACACACACACACACAGACAGACAGACAGACAGACAGACGTTCCTGTTATTTATAGATAGAAGATAGATATGCATTAAATATTGAAGAACATCAAGATTATAATACATATGTAATATGGTGTTTATATTTAGCAAAATGCTCCTCTCTGGAGTTATTTTTTTCTAGCTGACTAACGAGTTTATGTGGGTTTTCTGAGGTAAATATGACGATACATGACATTGATTACAAGCTGTTTAACTGACGTCTTTCCATGGTTGAAACGCTGATTGAGTGAATCAATGTGACATGATACGGATTTAGATAAGTTGTACTCTATCTTTTAACACACTTTCAGATGCTCATTCATGTTTATTTCACGCTGTAACTGGTATTATTAACCCGGAAGAGAGATCAGCACTGCTGCTTCTCTTGAGCTGCGCCAGAGCGATCTCACGCCACAGCGCCAAAACGTTATTTATGTTTTTGAATTTCTAAAGAAAATTGACGTAATTTGAAAATTGAGACTTTGTTTCATATCAATAGTAGCAAAGGACAAAGATTAGGATGAGAAGGATCAGAAGGATCAGATATTGAAGCAAAACACAGGTTTTATTTTTCAAAATGTTGTTAGAGGACTTGATCCAAATGACATGCAGTACAGGTGGGCGGTATGACCAAAATTCTGTTTCATGGTATGAATAATTTTATTTCCCGGTAACGAGTTATTTATACATGTAGTTATTCTCGAAAAATCATCATAAAGGGCTTTGTATAGTAAATAAACTCAAATACTTCAGAAATGAAAAGTTCTTCTCCTTGTTTGACTTTTTTTTGGCAAATCATGTATTTAGTAAACTATTTTGATAGCTAAATATAGTGAACAAAACACATCAACTTTTATAAGAACTTCACCCAACTGACTGATATTAAATACAACTCATAGGTGCAATTAAACTTTAAATAAAGTGTTCCTGAATAATTTTTAAAATCTCATGTTATTGCTTTACCTTATCAATCAGTTTATAATATCTAAATATTTTATTTTGAACTATTCTATTCATAATAAATTAGTAGCTTCCTTTTAATTTGGTAGGATAATATTAGCAATACTATTATGTTTAAATGTGTTCCCCGGTACATTTTTTGCCATGTCTGCTTATTATACTGCGTTTTTTTAAGGGGGTTGTTTTGCTCTTTCTGTGATATCTGGCAACCCGAAACCTGGAGCTTTAAATCAAGAGACGTTCGGTTGTGTCAAGTTCAGAAGTGACTATAAGGAGAGCAGCAGTATGAAAACCAAAACTAAGCAGTTTATATTATGCACACCTTGTAACTGCGTCATTATTTAATATGTTACCACAACCGGCCCGGTACACACTGACACGCCAAGCTCCCTCTCAGTGTGCGCGTGTCAGTAAAATGCGATCGGTTCATTTAAGTGTCAGGTAAGGTTGTAATCACGGATCGAATCAAATGAAGATTTTATCAGCTGGTTCAGTGGCTCAACTGTTTGGAGTTAGAAATATATAATTCGCTTTGCATAGGCTATTTAGTTATTTTTCCACAGGTACCGAATCCGAGACTACCTGGAGGAGGTGCTCTGAGTTTATGGAGCGAAGTATGTGCCTAAACCTCACACACAAACAAAACGTGTTTTACTCACACCCAATGATTCACAAACAAACTCAGTGTGGTTTGTAAATACAAAACATCACTCACAAACTAATGCATATTGTTCTGCAAATAAAAACGTACCTATCAAACAAATACAGTATGTTTTACATATACATAGAAACGTATTTCTTCAATGACCAAAATATCCTGCAAGTACAAACTAAAATCTTTGAAAGTACAAAGCAAAATTCTACAAGTACAAAGCAAAATTCTACAAGTACAAAGCAAAATTCTACAAGTACAAAACAAAATTCTACAACTACAAAACAGAATTCTACAAGTACGAAAAACTGTCACGTGACTTTTGGCACTATTTTTCCGCGTCCAGGCAGAATCAGATTTTCTCACAAATACAGTGGAACAACTTCCTCTTCTAGAACAGTAGATGGCGCTAAGATAAGGGATCAATTTGCTCGCCTTTGCCCATGGGAAAATGAGCGGTGAACAGGTGTGTTTCTGTCTAACTTTATCTATAATTAACCTTATTGAGGTTTTGGAAAATGTTTATTATATAGACAGAAATCCACATTAGCACTTAGTAGTAACGTACTCCACTCTAGGATAAGGGAATCTATAAGCTGAAAGCTGCCATCATGTTGCTTTTACTTTTTGTAAAAATGTTTCATTTACTGAATGACTATTTCTTTCGTTCTCCATAAATTAATGAGAACATTTCATTTAATTGAAAGGGTCCCACTTATTCATTAATTTTGTTGGAATTCAGTCAGCGTAACTGTTAATGTAATAAAATAATGAATGAACAAATCAAACAATATACAGTTGTTTCTTCCCTGTGATGTATTGTCCAAATTATTATTTTGGACAGACAAATGAAACCCTCCTTTCAATTAAATTAAATGTTTTCATTAATGTATTGAGAACGAAACGAAAGTAATAGATTTGTTCAGTGTATAGGCCTACATAATCACTACTTTAGTCATTTCACACGCGTCTTAGGCTGGATTATTAATCCTGGCGCGTTCACTGCGAAGATCGCGAGTCAGCATTGTCAACTTCATGTTTTCAGCCGACACACTTGACAAAGATGCACTTGTTTATTAATAAACAATTAAAATATCTTCTTGCTATATTTTATATAGACTATTCATAATCTTTTGCCGGTTCTTTGTGACAGCTTTAAGGTGCTTTATTGGCAGTGCCACCCTACATGTTACACGCGTCACCACCGCATCACCGCACCCACCAGAATAGCCCAGTTTAGTAAACAGAATTAGATGGCCACAATTCTTACACTTCTAAAAGGCAATTCAATGCGGATGTAATCCCTCAGATTGAGTAGCTAATGTAATGGAATACGCTACAAATGACATTTTGGGGCATTTATTCTGTAACGAAATACGTTTTCCCAACACTGCCTACTACAGCTGAGGAAAGTGAGCGGTGAACGGTGTGTTTCTGTATTACTTTATATAATTAACCTTATTGAGGTTTTCTTTTGCAAAATGTTAATTATTTCTTGACAAAAATCCATATTACCGCTATTAGCACTTCACTCTCTCTAGTGGAATCTAGGCTGAAATCTATGTCATATGTTGCTTTAAAAAATAATATTAGGCTAATAAGCCTACATAAGACGCGTGTGAAATGACTAAATTAGTGATTATGTTCACTGAACGAATCTATTACTTTCGTTCTCCATACATTAATGAGACCATTTAATTTAATTGAAAGGAGGGTTTCATTTGTCTGTCCAAAATAAAAATTTGGACAATACATCACAAGGAAGAAACAACTGTAGGCCTATATTGTTTTGTTCATTCATTATTTTATTACATTAACAGTTACGCTGACTGAATTCCAACTAAATTAATGAATAAGTGGGACCCTTTCAATTAAATGAAATTAATTCTCATTAATTTACGGAGAACGAAAGAAATAGAGTCATTCAGTAAATGAAACATTTTTACAAAAAGTAAAAGCAACATGATGGCAGCTTTCAGCTTATAGATTCCCTTATCCTAGAGTGGAGTACGTTACTACTAAGTGCTAATGTGGATTTCTGTCTATATAATAAACATTTTCCAAAACCTCAATAAGGTTAATTATAGATAAAGTTGGACAGAAACACACCTGTTCACCGCTCATTTTCCCATGGGCAAAGGCGAGCAAATTGATCCCTTATCTTAGCGCCATCTACTGTTCTAGAAGAGGAAGTTGTTCCACTGTATTTGTGAGAAAATCTGATTCTGCCTGGACGCGGAAAAATAGTGCCAAAAGTCACGTGACAGTTTTTCGTACTTGTAGAATTCTGTTTTGTAGTTGTAGAATTCTGTTTTGTAGTTGTAGAATTCTGTTTTGTAGTTGTAGAATTCTGTTTTGTAGTTGTAGAATTCTGTTTTGTAGTTGTAGAATTTGTTTTGTACTTGTAGAATTTGCTTTGTACTTGTAGAATTTTGCTTTGTACTTGTAGAATTTTGTTTTGTACGTGTAGAATTTTGTTTTGTACTTTCAAAGATTTTAGTTTGTACTTGCAGGATATTTTGGTCATTGAAGAAATACGTTTCTATGTATATGTAAAACATACTGTATTTGTTTGATAGGTACGTTTTTTATTTACAGAACAATATGCATTAGTTTGTGAGTGATGTTTTGTATTTACAAACCACACTGAGTTTGTTTGTGAATCATTGGGTGTGAGTAAAACACGTTTTGTTTGTGTGTGAGGTTTAGGCACATACTTCGCTCCATAGATTAGCCAAAAAAACGCAAAGTGGATTGAGAGAGCAGAGGCAGACACACGAGCTTGTCGAGCGCATACCTTTTGCACAGACATCAGTGGGAAGTTTGTAGTTCGGTTATATATGTAAATGGCAAAGAAGGTAAAACGAATTGACTGACAGGAGAGAGAGAGAGAGAGAGAGAGAGAGAGAGAGAGAGCACACTTTTGTTGCATGCTCTTGATTGCTGATCGTTCACTCAGTACACATGCATCATTAAATTAAAACTAAATCATATTAAATCTTTTAAAACTAAATCATATATGCGAAGTAAATTATAAAGTGTTACGCTATTTATGTTACAGCCAAAGACAGCACACAAATTGAATTGCCTTTTCTTTCATGTCTTGTGCTTGAACGGACAAATTCACACAAAATTATGTCCCTCTTGGTGAGTATCCTGGTAAACATAGGTGGTTATATCTTAATGAACGAAAACAAAGAAAACACATACAGTAGGGCAGGCTATATCCATGCATTTGGTCTTAAAGGGACCGCTGCCTAATAAACCTGCTGCTGTGTTGTTGTTTTTATTTATTTTTACTGTTAATCAAACTACAAAATACAAAGTAACCACTCACTGCTATTGACTGAATTACTTTTGTAACTTTATAAATATTCATCTATATTTAATTTATACAGTGATTAATATGCAGTATTATTTCACATTTGACTACTTTATTCAAATTATGTTATCTGTAAACTATGTTAGACCTACCTAACCCTCCCCCAAACAGCTGTTTATTTCATCTGTAGCCTTTTTTTGTTCTATTTTATTTAGTTGTGCTATTTGTAATTTGATTATTTGTTATTTTATTTGTTTAAGCTAGTAGTTTTTAAAGTAGTATCAAAACTGTAATAGAGAATTGTGATATTTCACTGTAAACATTTGAACCACTAACCCAATCATCAGCACTAAGCCCTGCTGGATCAGCTCCAAATATGTGCTGTACAATTCAATTTATGATAGAGCATTAGAATGAACAGTTCTATTTCTAACAGAATGAACAGTAACATAAGCTCATATTTTAACATGCTTTCGCATGATAATAACTCACGGAAATATACATTTACAAAAAATAAGCCAACTAATACAGTATGATTCATACAATATTCTTTTGGTTTCTCTAGCCAATATACAAATTCAGGGAAAATACAGGTATCGGTATCGGCAAGTACCAAAAATGAAAGTATCGTTATCGGGCTCGTTCTGGAAAAAGTGGTATCGGTGCATCCCTAATGATTATTGTCGACTAGTTCTAGACTAAATGTGAGTTTTGAGTTTTCACATTCTAGACTAAATGTGCTCAAAAACAGATTCCTCAAAATGAATAAAACTCAAAATATTACACAAACCTTCAATAATTAAATGTTAAATAACACAAATAAATATATTAACCAGTGTCTTTGCTGCTGACCTTAGATAAACATATTATTTGTGTTCAATTTGTTTTTATTGCTGAACTAAGAGTGTTGAATTACTCCAAAATGGCAGCACAGCTGAAAGGTTTGTTTGAGCTGCGCCCTCTACTGTACAGGTATGGAAAGGCCTTTAAAAACGGGTTATTAAAAAACAAGCAAGCCCGGCCCAAGTAAGAAAAAGTAACGCAAAATTAACACAACCTATTACTTTTACTCAATTAGTTACTTTTATAGGGAGTAATGCAGTAATAAAAGTAACTTTCCCCAACACTGCTGATGAACGTCCAGGCATTTTACAAACACACTAAATCTACATCCAGATTATTAGACAAAAAAGCTCTTGGATGGATTCTGTCCATAAAAGTGTAGCGTGCAAAGCTCTATGTCCAAAGCCAGCCTGCCGCATTCATAATGTGCAGGTTTTCGATTTATGCAACTGCAATCCTAGCACATCATTCATGCAATATTGTAAAATGATTTGCCAACACACTCATACCATTAGCAAAATAATGCTTCTAATCAATGTATTCAATGAAAGCTGTAATTCAAGGCCTGGAGATCTATATGCATTCAGTATTTACACTGTGACGCCTTTCCTCTCATAGCACTCTGTAACCAGCCGTAGGGCCCAGGAGAATTGTCCTTGCATGCTTTACTGAATTTGCACTGAATCATACCTGTGATAAACCTGTATTTAGTTGTATTTATGAACTTGGCGAGAAGGAAAACAGAGAATGTGCATGTTTTATACAGATTCGATTTCAATTTAAGCCCTTAAAACACAAAAGCAGATATACTTCTGCATTTTGAGGAGGAAAAGGGCATTTATTTTTAGTAGTATTGTTTTTATAATGTTTTGTGTCAATGTATCTCATCCATTTCTATTTACTTAAACAAACAGATTACATTATGTAAACACTGAAACATAAATACTGCGTCTAGTGAATAGATGCCCTGAATGATGTGGGGACAGGACCTAAATATTCATATGTTATTAATTTAGAAACAGACTATCTATCTAAACAGGCTTTATTTTTCCTTTAGGTTAACATGAAATTGACCTCATTTGCTTTTTAAAATCAAAATATCATAACTTTCTACGCCTTTGAATTGTAAACTTGTATTGTGAATTGAATTGTTAAAATGTGAAATCATGCTTTTTCTCCCTTTTAATTCTTGTTTATATTGTTCTTAGTTGTTTTTTTCTGATAGAGGAATCTTTATATGTAATTTGTAGTGTTATGTAAATTATTTAGTGATAAGACTGCATTTGAAGTACTTTATCCTTGCAAGAAGGCCATTCACATACTGACATCAGAGTTTTGCGAAAGGAAAACTCGCATTAAACTTTTTTATACATCACTCACACCTCACTCTGCTGTTTTTGTGTTATGTTAATTGAGAAAGAAGATCTATATAAGAAGACAAAAAACATCTCTCATTCTCTAAACCAACTATGCACATACAACACCTTTTTAATTGCAGAGATCCTTTCAGTTCATACAAGCTGACATTTGAAAATAGCATACATTTTCCACTAAGATCAGTTGTCATGCAAGCACAATAAAGCTAAATTATTTGCCACCACAGTAGCATTAAATATATATTTAGAAATGAAATTAGTTAGCATGCATTTTTGAATGGATAAATAATTGTTCATCTATAAAATGTCTGCAGAATAGACTACTTCAAGTATAATTCAGATGTGTCTCTTGTAAATGAACTACTTTGTCATGTCTTGCATGGGTAAACCAATTCAAATTAATCAAACTAATCTAGGCTATGCACATGTGAACAACTGTCAAATGTAGATATGCTTTATTTTTTATTTAGATTTCATATGCTTCTCTAATGCAATGACAAATTTATTTGAAATTTTCAAGAATCATCCCTTTAAGCTTTCTGTCGGCATTAAGAAATTCTCGATTTACTCTTTGTTAATATTCAAATGTGAAAGTTGTTGTGCACATAAAAGTATTTCACATGAACCGTGGGACTTGATGGACTGAGACGAAGGTTGTAAAATGAAGCATGACTGAACAGAACCTTTGTGTTTTTTTGGATAGTGTGTTACTATCTAATAATGTCCTTAACTTACAGCAGATTGGAATGAGCCATTTCACCTCATTTGCTATTTTAAGTTACTGGAACAGATACAGATTTAGATGAATCTGGCTTAATACATGGTTTACAACTTTAGGCTATTACTGGGTGAACAAGTGGAACATTGTGTGCTCTATAAAGGCAAGAATAGTTCACTTAAATTAAAATTCTGTCATAATTTACTCACCCTCAAGTTGTATACCTGAAAATATTTTGAAGACTGCCGGTAACCAAACAATTGCTATACATTGACATCCATAGTATTGTTTTTGTGTGCAGCTTAATTCATACAGGTTTGAAACTAGAGGGTGAGTAACTTATGACTGCATTTTTATTATGAAGTGAACTATTTTTTTAACTTGTAGGTGAAGACACTGTAACGAGACAGATCTCATCATGAATCATTTAGTGAAATTGTTACTGAAAATCTCTCAGCATGGCAAACTTTCCAACTGATTTATTAACGATCGCAAGTGTACTACCAATGTATAAATAATGTGCCACCATAACTTTGTCCGTGTTATTGTTTCAATTGCTGTATATGCGGTACTGTACAGTAACGTGGTAAAGTCTCTAATGTAATGTGATAAATCCTATTAACTGACAAACTTGTTTCTTAAAGGGATAGTGCACCGTTTTTTTTTAAATTAAGCTATGTTATTCCCTTAAGACGAGTTGATACCTCTTTCGATACAAATCGCTCTGTCTTGTGGTGAAACTTTGTTAGCACTTAGCTTAGCCCAGTTCATTTATTAGGATCCCAGCAGAGAAGCAACCAAACACCTCCACGTTTTCTCTATTTAAATACAGAGTAATTCGACCAAGAATCGTGACACAAATAAAACGTTGTGCTTTCCTAAGCATGTAAAGTGGATAACTTTCCCACACCAGGAGTAATTTATATAGTTCTATTTTATAGCGATTATCTGTTCAAAAAATGTTCTATGCAAAATTTTCTATTAAAGATGTAAAAAATGTGTGTGCTGTAAAGTGGTTTGAAAAAAAAAAATTAAATCGGTATCAGCAGGTCAAACTCAAGGAAAAATCGTAAATCGAGATCGGCCTAGAAATTGTAATCGATGCATCTCTCTAGGAAGTACCGAACGCGCCGAGCGCGGATGAGTTTTTCC
Organism: Pimephales promelas; assembly: GCF_016745375.1. The sequence continues at coordinate 2,059,359 of NW_024121743.1, forward strand.
TCGATATCATGGCTTGCAAACGAAGCGAAGCATGGCAGTTGATTTGTTCGGATGTACAAATAAACAGAACAAGTATTTTTTAGTTCCTTTTCATCCGAGCCTCTTGAAGAAACAATGGGTTAATTTTATTTTCTCTGGAAATGCGCCGACACAACCTTCCCAACTTTTGTATGGACGACGTTACACTGCATAACGAAGCTCTTACTTTATGTACATCGTCGTGTTTGCATTGGTGAAAGCATTAGAGAGAGCGCAGAAACTGCGTTGCTATGATAAGATTCTTCATTCTCGCGATCAACAGACTGTCATCTGCTTGCTCAATGCTCATCACGGCAACATTTTATGTGATGGGAATAGATCTAAATACTTTAAAAACTTCTCACGATTCAATAATCTTGATAGATGTAATAGTAAAAACGTATAATAGCTGTAATAAAAGTATTCCAGAGAGTTTTACATGTAATAATGTAGCTATTTCATATGCAAGCATGTCAGCCAATCACAGCAGCG
>NW_024121743.1:2060368-2096949 GCF_016745375.1 Pimephales promelas
TAAAGGGAATAGTGGTTTCATAATATGCCTGGAGGTCAAAAGTTGTTTTTACATAGTACTAGGTTGACATCATGGGCTCTTTCAAGAATGAAATAATCACTGGATTTATCCAAGTTTGCAAGTTTGGCAAGATTAAGATTAAATATCTGAATATTGAGTTGTAATGTGCTTACCCTGGTCTCTCCATAGAACTGGTTGTAGCGGTGCACAAGGCTGATGATTCGGTGGGATACGTTGTTCAGGTAGAATATTGGTGGGTAGCTATCCAGGCAGGTGGCATGAAACTGATTACTGTCTTTCATGGTCAGCTCACCAAATGCTGGGGAAGTCTCGTTGGCGAATAACCCTGATCATCTCCACCATACGACAGGGACCACAACATCTGCTCGGTACTGTGGAAGAGTATAGTAGGTGAACTTATATACCTAACCTATTCAAATAAAACAAACCTAAATTACCTTAACTTGTAAATTAAAACAGATGTAAATATAGATTACAACTAATTTAAAGGAGCTGTATGTAAGATTGTGGCCAAAACTGATACTGTAATCCAGTGGCGGGCCGTGCATTTCACACCTAGGCCTTCTGTGGTGTGTAATGCAAGTCTGTGTTGTTTTCAGCGAGAAAAGAAAGAAGCTCTATATAGTTTCCTCTATTTGTGGATCCAGCACTTTCATCGTGTCCCCGAAACGAAAGTTCTTGTTTACCCAAAAATATCACACAATCTATCAGTCTTTTCAATATTTCCCTATTTTTCGTCACCTTTTCACTGTGGAGCTCCGTTTCCCTGCGCATCTGTTCATTGAGCTGTAGATCCACTCGTGTGTTTCCCCAAAAGTTTTTAAAAGCACCGTTGCTTGTAAGTATCCAGCTGCGATCTGGTGTCGCGCAGCTGCTTTGGTTAGACAACTCAAGTTTGCAAACCCAGTGTGGCTCCAAACACCAAGTCGATCCACTGCAAATAACAGCAATACAATTTGGAGTGTTCCTCGGAGGCTGTGAGCTAAGGGTAACGCTCATAGTTATTGCAATGAAAGTGGCGGGTAAACCCTTTCCCCGTCTGGGACAGGCTTTCTAGTTTCGGGGTGGGCCGACCTTTTCCTTATGATGTCCCGCTTCTCTTGAAAAGTACGTCTTGAAAATGGCTTTGCAAGTAAATCTGCGAACAAGTTAATGTCTTCTCCTCTGTCAGCCATTGTGGTTTGTAAAATAAATAAAAAAACGTTATTTAATGATTAAAATCGCTACATTAATATTATTTTTAAATTTTACAGATGCTGTTTGCGGTTTGCTCTGACTGACTAGTAGTAATAGTACGGATTCTGGCCATCCAATCGAAGGACGTGAAAAGGCCGACGTTATTCTAAGCCTGCTAGATGGCCCCAGTGTCGCCATCTCGAAATCTGATTGGTTGATTAAATCTGCTTGAGTATCTGATTGGTTAAAGAGCCCAGTTACATTACCATTTGTTTTTATGCTACAGGAGCCCGCTCTATTGATTCTGAAGGCCTCCAGGCAGATTTATTTTATCGTGGTGGCTGAAATATGATTGGATAAAGCTTAACATAAAATACACGCATGCACGACCAAGCAGCGCGACCAAGAAAAAAGCTATGAAATTAAAGGTTCTCTAGTCTAAGCGATCCTGGGTGTTGACGTTCGGAATATTTTCAAACAAATCGGAGGCTAGCTAGACCCTCCCTCCTCCGCATCTCATCTCCTCCCCGTCCCTTCCGTGCTTCCTGAAATAATTGTGAACGTGCATAGTTCTAGCTAATTTTATCCTTGTGTGGGTTTGGCGAACATAAGCGTCAATTTAGAAGAAAAAAAAAAAAAACAATTTAACGTTACCCACCTGTCCAGCAAAAACAGAGCAACCTGAATGTCGGACTGGAAGCCCTTCTGCCGCCGGAGTTCTCGCCATCATTCAAAAGCTTTGCTACCGATGTAAATTCGGAACTTCGCACGTTCTTTATCCGACTCCTTCTTTTTAATTTGTTCTTCAGAACGACGTCTCTTTGGTCGTGTGTCGGCCATTTTTCAAACTTCCCTCTGATGCTTCGCTCTACTTCACACACACACCCCCTTCATGTGCACGCGCACTAACCCCCCAGACCCACCCTCAAATACTTCTTGCCAGTGATTGGCTGGAACACTGTTTGTTAGGTTTCGTGGTCCGGGTGAGACATGATTGTTTTTGTTGCCGTTTGTGGAGCCTGTGGTGTCTACAGAGACCGCGTTTTTTTACAGTGTGTTTAGGGGACAGGCAGCTAGCCGATAGTGAGGAGACGTTTGATGTATGTGACAAAAAATGGTTTGGCCTCACATCGCTTAGAGAACCTTTAAGAGAACAGACTATTGAGAATAATTTAATACACATTCATGTAAAAAAATATTACAATGCAAGCCAGTGATTCTGATAGTGTTTAGGCCAGCAGAGAAGGCCTTGCTGGCCCTGACGGCCCACCACTGCTGCAATCAGTTTCAAATTACTGTAGAGCGGATATCCCTCCCCAGAGCCATATATTGAGAGTTACGACAAGCTTTGATGTCGCCGCAAGGCTGTCACGTGGTTCATGGAAGCCCCAATAGTTCCAAATCAGATGCGGGCTGTCATGTTCTTCAATGGACCGACAGCAGCGATTGCATTATTAAACGGTAAATATAAAATAAAACACACACCAAAGTACTTTTTAAGCTTTTATTGCATTTGGTTAATGTCAGTGTTGCATTTTTTTGAGAGACAGGATGACAACTTAGATACGTTTTTTAGACTATATTTTTGGAAGGAAAAGCCTGTGTTCATGTTCGCATTGGTAGTTGGACGTCTCATGATATTTATTTTAGCACAACTGGGCTGTATTAGGTTATTGATTCCCGTGATCTTGCTTATAAATCCCGATTCAGCCATTAGCCTACCGTGATCACGCAAAGAGGTCTGCCGTGGTGGCCCGTTCAGGATTACAACCATGACAACCAACATAAAATATAAATAATACGCTGTGCAAGTACAATTGAATGATTAAGGGGGAAATAGACTGCTCCCATAACGTAGCAATGACCATATTTACAGTAATGTTCGGTATATTTTAACTTTACAAAATGAAACCGGAGAGATAGTTATTTTTCTTATTATAGAGATGTAATTTTGACTGTGTAGTCATTTTTTTTTTTTTTTTTACATTTTTTTTGTTGTTTTTTTTCTTCTTCTATTTTGAATGTACTTTATTTTGTATAGTGCTATGGACCATTTTATAAGTATGTCCTGAATAAAGATATGATGATGATGATGAGTTAATAAGTGAATTATTTATTCCTAAATACGATCCATAACTGTTGGGTTTCAATTCAGTATGGCTAATGTACCCCTTCATCCTACCCTAATCATAGACTAAACTATTTATCAGAAAACACACAAATACATTTATACGATGTACTGTGCATTTGCCTACACGTGCAATCACACATAACACACATCACTGCTGCCCTATTGGTTATACTACAAGGGGGAGAATATTTTTACATAATTTTTATGATTTATATTTATGAAAAATATTCAATAACTTCAATAAAAAATTCAATAATAAAAAAAAGAAATTACAGTGAAGTTATTGAATATTTTCATAAAATATAAAAATTGTACATTTTCAATTGTATATTGTTGCCAAATTCAGTTTACACACCACACACTTATTTTGGGAGGAAAAAAAAGAAAATTTTAATTGTAAATACAATTGAAAATGTACAATTTTTATGACTTTTATGAAAAATATTAAATAACTTCACTGTAATACACTGCATTGTTGCCAAATTCAGTTCACACACCACTGTTGTCTTGATGGTTATACTACAACACTGCTTTTGGGAAAAAAATAATTGTATACAATCAAAAATGATAATTTTTTTAATGATTTTTATGAAAGATATTCAATAACTTCACTGTAATTTCTATTGTTGCCAAATTCAGTTTACACATCACTGCTGTCCTTATGATTATACACTTATTTTGGGAGGAAAAAAATAATTTCAGTTTCAATAAAATTTCAATAACTTAACTGTAATTTACTGTATTGTTGCCAAATTCAGTTCACACATCAATGCTACCCTGTATAATTATTTATATATTTTTCAAAAATAAGTGTAGTATAACTGTAGTATAACAATCATCATAAATCATAAAAATTATGTAAAAATATTCTCCCCCAAAATTAAGTGTTGTAGTATAACAGGGGTTAAAGTGAAAACAATTCCTGAGCCTGAACTTTTTTTTTGGGGGGGGGGGGGGGGGGGGGGGGCGATGACGACTGATCTTCAATGGCAACATTTATTTTCAAGTATTACATCTTAAATGGCATCTTTTTAATGAAAGAAAGCCAGTATCACTAATATTATCCTGATATCTCGATGGAAATTATTTTGCTATATGAAAAGGGAACCGCATGAGATGAGTAAGATAGGATCAAAAGCTACCTAATATTTCGGAAAACATTTGGAGTGGGTCAGACATGATTTTGACCACTTATTAAGTTTTGTTTTGTAGAAAGCCTGTCTTTAAAGTGAATTTCGTTTTGTATAAATTGTATCTTCGTTTTAATAAATGTTTCATCAACAAATTAACTGGATTAATACATTAAATTATACAAGCAAATAAATCAGACAATAGCCTATAATCAGGACACAGAAGCGCGCGTGTGAACTTGAGCACGAACTTGATGCGATTAGACAAATGGCTTAAATTAACTACTACTAGTCGACTAGAAAACTAGGACTCATTTTGAGGAATGAATGAACATAAACCTCTGTTCAGAGTGCCGCCGTGCTGGATTACGTATAGAACGCTCGTCGAATTCGAGGATTTATCGCGTTTAGGCTAAAAATAGGTTTAGTGCTTATTGTGGTTTGGAAAGAAACCGCATCTTGCAGCACATTTTAAACAAGGAAATATAGCGAGAGCAGTGAATGGGTTCTGTACACAGAAGAATGACACATTTTTTTTAAATGGCGTTTATCGCATTTTGGAAAAGAGCTCTTCATTTCTTCAACATCTGTATCTATTGTATGTATAAATAAAAAAATGAGGTCATGATCCGAGCATGCTAAGTGGTCGTAAAAAAAATAGTCACACTCGTGGTCTTTGGTCAAAAATGACCGACCCATAGGAAATGAATGGGAAATTTACAAAAACACAAAAATTCTCTGAATTTTTGATCCATGCTTTTGTCTGTACAATCTACAAATCGGCCACGATTCTAAAAGAAAGTACACCGCAGTGAAGGGGTGACACTCTACAACATCAAGAGTGCAAAAAATTCACACCCACCCACACACATACAAACACACTTTTATACACATGCACACCAATAAATTCAGATTACAAAAAAATCTGTTTTGAATTTTTAAAAATCACAGCTTCATCTGAATGTTACGAAACTTGGTGACATTTCCGGCATTAGGGATGTGAACACAAAAAAATTAGTTCATGATCCGAGCATGCTAAGTGGTCATAAAAAAAATAGTCACAATTTTGGTCTGACCCCCAGACCCCCATAAAATGACCCCCATAGGAAATGAATGGGAAACACTTTTTTTATCACTATTAAAAAAAAAAAAATCTAAAAGAAATCGTTTTTGAGATTGTTTCAAATATACATTCAAATCCACCAGAAAAAAAAGTTAAATGTGTTCATAAACAGCTGGGGAATTCACATGCCTTTCCATAGAGAGCTGTACATGCCATCTAGTGGTTACACCATGGTTCTATGCTTTTTCTCTATACTGTAACCAGATGGTGCTAATTTTCTTCAAAAATATTTTTTTTCTAAAGGCCTAGACTCTATATTAAATTAAAATACTGCATTTATATATTTTACATAATATATATATATATATATATATATATATATATATATATTATATATATTTTTATATTATAAATATAATAAAATATATTATAAAATATATTATATATATTTTTTTCCCATGGCATAAACAGACCATACATATTGCATAAATATTAATAAATTCAATCAAATAGTCTCTAAAAACTAAATTAAAAAGTATAAATATTAGAGAACAAAAATAAATTGCATTGGTTTTTACTGGGATGGAGGAAGTTTCATTTTTAGGTGTCCGGTCACTTCTGACCGGGAAGGCTCACGACATGACTCCTAAACTAAGACCATTAGAGGGTTAATGCATATTGTACTGTGTGTAATTGTGTGCACATTAGATGTGTAAATCTATGTACAGTGTTTCCCCTACCATTGTTTTAGTGGGGCGGCCCACCACCCCCAAAACGACCCCTGTGCCCTCTAAAATGCTGACGAAATCCTGTCATAAAAAAAGGAATTTACAGTATATTTTCGAGGAATAAATAGAAAGCAGTTCAGTACACTTGAAATCAAATCGCGATGTAGACTAGTGTGTGTGAATATTAAACCACAAAGACTATTTAAAATACGAATCCTGCTTGCCTTGTTCCGTTTGAACGAATAGTTCAGCCAACGCGCAGTTTCATTTACCACACACACACACACTGAAGCACGTGTGACGCTTGCGCTGTTTTTTGACTTCCTTGATCCACTCAAAAAGTCAGCCATGTCAGCGTTGGTTTTCAGTCCCAAATCACCCTGAAGCTTCCTCCAACGGTGGACCCTATATTTATCCTACTAGAGTCCGGCGTTACTTTTTTTTTTTTTTTTTTAAATCTCTGCTCTTTCCTCTACAGACTTTCTCTTTCGTCCAAACTTTACAGTAGGGGCAAGCAGGGGCCGCTTGCTGCTGTCGTTTATATTTTTAAAGCCCTTAGAGCAGGGGTCGGCAACAGGCGTCCCGTGGGCCAAAACTGGCCAGCCAGTAATAATATGGCGCCGCAGACTGAAAAGTTCTGAAAGACATTCAAAAGAGTCTGTGGATCGCTAGACCCACCTCTAAAATAACCGACATGAAATGTCTAATATTATTCAGGGTTCGTACACCTTTTCCAAAGTCAAATTCAAGCACTTTTCAAGCACTTTCAAGGTCCATTTTAATAAACTTTTTCCAGCAGCTTATCCACTAGGGCTGGGTATTGAGACAAATTTCACAATTCGATTCGATTTCGATTCACAAGCTTGCAATTCGATTCGATTTTGATTCGATATTGATTATTTTGGATATCTGTTACAATAAATGGCAATTTTTCTCAAGGGAATCAAATCTCTTAAATGCTGTAAACAATGGGAGTCTAGTTGTAGCCTACTAGGCTTCATTAGCCTAATATGAAGGTAATAATGAATTCTATAGCTATTTTGTAGCTATAGAAAAACTTAAATTACACTTTTATTTATTTTTATAATAAGAAGATTATATGAAATATAAACATCTAAATGGTGGCTGTCATAAAAACTTGCCAGATTTATTCAAACTAGTGCAAAGAGCCCGTGCAAAATCAGTTTTTGTGTGTTTTTAGTAATTGTTGGTTTGGTGTGTTTGAGTGCTCATTGTTACAATTACACAGCAAAAGTTCAGAGACATTTTTATTTGTGCCTAGCTAATCCAAACAACGTCAAACTCGGCACTGCACCCGTAGCAAGACACCCGTCAAGTCTGACGTTCCTGTAATGTATAGACAGATAGTGCAAAATACCCGTGCAAAATAATGCCCGTGTGCCCATGTGTTTTTAGCAATTGTTGGTTTGGTGTGTGTGAGTGCTCAAATGAATAAGCGCGACGATTCAGGGAGCAAATCTGCTTTCTTCGTCCCTCTGTCTCTGGTCCTGCGCTCGCTGTGCTCACTCAATTTGCAGTGTGAGAGGGGGAGTGGCCAGCGGCTAGAGCGACAAAAGCCAATGTGTGCTTCTTTTAACGATATGTTTAGCGATATCTTTTGCATTTCTAATCCAAACAACGTCAAATTCGGCACTGCACTTACTCGTGCCCGCAGCAAGACACTTGTCAAGTTTGAGATCCATCGGACTAACGGTTCGAGAGATATGCGATTAACAGACAGACACACACACACACACACACACACACAGACAGACAGACGTTCCTGTTATTTATAGATAGAAGATAGATATGCATTAAATATTGAAGAACATCAAGATTATAATACATATGTAATATGGTGTTTATATTTAGCAAAATGCTCCTCTCTGGAGTTATTTTTTTCTAGCTGACTAACGAGTTTATGTGGGTTTTCTGAGGTAAATATGACGATACATGACATTGATTACAAGCTGTTTAACTGACGTCTTTCCATGGTTGAAACGCTGATTGAGTGAATCAATGTGACATGATACGGATTTAGATAAGTTGTACTCTATCTTTTAACACACTTTCAGATGCTCATTCATGTTTATTTCACGCTGTAACTGGTATTATTAACCCGGAAGAGAGATCAGCACTGCTGCTTCTCTTGAGCTGCGCCAGAGCGATCTCACGCCACAGCGCCAAAACGTTATTTATGTTTTTGAATTTCTAAAGAAAATTGACGTAATTTGAAAATTGAGACTTTGTTTCATATCAATAGTAGCAAAGGACAAAGATTAGGATGAGAAGGATCAGAAGGATCAGATATTGAAGCAAAACACAGGTTTTATTTTTCAAAATGTTGTTAGAGGACTTGATCCAAATGACATGCAGTACAGGTGGGCGGTATGACCAAAATTCTGTTTCATGGTATGAATAATTTTATTTCCCGGTAACGAGTTATTTATACATGTAGTTATTCTCGAAAAATCATCATAAAGGGCTTTGTATAGTAAATAAACTCAAATACTTCAGAAATGAAAAGTTCTTCTCCTTGTTTGACTTTTTTTTGGCAAATCATGTATTTAGTAAACTATTTTGATAGCTAAATATAGTGAACAAAACACATCAACTTTTATAAGAACTTCACCCAACTGACTGATATTAAATACAACTCATAGGTGCAATTAAACTTTAAATAAAGTGTTCCTGAATAATTTTTAAATCTCATGTTATTGCTTTACCTTATCAATCAGTTTATAATATCTAAATATTTTATTTTGAACTATTCTATTCATAATAAATTAGTAGCTTCCTTTTAATTTGGTAGGATAATATTAGCAATACTATTATGTTTAAATGTGTTCCCCGGTACATTTTTTGCCATGTCTGCTTATTATACTGCGTTTTTTTAAGGGGGTTGTTTTGCTCTTTCTGTGATATCTGGCAACCCGAAACCTGGAGCTTTAAATCAAGAGACGTTCGGTTGTGTCAAGTTCAGAAGTGACTATAAGGAGAGCAGCAGTATGAAAACCAAAACTAAGCAGTTTATATTATGCACACCTTGTAACTGCGTCATTATTTAATATGTTACCACAACCGGCCCGGTACACACTGACACGCCAAGCTCCCTCTCAGTGTGCGCGTGTCAGTAAAATGCGATCGGTTCATTTAAGTGTCAGGTAAGGTTGTAATCACGGATCGAATCAAATGAAGATTTTATCAGCTGGTTCAGTGGCTCAACTGTTTGGAGTTAGAAATATATAATTCGCTTTGCATAGGCTATTTAGTTATTTTTCCACAGGTACCGAATCCGAGACTACCTGGAGGAGGTGCTCTGAGTTTATGGAGCGAAGTATGTGCCTAAACCTCACACACAAACAAAACGTGTTTTACTCACACCCAATGATTCACAAACAAACTCAGTGTGGTTTGTAAATACAAAACATCACTCACAAACTAATGCATATTGTTCTGCAAATAAAAAACGTACCTATCAAACAAATACAGTATGTTTTACATATACATAGAAACGTATTTCTTCAATGACCAAAATATCCTGCAAGTACAAACTAAAATCTTTGAAAGTACAAAGCAAAATTCTACAAGTACAAAGCAAAATTCTACAAGTACAAAGCAAAATTCTACAAGTACAAAACAAAATTCTACAACTACAAAACAGAATTCTACAAGTACGAAAAACTGTCACGTGACTTTTGGCACTATTTTTCCGCGTCCAGGCAGAATCAGATTTTCTCACAAATACAGTGGAACAACTTCCTCTTCTAGAACAGTAGATGGCGCTAAGATAAGGGATCAATTTGCTCGCCTTTGCCAATGGGAAAATGAGCGGTGAACAGGTGTGTTTCTGTCTAACTTTATCTATAATTAACCTTATTGAGGTTTTGGAAAATGTTTATTATATAGACAGAAATCCACATTAGCACTTAGTAGTAACGTACTCCACTCTAGGATAAGGGAATCTATAAGCTGAAAGCTGCCATCATATTGCTTTTACTTTTTGTAAAAATGTTTCATTTACTGAATGACTATTTCTTTCGTTCTCCATAAATTAATGAGAACATTTCATTTAATTGAAAGGGTCCCACTTATTCATTAATTTTGTTGGAATTCAGTCAGCGTAACTGTTAATGTAATAAAATAATGAATGAACAAATCAAACAATATACAGTTGTTTCTTCCCTGTGATGTATTGTCCAAATTATTATTTTGGACAGACAAATGAAACCCTCCTTTCAATTAAATTAAATGTTTTCATTATTAAGAACGAAACGAAAGTAATAGATTTGTTCAGTGTATACATAATCACTACTTTAGTCATTTCACACGCGTCTTGTAGGCTAGATTATTAATCCTGGTGCGTTCACGGCGAAGATCGCGAGTCAGCATTGTCAACTTCATGTTTTCAGCCGACACACTGACAAAGATACACTTGTTTATTAATAAACAATTAAAATATCTTCTTGCTATATTTTACATATCTATTCATAATCTTTTGCCGGTTCTTTGTGACAGCTTTAAGGTGCTTTATTGGCAGTGCCACCCTACATGTTACACGCGTCACCACCGCATCACCGCACCCACCAGAATAGCCCAGTTTAGTAAACAGAATTAGATGGCCACAATTCTTACACTTCTAAAAGGCAATTCAATGCGGATGTAATCCCTCAGATTGAGTAGCTAATGTAATGGAATACGTTACAAATGACATTTTGGGGCATTTATTCTGTAACGAAATACGTTTTCCCAACACTGCCTACTAAGGCTGAGGAAAGTGAGCGGTGAACGGTGTGTTTCTGTATTACTTTATTTAATTAACCTTATTGAGGTTTTCTTTTGCAAAATGTTAATTATTTCTTGACAAAAATCCATATTTTACTGCTATTAGCACTTCACTCTCTCTAGGGGAATCTAGGCTGAAATCTATGTCATATGTTGCTTTAAAAAATAATATTAATAATCTACATAAGACGCGTGTGAAATGACTAAATTAGTGATTATGTTCACTGAACGAATCTATTACTTTCGTTCTCCATACATTAATGAGACCATTTAATTTAATTGAAAGGAGGGTTTCATTTGTCTGTCCAAAATAATAATTTGGACAATACATCACAAGGAAGAAACAACTGTAGGCCTATATTGTTTTGTTCATTCATTATTTTATTACATTAACAGTTACGCTGACTGAATTCCAACTAAATTAATGAATAAGTGGGACCCTTTCAATTAAATGAAATTAATTCTCATTAATTTACGGAGAACGAAAGAAATAGAGTCATTCAGTAAATGAAACATTTTTACAAAAAGTAAAAGCAACATGATGGCAGCTTTCAGCTTATAGATTCCCTTATCCTAGAGTGGAGTACGTTACTACTAAGTGCTAATGTGGATTTCTGTCTATATAATAAACATTTTCCAAAACCTCAATAAGGTTAATTATAGATAAAGTTAGACAGAAACACACCTGTTCACCGCTCATTTTCCCATGGGCAAAGGCGAGCAAATTGATCCCTTATCTTAGCGCCATCTACTGTTCTAGAAGAGGAAGAATGAATGTGAATGTGAAAGAATCACGGACTTGGGTGAGCACTTAGTAAAGTGACCTGTGCATGCATTTTAGCTGATTATAATGTATTTAGTTAAATAAAACACATGTAATGGATGATAGTGTTGATGATTTACCTTGAATACGAGCGAGAGTGAGTCTGCAGTGTATTCGCACACACATATAGTGCATGGACCAAATTAATAAAAAACACAATATATTGACCCGTATATATTGCACGATAAACACAATGCGTGCTATAAAGGAGCATTTATTGTGATCAGGTTGTCGTTGCAGATAAGACTTTTTTTTTAGCTTTGCATTTACAAAACTAGGAACACATAGTTGTCTTTTCATTATTCTTTGGATAGCTATTTTCGCTGTCAACTTTCCTCTTTAGACTCTTTGATAGTGCCATTTTCTCTATCCAGCTTAAATGTTAACATCCCTCTACACACGACATAATAGCATACCTCCAGCACGCAAACAATAAAAAAAATGCAGTTTAGTATGCGAGGATACCAAGGAATAATTCTAAGTTTAAAAGTAGTCTACATCAAATAATTATTACAATAAGTTAGACTCCATTGTGTAACAAGCAAATTAAAATTATACACATTTATTATTCACAATATGGAAAGAGGAAATAAAACATAGTTTGTTAAGAGCATGACTCCAAAATGCCATTAATGGGCTTATTTCAAGTCCTCTTTTATTCTTTGAGTTATGTTTATCCATTCCGCATCTCCCACATGTTTGTTTTGGCTAGGCAGGATGTGTTGCAAGATGCCGCAATATATCGGGAGACATGGAGTGGGTCAGACACGATTTTGACCACTTCATTAAGTTTTGTTTTGTAGAAAGCCTTTCTAAAAATTTTATTTTGTATCATTTGTATCTTATTTTTAATAAATGTTTTATCAACTAATTGCCTGGATTTAATAAATAAGAAACAAATATAGCAGACAATATAATATAATCATGCGAGCATAAAAACTTTTTTACGATGAAGGAGAGTTTTTGCGAAATAGACGTGCTTCCATTGTGTGTGTATTCAATTTGTAATATGCGCAATTTGAAGGGTAATGGGAACGTGGATATGTGACTCCATTATATGAGAACTTAGCTGGACGAAGACATCAGAATGGCTATAGATTAAAGGGTTAGTTCACCCAAAAATGAAAATTAAGTCATTAATTACTCACCCCCATGCTGTACCAACCCCGTAAGACCTTCATTCATCTTCGGAACACAAATGAAGATATTTTTGATTAAATCTGAGAGGTGGATCACTCCTCCATAGGCTGCCTAAGGGACTGGCACTTGACGGCCCATAAAGTCATTAACTCTTTCCCCGCCAAACACGGAATTTTCCGGGTTTAATGAAAAAACGCATCTGCGCCAAACACGGAATTTTCCGGGTATCCGTGTTTTAGGTGGTATACGGTAAGGAAGACCCGCGCGCATGTCCTGAATGAGTGCGCAACTCTTTGATCAGAGAAACAGATTGCAATCGTCTCAAACAGTGGAGTAGTGAGAATGCATCAGACAGACAATGCAGAGGTATATGGCTGAAGTACTGGAGGTTAATGGACTCGGAGTCCGATCACTCTTTATTTGATAATTCTGAATCTGATCGGGACGAAATAGTCAGTGAGAGAGATGCACATGTTGTCACAGAAAGTTCTAGCCATGGACGTGCCGCAGATAGATCGTATAATATTATGACACTATAATATGTATGTGTGTGTGCAGGCATTTATGTGTGGCTGTCTAAATATGAAGGTGTAATTGTCAAATTATTTCTCTCTTTGTGCACATTTACCACATTGTAATATGTATTTGTGTGTGTGTGTGTGTCTAGGCCTGTTTATTGTAATTCCAATTATTCATTATTCACAGGTAGAACACAGAGAGGTAGAGGCAGAAGTTTTATTGCAAAAGTTACATTTCCCTTACATCCTGGGAAATTTGATATATTTTACATTTATTTTATGTTTTTAATTTATTTTGGAAAGTTTTATATATGAAGGAAACAGCATCTGAATGTATTCTGCTTTTAAATGCACTTGTTTGATAAAAATACCTTTTTCTCAGTTTTTTGTCCAAAATGTTGTGTTTTTGACAAAACCTACCTCTGTTCAAGAGGCAATAAAAAAAGAACAGATGAAGATAAAATAAAAACGTTTTTTTTGCCTAAAAGCAGAGGCTCAGATCTTTATTTTTATATATATCATCTTCATATATTCATGGAAGAAAATATTCAGCGGGGCATTCAAATTTAGCGAAAATCGTCAAAAACCCTGGCGGTGGCTGGCAACTTTTTTTTAAAACGCTGGCGGGGAAAGAGTTAAAGAAAATGTTTAAATATTCCATGTGCCTACAGTGGCTCAATTATAAGTTTATCAAGCGACGAAACTACTTTTTGTGCGAAAAAAAACATAAATAACGACTTTATTCGACTATTCCATTACTTCCTTGTGGGCCTTGAGACGAGACTTGAAGAGATTTCCAGAACGCATGCGCGAGAACTGAGATGAAGATGAGGTTCTTCTTTGACTACCGGCTGCTCACCGCTATATAAGGCGCTCCGGATTATTGTTACGGTCGTGTGGTGCCCAGGAAGCACAAGGAGACAAGGAGAACCGGTCAACAGGAATTTAATCAAATAATCCAGGGAACCAGTAACCACACTATACATCAACGAGAACGGACCAGGAGTGAGGAGAACACAGGGTTTAAATACACTAGAACAGACTAGGGGAACAAGGCACAGCTGGGGCAAATTAACCAAACACAGGTGAAGGGACTGAATACAAACGAGGAGCGGGAAACTAGAATCAGGACTGTACCAAATACACAAAGAATGGGGGACCACAGGACACACATGTGACCACAGGACACACATGTAACATTACGCCCCCTCCCGAAAAGGCGCGACCTCGCGCCGTAGAACTTCAATAGGGTGGGGGGGTGGGCGCCCTGGAGGCTGACCAGGGCGAGGCCTATCCAAAGCAGGAAGCCTCCAGGGCGGAGCAGGACGTGGACGTGGCCAGGGCGGAGCAGGACGTGGACGTGGCCCGGGCGGAGCAGGACGTGGCCAGGGCGGAGCAGGACGTGGACGTGGCCCGGGCGGAGCAGGACGTGGACGTGGCCAGGGCGGAGCAGGCTGAGGGCGTGGCCAGGGCGGAGCAGGCTGAGGGCGTGGCCAGGGCGGAGCAGGCTGAGGGCGTGGCCAGGGCGGAGCTGGTCACGCGCAGGGGCCCAGGGTGGATCAGGCAGCGCAGGGGCCCAGGGTGGATTATTTTTTCCAGGTGGCCATGGCGGAGTTCTATATCCCCCCCCCAAAATTTTCTTGGGGAGAGTAACCGGCTCAGGAACATGCTCAGGGATAGGCTCGGGACTGGACGGGACCAGCGGAGTAGGCTCGGGATCGGTGCTGGACGGGACCAGCGGAGTGGGCTCGGGATCGGTGCTGGACGGGACCAGCGGAGTAGGGGATCGCTGGCGTGGAGCTCAGGCTCGGCAGGGCTGGCGTGGAGCTCAGGCGCTGGCGCTGGCGGGCAGGCGATGGGCTCAGGCGCAGGCGGGCAGGCGACGGGCTCAGGCGCTGGCGGGCAGGCGACGGGCTCAGGCGCTGGCGGGCAGGCGACGGGCTCAGGCGCTGGCGGGCAGGCGACGGGCTCAGGCGCTGGCGGGCAGGCGACGGGCTCAGGCGCTGGCGGGCAGGCGACGGGCTCAGGCGCTGGCGGGCAGGCGACGGGCTCAGGCGCTGGCGGGCAGGCGACGGGCTCAGGCGCTGGCGGGCAGGCAACGGGCTCAGGCTGGACGCTCACAGGCTGGACGGTCTCTGCAGGATGAGGCTCTGGACCCTGGGCGGTCTCGGTGGGGCTGAAGTGGATTACGGACTGGGTTGGACTCGCCAGATCTTCCCCTGAGACCATCTCGGATGAGCCGGAGGACTTCGAACCCTTGGAGAGGTATGTGAAAGGTGCTGGTTCAGGATGAACTGGGGCATCCACATGCTTGTGGGTAGGGACTGGATGATTTTGATTGTTTTCTACTATATCAACAAAGAAATTAGAACCATGTAATTCTAGGATATAGTTAATGAAGTCAGGGATTGACCTGTAACAATCATCAGGGGAGATAAATCTGAATAATTTACCATCATCCAGTCCCATCCGGAAGCAGGCATTAATAGTAGAGTTACCCCAGCTCACCTGATGATAAAGACTCAGGAACTCTTCCACATACCCCTCCAACGATCGCCCATTCTGGGAAATGAAGAGGAGTTTGTCTTCTGCCATAAAGTTCTTCACCTTCTTCTTCTTTTTTAAGGTCCGTTCTTCTGTTACGGTCGTGTGGTGCCCAGGAAGCACAAGGAGACAAGGAGAACCGGTCAACAGGAATTTAATCAAATAATCCAGGGAACCAGTAACCACACTATACATCAACGAGAACGGACCAGGAGTGAGGAGAACACAGGGTTTAAATACACTAGAACAGACTAGGGGAACAAGGCACAGCTGGGGCAAATTAACCAAACACAGGTGAAGGGACTGAATACAAACGAGGAGCGGGAAACTAGAATCAGGACTGTACCAAATACACAAAGAATGGGGGACCACAGGACACACATGTGACCACAGGACACACATGTAACAATTATAAGGCGCACTGTCGTTTTTTTGATAAGATTAAAGGCTTTAAGTGCGCCTTATAGTGCGGAAAATACGGTAATTGAAAAGCGTATGTACAGCGCGCATCTTCCTCTGCTTGTAAACAGAAAGTTTTGCGCTTCCAGCTATATCAGCAAATCATCTTATACGGTAGGTGGCGGACGGTAATACTCCTAAGTGGTGAGCAGCCGGTAACAAGAAGTAGTCAAAGAAGAACGTCCTCATCTCAGTTCTCGCGCATGAGTTCTGAAAATCTCTTCAAGTCTCGTCTCAAGGCCCACAAGGAAGTAATGGAATAGTCGAATAAAGTCGTTATTTATGTTTGGTTTTTTTTCGCACAAAAAGTAGTCCCGTCGCTTGATAAACTTATAATTGAGCCACTGTAGGCACATGGAATATTTAAACATTTTCTTTAATGACTTTATAGGCCGTCAAGTGCCAGTCCCTTAGGCAGCCTATGGAGGAGTGATCCACCTCTCAGATTTAATCAAAAATATCTTCATTTGTGTTCCGAAGATGAACGAAGGTCTTACGGGGTTGGTACAGCATGGGGGTGAGCAATTAATGACTTAATTTTCATTTTTGGGTGAACTAACCCTTTAATTAACTGAAATAACTTTTTTACAACAGAAATTAATCAACACTGAAATTACTTTGATTATGACACTATTTTTGTTCTAGATCTGCAGAGACAAACTTTGTTGAATTATTTTCCTATCCCTGTTAACTTGCTTTGAAAACATCTGTATTGTAAAAAGTACTATAATAAATCTGACTATGTGAGAATTGTGACGAAGGCACTTGATCATGTAGGCCTATATTGTTGTTTCACAGTTGGATTGTATCACTTTGTTAGGTTACATCATGGTTTGTGATTTAAGTTGTTGTTGGCATAGTATCATACAGTATTTGTTAAATTTTCTGACCATGATAATTGAAACATAAATTTCTCCTATATATAGGAGCACACAACGATCTTTTGATAATTCAGAGGGGGAAAAACTCATTTTATTTAAATGAATCATTTTTTTTCAATCTATCATATAATTGTTGTGTATGGTCTATGAAAAAAAAATGTTGGTGGAGTATTAAAAATTATTTTCAATTAAATCATATTTTGAAATGCTCAAGCTTCGTTTTCCTTGTTTTTTAAGCTGTTCAATTTATATTGTTAATCTTTTAACTCAACAAACCAAATGGATATAGTATCATTTTAACTTTTGAAAAAACTATTAAAGTCCCTGTAAAGTCAAAATTAAGTATGTGTTCTGAGTTTGTCACACCACAGAAAAATGTGTAATTAGCCACCCAGCCAAATTTGAATGATAAAAAAAAGCCGGGAAGTACATAAAATAAGCTATCAAAATCATGAAAAAATGAGCAGATTCTCTGTTCTCAAACGCTGGGGGCATGTTCGCTGGCTGCGCTGAAACCACGCCCACTCACGGGAAAGCTGTTGACGGTGATATTAGCTGATTAGCTTTTGGAGACGGGAGGATGAACACTGAGGCGGGAGATCGTCGTTTCGGCCCCGTTCACCAGTAACAGCGGATAAATCAGTGAATTATCAGTGAATCCAAGTTCTCTCTGAGGAAAGTTTATAAAACGATCCAGTGAAAAACGATCACTACAGAGGCGGGTGTTTGCGGTGATCCTCAACTCTTCATCAAGGTATAGGCTCTCTAAAAACCTCTTCTTGATGTGATCGTTTTTAAGGGAATTTAAATGAAGATACCGATCTGTTTTGTACATGATCGCATCCAGGTAGTAGCCCATGCATGTCCGTGTCGAAGGCATAGCTAGCTAGAAAACTGTAGGCTCAGCTGTAGTAATTAATAGTACTGACAGTCATTAGCGATTGAGTGGTGAATGCGAATGTGTTCGGGGAGTGTTTGTGGAGAGAGGGAGATCAGACTCTGTGCGTCATCAAATAGGGGGGTGTCCAGCAGCTCATGGGTTCCAGTGCGTCACGGAGCCCTGTTTTAGCCCCGCCCAATTAATCCGTAAAATTGCAATGGTGAAAAACTGTTTAACGGTCTAACTCCACATTTCAGTACTTCACAGTTCACAGACTTTGTAATATGTTTTAGCAATACATATGTAACATTTATAATGTGTTTAGAACTTTTTTGTAGAATTGCCTTTACAGGGACTTTAACATTTGTTAATATTAATATTGTCTTTTGTTAATAGGACAATTCATAATTCTTGTCTTTTATAGCCTACTATTTAATTATATATAAATATAGCTTTTCAATTAAATCGTTTAAAAAAGTCTTTATAATAACGTTGTTTTAAACTTTAAAACAGTAGCGGAGTGGCAATCGGGAGAGTCGGGAGTTTTCCCGGTGGGCCGGTAGTGTTACGAGGCCGCGAGGGCCGGCCCGGTCTGATAAAATGTATTTATTGGAAGTTCGCCATGGCCCAAGCTAAGGGATGAAAACAATTTTTATTTTTATTTTTTACATTTTTTATAACGGAGCATATATTTGCACTAAATGCCTGTCTTTACAGCAAAACGACACCCGTCATAGAACAGCCTCAGTGGCGTAGGTCGTAGAGCGTGAAGTGTTTGAATGCAGCTTTTTGATGAGCTGCTGAACGCGAGTTCGAATCCGCCTTGCCGAACTCTCTCTTCTCCCTTTTCCCAACACAGATATGTAAAGATGTAAAATGTAAAACCTAACATTAAGGTCTCTAGCGTTATATTTTGCCAACGAACTAAAATTGAAACCATATGGTGTTGCCCAATTATAATAACTGACATTAGAATAGCATCCAGTTTGTTCTGCGTGACTACTTTGCTCTCGCGATAATCTGGTGTTTTCTCCTAAATAAAAGCTAAAGGGTTTATTTCTTGCAAGTGAAGAAATTAGGACGAAAGTATTTTAATTTTCCTATATTATAGTGTAATGTAGGTTAAAATATACTTTTGAAATACTCATTTTCATTTACACATTTAGGCTATAAATGGATTTTACAGTACGTCATAGGAATAATTATAAATCATTATTACATTATTATAATAATTGTTTGGCATCCTAAGACACCATTGATAATGTAATGCAAACTGAGACTCTCATAACTAAAAAAATATTTGAGCCCTCTTTATTGTCCTGGTACAAATTAATGTTTTTTCTTTGTTCAACGAGCAGTTCATGGGTTGAAGCTCTTAATTTCGATCTCTCAGAGAGCATGAGATTGATGCATTATAACCTTAAAATGTCCAAAATTTTCTTGCGGGGGAGCATGCCCCCGAACCCCCCTAGAGGCACAGAGTCCACCCAACTAGTTTTAGAAAGTACTATGGGAAAGAATGACCATTTATTAACTTTACTCCAGCATACTAGTACAACAAAGTTCCCTTTAAATCAGTAAAACTGTAAATGCTATTGGCTAATCGTGCCGGCGACGAGGGCCGGTGGTCTACGAAATTTCCCGGTAGATTTTTTGGTCCCACTCCGCCCCTGCTTTAAAACATTACAAAACATGGAAGTAGCGCAATGCCTTGCCGCGCCCACTCCCGGCATCAGGCTGTTAGCCTGGCGCTGTCGTCCTCACACTACTATGACGTATGGTTCTGCGGTTCTGCAGTTAGACCTATCTCAGTTATGTAACTCAGTTATGTAACTGTGACTGAGTTTTTGAGCATGCAGAAAAAAAAAAAAATTTAAACTGCAAGCAGCGATGGGCGGGCCCTCGCACCTGTAGCACGTCGGGGTGTGAGGCGGCCGCGTTGCACATTCTGGAGCTCAGTCGGTGCGGCTGTGAATTGGCAACGCATCCAAATCACCCAAAAATTGATGTAAAATTCAAAATGGTCACTTCCTCTTGCCAGCAGGTGGCACTATGACTGTGGTCTAATTTCGGCATGTAAATGTGTTCAGGGCAGGACTGTAGTATAACGTATAAAATTTCGCGCAGGTCTGAGGATGTACACTGAAGTTACAACAACTTCCTGTTTCATGGCGAATCATCGACGCCATCGACATGCCCATCGATGTGGCGGGGGCTGCTTCGTTAAAGGTCACTTCCTGTTGCCAGCAGGTGGCGCTATGACTGTTAATGAATGTCGGCATGTAGATTTGTTCAGGGCGGGACTCTTTGTCAAATGTGTAAAATTTCATGCAGATCTGGGCATTTACTAGCCTGGTTCTACCAGACTCTCGTACATACATTTCATTTGTACAGAGAGTCTGGCCTCCCTCAATTGAGAAACGTTTCCTTCCTTGTAGGCGGGTTCACTATTAAAGTTCAAATCTATTGGATCTGCCCAGAGTCACTCACGATCTGCCATAGCCAATCGCTAATGTGTGGTCGTGAGTGACGTATGTCATGCGCCGAAACGGCTGGAAACAACCATAGACAGTAAAAGAAACAACAAGTCCGAACTCCGAATGATCAGAGGATTAAATTTACAATAGGATTTCAGTCAACGAGAGCTGCAGGTTTTGTTAATCTAGGAACAATTATTAATTCGAAATGTATATTTGACATGAAGGACAGTGATTATTCAGTCAATGCTGTAAGTTACAGTGAATGATCAGTCTGTCTGCAGCATAGACTGTAAAAAAATATGGACGTAGTGTCCGTGACGTCACCCATAGGTTTCTGAAGAGCGATTTTGAGGCCTAAAGTGGGCGGGGCCGACCGTCGCCATCTTGGCAGTGCGTCACCTCTCGTCACTACCGGATAAATTAAAATGGGCAAAGAGGCGGGACGCGGGTGGAGCTGAGGTGCTAATGCTATGCTACTGCCGCTGAATTGACAGCTGATTGAAAAAGTAAAGCCAATGGTTAAAGTTCATGTTTTGCCCTTCGAAATATTATAATAGTTAAGACGTAGCTAAAAGTGAGACTACTTAACTTTTTTATCAACTTTATTTATCTCACAAGGGGCAATTAGTTAAGAGCATATATATAAGTACATTAACACAGATCACACACATTTCTCACAACATACAAGCAGTCAACTATGTGCATTGTGATGCATTATTATTCTGCTAGTTAAAATGTATAAGTTACTTACAATATTGCTCTAAGCTTGCATGCGACAGTGATTCAAGGCAAGCACACATATGCCAGTCGGCATCTCACGTCAAGTTCGTTAGAGCTTTAATTCAGTCCATTTTACAATCTGATTTTGGCCGCCTCTTAGTTTCTCAGATGGGTCAAACCAAATATTACCTCAGAACTTCAAGTAAATGAACTAGAAATCCGCGCTCATTCAAGGGTGTGCATCTATTGCATGGACAGAGAGAACGCGCTGAAATCATCAGACATCCATTAGTGCATGCGAGGGAAACAGCTGGAAACACGGCGCTGGTTGTTCTCTCCATACTCAACACGACGGAATCCAACGGCGTGCACGGGCGAAGGTATAATACATGTATTAAACTGTATGAAATAATCCCGGTAAAGCACAAACACAGCTGACGGTGACGCTAACAGACAGCCGACAAACGACAGTGAGTGAACGCGGCAGCAAGAATCCACCTGTCACTCAAGTGGCCACGCCCTTAATTATGCAGAACTTTAAGGCTTAAATATAATTTAAACAGATGAGTTGTAAAAAAATTCACCCCCCTCACAGTTGTCATGAAGGGAAAAATGAGGTCTATAGACCAAAGCCACTTTTTGCTCCAGGCTGTAAACATGTTTTTTTCTGCTGTAAAGTTGGGCATTTTAACATGGGGGAGATACAGATTTGACTCGCTTCTGCAGCCTGCCTCAAGCGGCCACTCGATAAATTGCAGTTTAATTCACTTCCGTGTTGGCTTCAAGAGAGAGACGGGGAGGTTGCCGCTTGGTCTGCAGATGTGTAATAAACAACAATTTTTCATATTACGTATTTTTGTTTCTTAATTACCTTAATTATGGTCTTCAAAGTATGTATTTGTACATTTTTATATGGCATTTAGTTGTTTTTTTTATTAAAACAAATTAACCATTGACATCTAAAACTGAAAATCAAATATAGTCTCCAAAGTATGGGTTTTCAAATTTTTATTTATGACAATTTTTTTTTTTAAATCACAACCAATTTGTATGATTTACAACATGTAAAACTGACACACCAACCTCCTGTACGAGTGCACAAAGGGGCTCAAAATGTTCTATTCATCACAAGAATCAGTAAATTTACTGTTGGGAATCTGAGCGACTGACATGACTCCTGAGCGGATCTTCAACAATAGTTTAGCAGCCAGGACTCGGGGCTTCCGAACACCGCGAACACCAGGCTAAAGTCCAAAATGTCACGGTCATTGTGCACGAGCTGCCCAGCACAAACTTCCAACCTTTCTGCCTCCTTCACTTGGTCCTCCGTTGTGCAACAAGAGGTGAGACGACAACAATCTGGCTTTAAATTCTGTATATTTGGCAGTTTCTTTTCCAACAACGGACCGAATAGCTTTTCTAACGTCTTTCTCCGCTGCCATTACTGCACTCAAACTGACGCACTACATCAACGTCATCGTTCTCAGCCACTCCCTCTATTCGCTGATTGGTCCTACAAAAAATTGATTTCTGGAAACCTAAGGATATGGAGCGGTCCCAGACGCAGTACTGAAAGAAAATGAAATTGAGCGGAAGTGCGTAGGCGGGCGCAGCCAGGCTAGGCATTTACAGCCAAGTTACTACAACTTCCTGTTTCATGGCGAATCATTGACGCCAGAGCCATGTATTCTGAGAGTTGCGACACGCTTTGATGTCGCCGCAAGGCTGTCACGTGGTTCATGGAAGCCGCAATAGTTCCAAAACAGACGCGGGTTGTCATGTTCTTCAATGGACAGACAGCAGCGATTGCATTATTAAACGGTAAATATAAAATGAAACGGACACCAAAGTACTTTTTAAGCTTTTATTGCGTTTGATTAATGTCAGTGTTGCATTTGGAGAGGCAGGGTGACAACTTAGATGTTTTCAGGCTATATTTTTGGAGGAAAAGCTTGTGTTCATGTTCGCATTGGTAGTTGCACTGGCTTTAGCAGCTCTAACTTAACTTTTCCATGTCATTCATCTGATGATGGACGTCTCATGATATTTATTTTAGCACAAATGGGATGTAGGTTATTGATTCCCGTGATCTTGCTTATAAATTCCGATTCAGCCATTAGCCTACCGTGATCATGCAAAGACCCGTGGACCGGTGGCCCGTTCAGGATTACAATCACGACAACCAACATAAAATATAAATAATTACGCCGTGCATGTACAAATGAATGATTTAGGAGGGATATAGACTGCTCCCATGACGTAGCAATGACCATATTTACAGTAATGTTCGGTAAATTTTGACTGTTAGGTATCTTTTCTATTTTGAATGTACTTTATTTTGTATAGTGCTATGGACCATTTAATATGTATGTCCTGAAAAAAGATATGATATTAGATATACAATATATATATATATATATATATATATATATATATATATATATATATATATATATATATATATATATATATATATATATATATATATATATATATATATATTTTTTAAATAATATAATATGTTATATATTTATATGATGTTATAAAAAAATATTATATACATCAGGTTACCATAAGTAAGCTAACAACGTTAGAGAAGTGTTGGTCACGTAAGCTTTCGCTGCAATTAACCTATTATCTTCCAATAAACATTTACTAGATCTGGCTACATAACATATAACTGCAGACTAGATTCACGAGAGGTCGGCTAATGTGTGTAAAAGTAAAAAATACAGTAATTTCATTAATTTACCAGCGAGAGGACATCGGAAGCACTGAAAGTGAATGGGTTTCAATGCTGGAACTATCAGTGGTTGGAACTAATGGGCGGGTCCATGACACGCGTTACTTCCGCATTCCCGAGTTACAATGGCGGTCTATGGGACTGTCAGAACTCTCTGAATACATGGCTCTGATTGACGCCACGGACACGCCCATCGACGAAAAAGCGCAGATAGCACAACTTTACATCGTCAATGCCTTTAGAAGGCACAGCAGAAATGTGAAGTCGATCCGACTAAATTCCTAGGAGGAGTTTGTTAAAGTACGTAATGAGTAAATCATCCAAAAATGGCGGTAAAATTAGAAATGACCGACTTCCTGTTGAGATTAGAGCATCGCTCCAAGAGACTTTTTTGTGCGTCTGGACATGGTAGATGTACCACAGAAATTTCGTACATGTCGGTCAAACATGAGGCGGGGGCTGCTTCATTTGCAAAAAAAAGAAAAATAATCCTGACAGCATCAATAGGGTCCTCGCACTGTTAGTGCTCGGGCCCTAAATAAAGCTGCAAGCAGTGATAGGCGGGCCCTCGCACCTGTAGCGTGTCGGGGTGTTAGTTGCATATTCTGCAGCTCAGCCAGTGGGGCTGTGCATTTGCTACGCTGCTTCGTTAAAGGTCACTTCCTGTTGCCAGCATGTGGCGCTATGCCTGTAGGTGAATGTCGGCATGTAGATTTGTTCAGGGCGGGACTCTTGTCAAATGTGTAAAATTTCGTGCAGATCTGGGCATTTACAGCCAAGTTACTACAACTTCCTGTTTCATGGCGAATCATCGACGCCACGCACATCGACGAAAACACGCAGATAGCACAAATTTACATCGTCAATGCCTTTAGAAGGCACAGCAGAAATTTGAAGTCGATCTGACTAAATCCCTAGGAGGAGTTCGTTAAAGTACGGAGTGTGTAAATCGTCCAAAAATGGCCGCCAAATTCAAAATGGCGGACCTCCTGTCGAGTTTAGGGTATGGGTTCTTGAGGCTTTTTTGTGCGTCTTGATATGATACATGTCCTCACCAAATTTCGTGCATGTAGGTTGAACGTGGACGAGGGGCTAATTTTTTCCAATTTTCTAGGTGGCGCTAGCGTGCCATTTTGCCACGCCCATCCGCAAAACCCACAAAATACGAAATTTTTCACCAGTCCTGACATGTGTGCCAAATTTGGTAAGTTTTTGAGCATGTTGCAGCCCCGAAAATGGCACTTACTTTGCAGAAAAAAAAGAAAAAAAAATGAAAGCTGCAAGCAGCGATGGGCGGGACCTCGCACCTGTAGCGCGTCGGGTTGTGAGGTGGCCGCGTTGCATATTCTGGAGCTCAGCCGGTGTGGCTGTGAATTTGCTACGCTTCATTAAAGGTCACTTCCTGTTGCCAGCAGGTGGCGCTATGACTGTTGGTGAATGTCGGCATGTAGATTTGTTCAGGGCGGGACTCTTGTCAAATGTGTAAAATTTGGTGCAGATCTGGGCATTTACAGCCAAGTTACTACAACGTCCTTTTTCATGGCGAATCATCGACGCCACGGACACGCCCATCGACGAAAATGCGCACATAGCACAACTTTACATCTTTAATGCCTTTAGAAGGCACAGCAGAAATTTGAAGTCAATCCGACTAAATCCCTAGGAGGAGTTCGTTAAAGTTCGTTAAAGTACTGAGTGTGTAAATCGTCCCAAAATGGGCGCCAAATTCAAAATGGCCGACTTCCTGTTGAGTTTAGGGTATGGGTTCTTGAGGCTTTTCCTCGCACTGTTAGTGCTCGGGCCCTAATAAATAACCCTAACAGTTTCAAGAGGGTCCTCGCACCGTTAGTGCTCGGGCCCTAATTAAAGCTGCAAGCAGCGATGGGCGGACCCTCGCACCTGTAGCGCGTCGGGGTGTGAGGCGGCTTCGTGGCTGCTTCGTTAAAGGTCACTTCCTGTTGCCAGCAGGTGGCGCTATGACTGTGGGCTAATTTTGGCATGTACACATGTTCAGGGCGGGACTATTGTATAACGTATAAAATTTCGTGCAGGTCTGAGGATGTACACTGAAGTTACAACAACTTCCTGTTTCATGGCGAATCATCGACGCCTTGGACACGCCCATTGAGGAAAACGCGCAGATAGCACAACTTTTCATCGTAAATGCCTTTAGAAGGCACAACAGAAATTTGAAGTCGATCCGACTAAATCCTTAGGAGGAGTTAAAGTACGTAATGAGTAAATCATCCAAAAATGGCGGTGAAATTAGAAATGGCTGACTTCCTGTTGAGTTTAGGGCATTGCTCCAAGAGACTTTTCTGTGCGTCCTGACATGGTAGATGTACCACAGAAATTTCGAACATGTCGTTCAAACATGCGACGGGGGCTGCTTCGTTAAAAGTCACTTCCTGTTGCCAGCAGGTGGTGCTATGACTGTGGGTGAATGTCGGCATGTAGATTTGCTCAGGGCGGGACTATTGTATAACGTATAAAATTTCGTGCAGGTCTGAGGATGTACACTAAGATTCTCAAAAGCATAAAAAAAAAGAATTTTCAAGTTTGATGCATTGCCATGGCAACAGTATCAAAGATATCAAGAATCCATTCACAGGTCTTCATCTGCTATGTATTTACATTATACAGATGAAGTTTGAAGCAAATTGGGTAAAAATAAGAGGGTGATTTCAAAGCATTTTCAAAGTGACACATTTCCTGCTTCCAGTTGGTGGCGCTATAAATTTGACTCACAATAGTCACATCCATGTGATCGGCCTCTTACAGCGAACACACTGCTGAAGTTTCATCAAGATCAGTTAATGTATGCTGAAGTTATAATACACTTCCTGTTTCACGTTTCTCGCCATAATTTCGTTTCCTCGCCACGGCCAAACCGTTCGAGATATCAACAATCCCCTGGCAATTTTTTATCCTCAATGTCTTGACTTCACGCTGATCGAGTTTTGTGGCATTTCTTTGAATTCTCTAGAGAAGTACTTTAAATTATTCCATTGCATTTTTCTTTTACAAACAACCCTAAATAGCCAACTTCCTGTTGGGCTGGGGTAAAAAGTAAGAGTGTGAAGTATACATGAACCGATGAGATCCATATGTTTACCGAGTTTCATATTATTACATGCAAGTGTGTTTGATTTATGGACCAAATTTTCAGACCAAGTTTATTGACCAAGTTAATCTGATTAATAAACTAATTATATAAAACTATTGTCAATGCACTACAATTAAACTAGTTATGTGCCTTTACTTATAAAAAATAAAAATAAAAACTTATTTAAAAAATACCAGGCTTAAGAAATGTATTTTCTTTATGCAGGTCATAGACACAGCAGTGAAATGGTTAAGCCCCCTCCCCCTGCACACACACACAAAGACAGGCACACACACACACAGACAGCCAAAGACACAGAGACATGTAGGCTCAGAGTGAGCATGAGAATATTCAAACAAAAATATCTGACTTTCTGTGGGTCCTAGCTAATAAGTGTAAATTAGAAAGTTGTCCGGCTCGAGGAGTACAATATACAGACCAATTTTTGTAACTCTAGTTAAAACTAACAACCCCACTTTTGTCAAAAGGTGGCGATACTGAGCCCTCACCACGCCCGTTTCTGAAACTTTGCACGTGTCTACTGGCTAATAAATGTGATGTGTCTGTCGAGTTTCATGCAATTTCAAGCATGCTAAGGGTCTCAAAAGCATCCTAAAAGAATGGTAAAGTTTGATGCGTTGCCACGGCAACAGTTTAAAATATATCAAGAATCCATTCTCAGGTCTTCATCTGCCGTGTATTTACATTATACAGATGAAGTTTGAAGCAAATCGGGTTAAAATAAGAGGGTGATTTCAAATCATTTTGAAAGTGACACACTTCCTGCTGCCAGTTGGTGGCGCTATAACTTTGACTCACAATAGTCACATCCATGTGATCGTCCTCTTACAACAAACACACTGCTGAAGTTTCATCAAGATCAGTTAGTGTATGCTGAAGTTATGACACACTTCCTGTTTCACGTTTCTCGCCATAGTTTCATTTCCTCGCCACAGCCAAACCGTTCGAGATATCAAAAATCCCCTCGCAAACTTTCATCCTCAATGTCTTGACTTCATGCTGACTGAGTTTCGTCGAATTTGGATCAAAGCTCTAGGAGGAGTATTTCACATTCCATTGCGTGCGTTTTACAAACAAACCTCAATAGCCGACTTCCTGTTGGGCTGGGGTAAAAAGTAAGAGTGTGAGGTATAGATGAAACGATGAGATCGACATGTGTACCGAGTTTCATATTATTACATACAAGCGTGTTTGAGTTATGGACCAAGTGTTCGGACCCCGTTCCAGGGGGCGCTGACGAGCCGCCCTGCCACACCCAGGTACCAGCTTCAGCCCGGCTCTGATGGCCGCGGGTTCTGACCCGTGTGCAAAGTTTCAAGAGTTTTCGAGCATGTTAAGGGCCCCAAAAATGCCCAAAAGATAGCAGAAAAATAATAAAGAAGAAGAATAATAAAATATAGCTGCGAGCAGCGATTGCGGGCCCAAGCCGGTGGCAACGCAACCCCGGTGCCTTTAGTTACCTAAACCCCACTTTTGTCAAACCCCGAGTTGCTTCAAACTGCACTGGGGTGGCGGTACCGCCAGCTTTGGCCCTTCATCGCTGCTCGCAGCTATATATATATATAAAGCCGGTGGCACCGCCACCTTGGTGCCTTTAGGGTTATTCTGCATGACGTGCAAAAATGTAGCCCCCGCTTTGACTGAGAATGAGGTTAGTGTTTTAAAATTTTTAGGAAAACAAATACATTGAAATATAGCACATGAATTTTAAACTCTTTCAGCTTCAATTACAAATACAATCTTACTTTTATTTAAAGAAAACTATACATTTAAAAGATGGGGGTTATATGCATATTTTGTCATTTAAAAAATACAAAATTGTTATGCTAACAGACAAGGACTTAGAGACAAGGACTTGCAGGAAAAATCACAGCCAACCACACACACACACACACACACATATAAACACAGACAACAGCCCTCCCCTCCCCACACACGCACACGCACACACACACACACACAAAGACACCAGCAAACCCCCCCCCCTCCCCACACAGACACTGATAGAGACAAGATACACATCCAAAACTACAATATCTGACTTTCTTTTGGTCTGAGCTTCTTACTGTTAATTAGAAAGTTGATCGGCTTGACAAGAACAATATACGTGGCAAGTTTTGTAACTGTAGGTAAAACGAGCAAAGTTATAACACATTTTATGTGTCCTTTTCAGTCATAAAATTCATTTCCTCGCCACGGCCAAACCGTTCGAGAAATCAAACATCCGTCCGGAATTGAGCATCCTCAATGTCTTGACTTCATGCACACCGAGTATGGTGGTGATTGGTAAACACATGCGTTGTAATTTGATGTATTTCTCCTAGGAGATTTATTCAAACAACCCATAATTCCCAACTTCCATTTGAACTGTCTTAAAACTTAGAGCAGAGATGGGCGCAGGTCACGCAAGTCTCAAGTAAGTCTCAAGTCTTAACCGTCAAGTCTCAAGTAAGTCCCAAGTATTTTTTTTTGGGGGGGGGGGGGGGCAAGTCAAGTCAAGTCAAGTCACAGGCTATGTCAAGTCAAGTCAAGTCTTGTAGTAGGTTAAGTCAAGTGCAAGTCAAGTCACCTTATTATTTTAATTTTACATGCAGAATCTGATCTTAATAAAATGAAAAGACAAGATAAGTATTTGCCAGTAAATTACAATAATTTGCATTGTAAATACTCATGTTCAGTAAAATACACCATGGAATCAAACAAAATTGTAACTTCATAAAATTATTTATTTTTCACTTCTGCCAACAGTGTGTTTGAAATGTTTTAAATTTTCAACATTGAGTCCATAAAACAAATAACAGCTTAACATCCTACAGACTCTCTGAACACCTTCCTCTCTCTCAAACACAGTTTACAAACAATATTAAACTTTGTTACATTTCTCCTCTCTCTCTCTCTCTCTCTCTCTCTCTCTCTCTCTCTCTCTCTCTCTCCCTCTCTCTCTCTCACACACAGTGGCGGATCTAGACCATTTCAACTGGGGGGGGCCAAGCTGGGGCCAGTTGTACTGTTAGAGGGGCCAGTTACATTTAGACCTTATCATTTTCTGCACTGCACTGAAGGCATAAATAAGCAAAATACCATGTTTATAATTATCCAACAATTTGCATTTCCATTATATTTTTACATTTGCATTACATATATCAGTCTGTATTTTAATTTCCATTTTATTTTTTTACATTGAATATACAGTATGTATATATATATATATATATATATATATCATTTTTACAAATTAATCTACGATTTTTGTGGTTTTTTTTTTTTTTTTTTTGCAAAAAGATCAGCAAATTATCCTCTAAACTGGCCTTTTTAGGGGGCTTTCCTCGCAGGGTGAATGAGCTTTTTTATAATTGTTTTTTTCCTGACATCTTTGAAAGACAGAAGCAATAATTAATGCATCCTTGGCCAGGATATAATTATAAAATATGACATGATTTTAAAAGTGACCTATAAAATCGACTATGCAATACACTTTAATTTATCTAGTGCTAATAAAATTATTAAGCCTATTTGGAGAGAAAGATGTTTTAAAATCGACTATGCATTACACTTTAATTTATCTAGTGCTAATAAAATTATTAAGCCTATTTGGAGAGAGAGATGTTTATAATGTGACAATATGTCAGTCATCGTGATTCGTGTAATAAGATGACTAGGCC
Organism: Pimephales promelas; assembly: GCF_016745375.1. Next base: position 2,091,380 of record NW_024121743.1, read on the forward strand.
TAGACTACTTGTTCTGAGCAGGTGTTGTCAGTGAACAGGCTGTAAAACTGTTGTCTAAGTTACAGACTGATACTAATTAAATGGGAAACGAATCGATTACCTAACGTAACCTCGGTTCTCTCTAGATGAGGGAACGAGCATTGCGTAAGCTAGCTTACGCTACGGGAAAGATTCATCTTACATCAGTCAAGTTGTCATAGTTTTTGTCAAACAAGTTGTGAATTTGTTGTAACATTAAAACAGGAGATCATGACTTACTCCGTGCTCCAAGTGATGTTCGGAGCTCCAGTGATTAGTTTCATCTGTGGGACGGGTGAAGAAACTTTCGGAAGATGTTGTAACAGAATCATATGAACAATTCCAGGATATGCTTTTTTTCATTGGTTGTTGCGTTAAATTTTACCCAGATACAATAGTGCCCTTTTCTGATTGGCTATTAAGTAGCACTTCTCTTTTTTTGATTGGCTGATGCGTAGCAAGGGTCGACTGCTGAACTCCAGGCGAGACGCGCTTGATTCTCATGTGAGAGCGGCGCGGCCAGAGAAATTGCGTATATTAAATATATTATTAATAGTTTTCCGCATGAGAAATACAATGTGTGACGGGAGTGTGAGACAAAAGACTGAAACGAGTGACTGTCATGCTCAATGCGTGACACACTATAAAAAAATATTTCACACTGACTCCACATTTAGGGGGCCACAAGGGGGTCCAAGCTTGTTGTCGCAGGGGCACTGGCCCCCCAGGCCCCGCCTAGAACCGCCACTGCTCACACACACACACACACTTTTCTCTCTCTCTCAAGAAGCAAAAACATGACAGCTAAAGGTTGTATCAGCGATGGCGGGGTAACATCACTTAACATCACGAGTGCTATTCCCTTAGGCCACGCCCCCTTGTCTCCCCAAAGTATTACAAGCAATCATGCGCATCCCGTGTGCAGAATGATGCACTTGAAGCAACACCAAGTCACAGCACGCAACGCTTCACATTGAAAAGAACATAGCGAAGGGATGGTATCTATAATCTATGCTTAGTAGGGCTGCACGATTTGGGAAAATGTCATATTGCCATTATTGAGCCAATATTGCAATTGCGATTTGCGACTCCGATATAATAAAATGGTTTCATGAGTCCAACTTGCTTGGTTCTAAAGTAAAATGCACACACAGATTAATGTTTATTTCTCAACTCAAACTAAAAACAACGACAACAATAAATGATTGATAACACCTATAATGATCAATAAACCATCAACCAAACCAACATTACAGTGATTCCATCAATTGAAAGCCATCAACTTTTTAAAAAATTATTAGGCTTAAAAAAAATATATAACAGCTTTTAAATTAAGTGAACTGGGGAAACAATCCCCACATAAACCCATAATAAAAAACATATTTACCTGTGCCCTTCCTGTCTTAACAGGTACAGAAATTGAATAAAGTTATCAAACAGTCTGCGCTGCCTGAATCATAAATTATATATATAATAATCCTTATTACAGCTACAAAAGTTCTTTACTCAAGATCAGTGAGTAATTTTCTAATTTCCCTTTGTTCTTTTAACTTTACTGAAAGAACGCTTTATTCGCTGCTGGCCCTTTAAGAGCACCCGTTGCCGAGACGCGGATCTCACACGCGCCTCATAGCACAACTCTTTTCATCCATAGACTTTTCTTATGTTATGAAGATACTAGACAAAACCACATTTTGGCATAATTGTGTGTGCTATTGTTCGTTCAAGCTCGAAAGAGAACTGTTTATTCTGGGCTGGCACACGGTCAGTGCATGCGCATTATGCGAGTATCATCTATTCTAATCTAGGGCACTCACAGGCAGCTTTTCACTTCTTGTCGTGCAAAATGCGAAAAGGCATTTGAACCAATAAGAGGGGGATCTTGTAACACTAGTCAAAGGATGACAAAAAAGAAGAGATGCTGCGCTAATAGCCCTACTTTGTTTATTTCATATAAAATCGCGGCATTTTGCGTTATATAATTGCATAGGTTTGAGATCGCTATTACGACTGCGATATAATTAATCGTGCAGCACTAATGCTTAGTGTATTCTAAAGGGCAATAAACTCCACTCCAGCAAGATAGTCATTTTATGCAAATCATAGATGCCTTATCTACAAATAAAGTATAATATTGGGAACATTGATCTTTAAGAGAGTGTCGTCGTGTTACTGTCGCAACCGAACGCGACGCGCTTTGTGAATGCTGATGCATGGAGAATGACTGAGGCGAGATGACTTTCCGTTAACTTTAACTTAGAGACTAAAATATTAATTTTACCACACATTAAGCTATTGAATGACTTTAGAAGTCTTGGAATATAGTGTGAAAACTTGATTGTGCTTTACAGTTTTTTATGCCTTTAGTGGGGCTTAACAAAATAACACAATATGCAGAATGTCGGACGTCACTTATAGGCTAAACTGTTTTTATAGATAAAACTATTTACATTCGGCAGTCATGAAAACAAATCTCAGATAACGGTTGACTAGGTAACAATGTGTAATTTTGCGCCGGAGTTCTCCTTTAACTTACATTAGCTAGCTAACTACGAACGAGCTAACCAGATAACATTAACAAATTGACAAGCACTTACTGGGCACAGTGGCAAAATGGCTCTTCAAATGACGGACGAAATTGGAGGTTGTCATCTGACTGTCCGCGATCTTAACGTTGCATGTCTTGCAAAGCGCTGTTCTTTTGCCATCTTGTTGTAAGAAATTCTTGAATCCAAAAGCGACGACCCTCGTTATCCCTCCGGCTGACATGTTGATGTGATCTGATGTAAGTGGGCGTGGTGTGCGCGTAAGGTATGAGAGGGCATGACTGATGATCTCTGATCCAGTCATGACAGCGCTATTCTCAGCCTGCGCTCCAGCTGGATCAACTTTATGTTTTTTTACATAATTTATATATTTTATATTCAAACTGAAAACATGATGTGATTAACACTCAAGTCATATTATTACATGCAAGTGTGTTTGATTTATGGACCAAATTTTCAGATCAAGTTTATGGACCAAGTTAATTTAATTAATAAACTAATTATATAAAACTATTAATGCACTACAATTAAACTGGTTATATGCCTTTACTTATAAAAAATAAAAAACTTATTTAAAAAAATACCAAGCTTAAGGCATTTATTTTTTTATGCAGGCCATACACACAGGAGTGAAATGGTTAAGACCCCTCCCCCTACAAACACACACACATACACAGACAGGCAAAGACAGAGATGTAGGCTCAGATTGAGCAAGACCACATTCAAACAAACATATCTGACTTTCTGTGGGTCCTAGCTAATGAGTGTCAATTAGAAAGTTGTCCGGCTCGAGGAGTACAATATACATACCGATTTGTGTAACTGTAGATAAAACTAACAACCCCACTTTTGTCAAAAGGTGGCGCTACTGAGCCCTCACCACGCCCGTTTCTGAAACTTTGCACGTGTCTACTGGCTAATAAATGTGATGTGTCTGTCGAGTTTCATGCAATTTCAAGCATGCTAAGGGTCTCAAAAGCATCCTAAAAGCATCCTAAAAGAAGGGTAAAGTTTGATGCGTCGCCACGGCAACAGTTTCAAAGATATCAAGAATCCATTCACAGGTCTACATCTGCCGTATGTTTACATTATACAGATGACGTTTGAAGCAAATCGGGTAAAAATAAAAGGGTGATATCAAAGCATTTTGAAAGTGACACACTTCCTGCTGCCAGTTGGTGGCGCTATAACTTTGACTCACAATAGTCACATCCATGTGATCGTCCTCTTACAGCGAACACACTGCTGAAGTTTCATCAAGATCAGTTAATGTATGCTGAAGTTATAACAAACTTCCTGTTTCACGTTTCTCGCCATGATTTCGTTTCCTCGCCACGGCCAAACCGTTCGAGATATCAAAAATCCCCTCGCAAACTTTCATCCTCAATGTCTTGACTTCACGCTGACCGAGTTTTGTCGAATTTGGATCAAAGCTCTAGGAGGAGTATTTAAATACCATTGCGAGCGTTTTACAAACAAACCTCAATAGCCGACTTCCTGTTGGGCTGGGGTAAAAAGTAAAAGCGCGAGGTATAGATGAAACTATGAGATCAACATGTGCACCGAGTTTCCATATTATTACATACAAGCGTGTTTGAGTTATGGACCAAGTGTTCGGACCCCGTTCCAGGGGGCGCTGACGAGCCCCCTGCCACGCCCGGGTACCAGCTTCAGCCCGGCTCTGATGGCCGCGGGTTCTGACCCGTGTGCAAAGTTTCAAGAGTTTTCGAGCACGTTAAGGGCCCCAAAAATGCCCAAATAGTCGTAAGAAAAATAATAATAATAATAAATATAGCTGCGAGCAGCGATGGCGGGCCCAAGCCGGTGGCACCGCAACCCCGGTTCTTTAGTTACCTAAATGCACCCGGGTGGCGGTGCCGAAGGCTTTGGCCCTTTTATGATTAAATGTTAAAACGGCTTGCCATACTCTGTCATTTCGACTAGTCACAATTATGTTACAGATATCTTAAATGATAATACAAACTATCCAAAATGTAATTACGAATAGACAGAAAGACGTTGTTGATATCTACAATGTTAATTCCGGACAGGCAAACTTAGCTTTTAAATGTTAAAAGGGCTTGCCATACAGGGACGTAGGCTCAGAGAGAGGCTCACCATATTCAAACCAAAATATCTGACTTCCTCTTGGTCCGAGCTAATGACTATGTATTAGAAAGTTGTCCGGCTTGAGGAGTACAATGTATATAGCGATTTTTGTAACTGTAGATAAAACTAACAACCCCACTTTTGTCAAAAGGTGGCGCTATTTAGTCCTTGCACTATGCCCGTTTCTGAAACTTTGCACATGTCTACTGGCTAATAAATGTGATGTATCTGTTGAGTTTCAAGCAATTTCAATTTCAATTTGACTGTTGAAAAGAAGTGCGCCGATTAGATACTCAGGATCGGTATCGGCTCTGACACTGCCATCTTTGACGAGGCTGATTCAAATTCTATATTGTGCATATACTATTCTATGTTAGGCACAAAGGCACAAAAATTTCTAAAGTACCATAAAGTTTTTGTGTACTGTATTATTAGTGTTCTGAAGCTATTATGTGATATAGAATTAATAATTTAATCATTAATTCAAGAAAACAAAACTTTTCCCTCTCTGCGCCTGTCAGTCATTCTCCATTCAGCATTCAAACAGCACGTCACATTCGTTACAGTCAATGACGAAACGATCTTCAAGATGATTGAATGTTAATCCTATTATACTGGATCTTTAAGATAAAGGTCTAAAGGTCTATATTTTCGAATGAAGAAACTTTTCTTGCTGGAACTGCTGTAACTTAACCGTGTTACTTTTCTACCGGTGTCGGACGCTGTCGGTTAGATTACAACACTAGAGTCAGAGCACTATAATTGTTCTTCACGCACACAGTAACTGAAAAATTTAAAACCTTAAAAGAAAGGCTCAATAAACTATTGCCATAGATAGATAATGTATAATACACTGTTCATAAATATGTATTTCCTTTGTGCTTTGAACTTTTCAAT
>NW_024121743.1:2097449-2126670 GCF_016745375.1 Pimephales promelas
AATAAAACACATGTGTATGCTGGTCGTGCTCATATGTAAATTGCGTAAGCTTATTTCATCAATTAGATCGAAAAAGATCTACCCTCATCACGAAGAAATCTGTGGTTAAAGTGGCAAAAGACGGATTAAAACACCAGGTGTAACCAGGAATGTGTGTCCCTCGTCCACTCGTGATCGAATTTGGGCTATAAGTACAAAGGTTACATACGCATTAAACACTTGTACATACCAGAGGAGTTTTCCATCGTAATGAAACTCGTCATGATGAGATACTCTTTGCCTTCGCTCTCGTTCTTCTTCTTTTCTTAGTCTCCTCCATATTCAAGCAGGAATCTCCCTTGTGAAACTCAGAGCAAACTGAACACTCCTCTCCCTACACAAAACAGAGAAGAAGAAACACCATCACTGTAAATAACATATCATGTACATGACACAGCTTTATTAAACACATTAATTTCACTTAAACTTCACTTCACTTAAACTTAACTCTATCAAACCATTTAACTCACCTTTAAAATCATTGATTAATCTGTCTTTGTTCTGAAGTGAAAACTACGCCTCATCCAGTGGCTTGGGCTCTCAGAGTGTCTGCTGTCATAGAAAAGACCCTCATTAATACTAGTCAAAAGACCCTCATTAATACTCAATATTGCATTTCATTTGACATATTCAGCAGGTTTGTTTTCAGTATAAACATTAAGACTGACAGTTCTATTAGTACAGATTATATGGTATTACATGCAGGAGGAATAAGAGCATGACCAATCTCTAAAGCCAGCAGAACTGCAGTAATATTTACAGTAGCATGTCAGGATACTGTACTGGGGAAACCTCGCCCCTTCACAGAGTCATGACATCTCCTTATTTTGATCATGGCTAGCCTATTTTATTTTACAATTACAATTATATTGCAAACTAGTTAAACTGTCAAACATAGTTAAAACTAGTTAAACTGTCAAACATCTCATATTCTCTCCTGACAGTCTGTAAACAGAATGGCGATCACTGTAAAGGTCGTTAGCATCGTTAGCATCTGGCGCTAGCGGCTTCATTACAGTAAACCGAGCAGCAAAGAGCTTACAAGACATGCACAAACAAGACAAACTGACCTACAAGCTATTAAACAGCAGTAAAGCTTACCTTTCCAGTAATAGTTGCTTTAAACAGGTCCAAATCACAGGTGTCTTCTCAGCTGCAGTTTCCACCCGGTCCAAACAGGAAATAAACGCGACGCTAAACTATGATTATTAGACCATATGGATTATAATAAACGATATTGTAGAATAATAATACTATTATGTATGTAAATAGCCATCTATGATATAGTCTATGATATAGCAGTTAACAGTGTGGTTAGGGTCGCGTTTCTCCATTAAACTGATTGCGAACAGCTTTCAAGCTATTTTCATTTTTCATAATATGATATTTACGGATTATTTATCATTGCAGGGTCACTCTGCATTTATATATTTCATTGACAATTGATAAATTATAAAACAATAATGTTTAAATAGTTAGTAAACTGCATTAACTCGTGTGAGGTAAACACATTAACACAGTGGTCTGACAAAACCCGAAATTATGAGGACTTCCGGCGGTCACAGCCAATCACAAACTGCGATTTCATACACAAGTGTGAATATTCATGAGGAGGTGCAGTACCCCAGACCCACCTACAGGGGCACTGTCTCGATACACACGTTTTACACAAAATCATGTAAATGTGAACTATGGGGACTTGTGGAGAAATTTTGGATTTGAGCTCCCTCTAGGTATAGAAGCACTTCTACACTGTTAGAATTATGAGGACACCGGTCATGTCCCCATAATTCAAAATGTCCCCATAGTGTTGTGTGTATTCATGTGAAATGTCCTCGTAATTCACAAAAACCAACACACACACACACACACACACACACACACACACACACACTTTCTCCCTCTCTCAAGAAGCAAAAACATGACTGCTAAAGGTTGTATCAGCGATGGCGGGGTAACATCACTTAACATCACGAGTGATATTCCCTTAGGCCACGCCCCCTTGTCTCCCCAAAGTATTATAAGCAATCATGCGCATCCCGTGTGCAGAATGATGCACTTGAAGCAACACCAAGTCACAGCACGCAACGCTTCACATTGAAAAGAACATAGCGAAGGGATGGTATCTATAATCTATGCTTAGTAGGGCTGCACGATTTGGGAAAATGTCATATTGCCATTATTGAGCCAATATTGCAATTGCGATTTGCGACTCCGATATAATAAAATGGTTTCATGAGTCCAACTTGCTTGGTTCTAAAGTAAAATGCACACACAGATTAATGTTTATTTCTCAACTCAAACTAAAAACAACAACAACAACAATAAATGATTGATAACACCTATAATGATCAATAAACCATCAACCAAACAAACATTACAGTGATTCCATCAATTGAAAGCCATCAACTTTTTAAAAAATTATTAGGCTTAAAAAAATATATAACAGCTTTTAAATTAAGTGAACTTCAAACAATCCCCACATAAACCCATAATAAAAAACATATTTACCTGTGCCCTTCCTGTCTTAACAGGTACAGAAATTGAATAAAGTTATCAAACAGTCTGCGCTGCCTGAATCATAAATTATATATATAATAATCCTTATTAAAGCTACAAAAGTTCTTTACTCAAGATCAGTGAGTAATTTTCTAATTTCCCTTTGTTCTTTTAACTTTACTGAAAGAACGCTTTATTCGCTGCTGGCCCTTTAAGAGCACCCGTTGCCGAGACGCGGATCTCACACGCGCCTCATAGCACAACACAACTCTTTTCATCCATAGACTTTTCTTATGTTATGAAGATACTAGACAAAACCACATTTTGGCATAATTGTGTGTGCTATTGTTCGTTCAAGCTCGAAAGAGAACTGTTTATTCTGGGCTGGCACACGGTCAGTGCATGCGCATTATGCGAGTATCATCTATTCTAATCTAGGGCACTCACAGGCAGCTTTTCACTTCTTGTCGTGCAAAATGCGAAAAGGCATTTGAACCAATAAGAGGGGGATCTTGTAACACTAGTCAAAGGATGACAAAAAAGAAGAGATGCTGCGCTAATAGCCCTACTTTGTTTATTTCATATAAAATCGCGGCATTTTGCGTTATATAATTGCATAGGTTTGAGATCGCTATTACAACTGCGATATAATTAATCGTGCAGCACTAATGCTTAGTGTATTCTAAAGGGCAATAAACTCCACTCCAGCAAGATAGTCATTTTATGCAAATCATAGATGCCTTATCTACAAATAAAGTATAATATTGGGAACATTGATCTTTAAGAGAGTGTCGTCGTGTTAAGGCCAATTTATACTTCTGCGTCGAGGGTACGCCGTAGTGTACGGCGTTGGCTACGCACGTAGGCGACGCCGTTGTGAGCATTTATACTTCTGCGTTCAGGTCTTGGTTGCTCTGCAAGTACTGCTCCGAAACGCTAGTTGGCGGCGGAGAGTTTTAATGTTCCACTGTGTTTAGATTCCTCGCGGCTAGGTTACTACGAGTGAAAGAGAGCTGATCATGTTGGAATTGGAGCTTATTAAGGTGGAAAAACAGTTCACTTTAGTGAAATTACTAAAACTGAAAGGCAGAAATGAGAGAAGACTTCGGAGGAGATGAAACGTGTGGAAATCATAGACAGTGGTGGAAATGCGTGAGAAGGTACGTGCGGAAATGCGTAGGAGGAAATGCGATGCTACCAAGCCGACCAATCACCGATCTTGCGGTCCGCGTCGTCGCGACGTGTAGTTACATTTTTGAGGAGGTGCGCGTCAGGCGACGGCGAAGGGTACGCGGAATGGGACGCGTCTGTGCGTATGCTACGCCGTACCTACTGCGCGCACCCTACGCAGAAGTATAAATTGGCCTTTACTGTCGCAACCGAACGCGACGCGCTTTGTGAATGCTGATGCATGGAGAATGACTGAGGCGAGATGACTTTCCGTTAACTTTAACTTAGAGACTAAAATATTAATTTTACCACACATTAAGCTATTGAATGACTTTAGAAGTCTTGGAATATAGTTCGAAAACTTGATTGTGCTTTACAAATTTTATGCCTTTAGTGGGGCTTAACAAAATAACACAATATGCAGAATGTCGACGTCACTTATAGGCTAAACTGTTTTTATAGATAAAACTATTTACATTCGGCAGTCATGAAAACAAATCTCAGATAACGTTGACTAGGTAACAATGTGTAATTTTGCGCCGGAGTTCTCCTTTAACTTACATTAGCTAGCTAACTACGAACGAGCTAACCAGATAACATTAACAAATTGACAAGCACTTACTGGGCACAGTGGGCAGAATGGCTCTTCAAATGACGGACGAAATTGGAGGTTGTCATCTGACTGTCCGCGATCTTAACGTTGCATGTCTTGCAAAGCGCTGTTCTTTTGCCATCTTGTTGTAAGAAATTCTTGAATCCAAAAGCGACGACGACCCTCGTTATCCCTCCGGCTGACATGTTGATGTGATCTGATGTAAGTGGGCGTGGTGTGCGCGTAAGGTATGAGAGGGCATGACTGATGATCTCGTGATCCAGTCATGACAGCGCTATTCTCAGCCTGCGCTCCAGCTGGATCAACTTTATTTTTTTTACATAATTTATATATTTTATATTCAAACTGAAAACATGATGTGATTAACACTCAAGTCATATTATTACATGCAAGTGTGTTTGATTTATGGACCAAATTTTCAGATCAAGTTTCTGGACCAAGTTAATTTAATTAATAAACTAATTATATAAAACTATTAATGCACTACAATTAAACTGGTTATATGCCTTTACTTATAAAAAATAAAAAACTTATTTAAAAAAATACCAGGCTTAAGGCATTTATTTTTTATGCAGGCCATACACACAGGAGTGAAATGGTTAAGACCCCTCCCCCTACAAACACACACACATACACAGACAGGCAAAGACAGAGATGTAGGCTCAGATTAAGCAAGACCACATTCAAACAAACATATCTGACTTTCTGTGGGTCCTAGCTAATGAGTGTCAATTAGAAAGTTGTCCGGCTCGAGGAGTACAATATACATACCGATTTTTGTAACTGTAGTTAAAACTAACAACCCCACTTTTGTCAAAAGGTGGCGCTACTGAGCCCTCACCACGCCCGTTTCTGAAACTTTGCACATGTCTACTGGCTAATAAATGTGATGTGTCTGTCGAGTTTCATGCATTTTGAAGCATGCTAAGGGTCTCAAAAGCATCCTAAAAGCATCCTAAAAGAAGGGTAAAGTTTGATGCGTCGCCACGGCAACAGTTCCAAAGATATCAAGAATCCATTCACAGGTCTTCATCTGCCGTATGTTTACATTATACATATGAAGTTTGAAGCAAATCGGGTAAAAATAAAAGGGTGATATCAAAGCATTTTGAAAGTGACACACTTCCTGCTGCCAGTTGGTGGCGCTATAACTTTGACTCACAATAGTCACATCCATGTGATCGTCCTCTTACAGCGAACATACTGCTGAAGTTTCATCAAGATCAGTTAATGTATGCTGAAGTTATAACAAACTTCCTGTTTCACGTTTCTCGCTATGATTTCGTTTCCTCGCCACGGCCAAACCGTTCGAGATATCAAAAATCCCCACACAAGCTTTCATCCTCAATGTCTTGACTTCACGCTGACCGAGTATCGTCGAATTTGGATCAAAGCTCTAGGAGGAGTATTTCAAATACCATTGCGAGCGTTTTACAAACAAACCTCAATAGCCGACTTCCTGTTGGGCTGGGGTAAAAAGTAAGAGCGCGAGGTATAGATGAAACGATGAGATCAACATGCGTACCGAGTTTCATATTATTACATGCAAGCGTGTTTGAGTTATGGAGCAAGTGTTCGGACCCCATTCCAGGGGGCGCTGACGAGCCCCCCTGCCACGCCCGGGTACCATCTTCAGCCCGGCTCTGATGGCCGCGGGTTCTGACCCGTGTGCAAAGTTTCAAGAGTTTTCGAGCATGTTAAGGGCCCCAAAAGTGCCCGAATAGTCGTAAGAAAAATAATAATAATAATAATAATAATAATAATAATAGAAAAGAATAATCCTAAGGAAAACAATAGGGCCTTCGCCCTTTCAGGGCTTGGGCCCTAATTAAACAAAAAGACAATGTAAACAACAACACTGTGAACCGATGTTCACTGGTGATAACCTACAGGTTCATCATCACACGGGGAAACATGGAGGCAAAATGACAAAATAATTAATGAGAATACCTAGCAAAAGTTTCTCCTGCTTCTAGCTCATGGACAGTGCCTACTCACACTCTCCGCCTTTGCAAGTTTCGGAAGGGAATGATTCAGATTTCCCACAGCCACTAGAAGACAGACGGGTTGCTCACATCACATCTACGTCGTCAAGCTCTGTTTTAGTCGGTTTGAGTCTGCGCGTCAGGAATGGAAGTGCTAAAAAATCGCTGAAAATGGGCTTCACTTGTCTCAATTGAGTTCCAATGAGATGGCTCTGTCCACTTCTTAAACTGTCTATGGATAATCCCCTATATTGCGTTACTCCCTAAAAAGGTAAGTAAATAATGTGTTACATTACTTTTGCGTTACTTTTACCTCACCTGGCCTGGGATTGCTTTTTTGTTTTTTAATAAAAGTTCTAATTTCGGCAAATGTAAAGGCCACCAAAAGGGAAAGGAATAAGCCTCAGGCTGAAGGAAATGCAAATTCATGCCTGTACATTAGAGCTTAAACAAACCTTCCAGCTGACATTCTGGATCACAGGAGAAGAGAGTTCAACTCTCTGGGTGCTTCTCAATACTCAAATTGATTCTTCCTTGTTTCCTCTCAACTCCATCCTTCACCCCATGAACTGGAATCCGATCAAACTCACCCATCTTGAAGGACATCTCAATTCTCTAACTGCACCGCGAGGAGGCGAGGAATGAGGGCTGAGGAAACTTGCTGAGGAGTCATGAGCGATTCTGCAATAAAAACAGCAACAACAAAAAGTGAAATCCAAAGTCATTTTTGCTGTTTCATGGTTGAATCGGATCATGTGAGGTCAGCGGCAAAGACATTGGCTAACAAAGTGAGATTGTGTTATTACATATTTAACAAATTTAATTATCGCATGTTTGCATTTCACCTTTTTAATTTCTTTTGAGGAATGCTGAATCTGTTTTTGTGCAAGTGAGATGAGTAAATGCCTGCTTACATTTAGTCTACGGTAACCACCATGTTTAAACAGCGCACTGTTCTCCAGTTCCTCTCAACATGGGGACAGGAGAGGTGTATAGCCCCAATAAATGGGACTCTTCCATTACTTATTTGATAAAGTAACAAAGACGTTTCGTTCTAAATTTAAAACTAATCAGTTATTTACTAGTTACTTCAAAAAAAAATCAATCTGATTACATAACTCACGTTACTTGTAATGTGTTACCCTCCACACTAATGGCATCACTGAATTTTGAATACTGAACCCTTTCAATAAACTATGACTCAAAGGGAAACCCAGACTTGAATCGTAAGTTTGAATAGCATCTGTACATTAAATGGTTCAATTATATACTGTATTTAAGTACTGAGTAATATTAAGCAACTACATGTACTATAGGGTTAGGATGGGATTAGGATTTGGTTTGACTTAGTTGCATGTAATTATGCATAATTTACTGTTATCACTATAGCAAGTACATGTAATGTAACAAGAACTGAGTGTTACCTAATATTATTTAATGCATAATTACAACAAACTAACTCTAAACCAAACCCTAATTGTAACCCTAACCCTATCACTCTTAGAAGAAAAGGTTCAATATAGAACCTTAAAAGGTTCTAAAGCGCTACGTATTTGGAACCCCTAAAATGCAATGAGTGTGAATGATCCCAAAATTCAAGATATGGGGGTTAAAAAAATGTCATTAATCAATATCACATGAAGAGTGCCATTTCAGTTTTTATCCTTTCAAAAATCTGCATGATAAAAATGTGAAAAATTAATTTACTACAACAGTTTAATAAACAATAATTTAATTACAACTACAAAATGTTGCAGAATAATGTAATATATGAATGAATAATAGCCTTTAAAGAACCTTTGTGCCAAAAGTGTTCTTTCTTGTCATTATTGAACCTTTTTTTTTTTAGCATAAAATGTCCTTTGGAGTTGATTAAAGAACCCTATGCTACATATATAGAACACTTTTTTCTAAGAGTGTAGTAAGTACATGTTGTTTTTAAATATTAAAATAAAGTGTAACCCAAAATAATAATGTTACATTAAGAACATTATGCATTGTTTAGGAATCTTTTTGGAAAAAAAAAAAAGTGATAAATGCGTTTTGGCATTGAGTGGTTTTACAGAGTTACTCAACGACAATGACTGGATATAAGAACATACACACCAAAAACTTACATTTCTTATATTTGTATTGGTTTACTTTTGCTTGGGCCCAGGGTGCCTTACAGCAGTACGTTAAATATTCATGATACTAACCACACAAAGGCAACCAGGCCACCACTGGCGATGCCACTGTGGTCTTTAGAGGAATGTCAATCCACAAACAAGACCTCCCAAAAAACTCTGCTCCAGGCTTCAATCTCTGACTCTCTCTCTCTCATTCTCTCTCTCCGTTTCTCTCCGCCACACATCCTAAGGCTCACCCAGGCCCGGCTCCTTGGGATCTGCTCCAGCCTGCCAAGCCAACGCCAGCTTGCATTATTATCATATTTCATCAATTATGTAAACGATGCCCTGCTGAGTGTGCCTGCAACAGAGCACCATCAGGTCCCGCCCCTAAACGCATGCAAATGAGCTTGCCTGCAGGCGTGAACTGACCTCCGCCTCTCCCCGTCTCGCAGCTTACCGTGATTCGCTCTCCTGCGTGTCAAGCAGCCCAGAACCCTGGACCCATGAAACCTCGAGCAGCAAGCCCCATGGGCCAGCTCTGCCGATGCTTGTATACCCGCAAATGTTTCTGAGCGAGTTGTTCGTCTTTGCAGTGTTTTGAAAAATTTACATTTCTTGACTTGAACTTGATCCGGTAGTCAGTGAGCCAAGGCCATTGCATAGCCTCTGTACAAATTTTATGAGCTTGAGGAGGAGTGTGTTTAACAAATATTTATTTTATATGAGGGGGAGGACTAGAGTCGGTGCTATGGAGAAGCGATTCTCGACTGGTTTCGCTTCAGATTTTTCAAGTACCAAAATGATTTATTTTATGAAAGTAAAAATTGTTTATGAAACAAAACTTTAAAATGTTTTTGAAATAAATGAATTCTTAATCTCTGCCATCAATAATCCACCACATTATTGTCAGCACAAGTACATTAAACAAACTTGTTGTTCAATGTAGTCTGGGTCTTTATTTATTTTTTTAGTCTATGTCAGCTTCATTTGGCTATATTTTGTCAAGTGACATAAGAAATACTGTAGAATTTAATTTGATGCTTTTGTTGCTGTTCACTCTTTGAATATACCTAGCTGGGGGTTATGAGTCATGATCCACCAGTTTCTTAACCCCTGATGTCATTTTGTCCATTCTTTACAAAACCACCTTCAATCCAATCTAAACAATTTGCCTTACTTTTATCAAGGTGCCCATTTCTTCCCATATTCACAGAATTTTATAATCACCTTGAGCACAATATGAACAGAATTTCACTCTTTTTTTTATTCTGTCTCTAAGTTGTCACCAAAAATGTTACTCAATGAAAACTCTTATCATTGTGTGAAATGGTTCTTTGTCTATAATCGGCAAGCCCACTCAATTTTCAATGTCAAAGGCAAGGACGCGTACTGGCCTCCAGGACTGAACGGAAACTCAATGAGTTTGAGATACACATATCTGAGCTTCATTAAGCAGAAACTATAGAGCTCTGAAAGGAAGAGAAGAGTCAGGACTTTCACTCAATGGAATTTCATATCTGCCTAATCCGCTACCTCTCTTCTGTTTTACTGATATATATCTACTCTAGATAAGATGACTGATGCTGCTGAAAGGCCATTCTCCCCAATAATTGAATAAATGAAAAAAAAAATGAATACATTTAGCCAACAATTTTTAAATCCCCAACTGAAGTTTTGATCGGGCAAATGGTGTTTATGTCTATTTATAATCTAAGAGCCCTTTCTTGTTTGATCCGGACTTTCGGACTTTTCAGTTTGGTCCGAATCAAAATTATAGGTGTGAAAGCTCCCCCGGACCACGGTCCAGACCAAACAGATGAAATTTGGTCAGACGAAAAGAGGTAGTCTCGGTCCGGATCAAATTGAAAAAAGATTTGGTTCGTTTCTAGTGTGAAAGCATTTCTGTATGTTTCAGACTTTCAGACCTTTTACAGGAAGTTCTGGTGGTTCTCAAAAAGCCGAAAAAACAGAACGTGGCAGGAGAAATGAGCCGTGGTAGCACATGATGAGGTTTTTAATTGAAGTATGGTCTGATGACATAAGAAGTCAACTTGCAGTCTTCTCGTTTCCTGGCGGCGACGATAAAATGTTTACACGATGAGGACGTTCGTTTGACAAATTTGAACTAGCCTTGTGTATAGTTAGTGCTGCTCCATAAAAATAACAATATATTTGCAACAATATGCGTCTGTTCGTTCATGATGTCAAAGTTACACGCCGGATTGACAACACGCTGACATCAGACGCACGTCCCTTTACTAAACCAATCAATGTCAAGATGCAGCCCACATAGATGATGACGACAGAACGCAACTATAGCCGCTTTCCGACCAAGTAGTTACAGGAAAACTCGGTTTTGCTGCTTGCGTTCGCACTGGCCAAGTGGCCATAGGAACTGGTAGGAGGGGTAAGGGAGTGACGCAAGCAAGGCGACAGTCTTTATAGCGTCATCACTAGACGTAGCGCGGCCACATACAACAACAACAAACCAGCATGGAGGAGGCTATTGCAATGTTCCTGTTCTACCTTGCCGGGACCTTAATAACGGAGTACGAACGGCGGCGTTTGCTAAAACACACAGCGCATGGCAGATAGCGAGCTACAAGTTCCGTGTTGACAGTGGGCGTGACTTATAAGTTGAACCAATCAACGTAGACCTAAGGAAAGGGAACTAAAAAAGTCCTCGCTCTAGATTAGGTACTGAAAGAGTTATAGGAACTACGGTCTGAGGAACTAAAAAAATCCCCAATTTAGTCCGGTCGGAACATGAGAAAACGTATAGGAACGTTAGGTTCTAGGAACTGCAAATATCCCTCCGGTCGGAAAGCGGCTAATGTCACGTAAAGTTCTTTAGTGCGCTCGCATAATTGCAGTGTGAAACCAAACCAAAACTTTCTGAAAGTATAAAATGTATCAAAACATGAACTTTGGTTTGGACCTTGGTGCGGACTTTCAGGTGTGAAAACGCCCTATGTGTCTATAAGATGACCATTTAAACAATACATTACTACTACATTACTAACAGACACGGACGGACGGACGGACGGATGGACTGACAGACAGACAGACAAGTCAAGTCACATTTATTTATATAGCGCTTTTCACAATACAGATTGTATCAAAGCAGCTTCACACTGATAACATGAAAGTAGCACAACACAGATCAACAACATTGCTAAACACTAAATAACCCCAACTGAGCAAGCTCAAAGCAAGCCAAAAGCAAGGCGACAGTGGCAAGGAACCAAACTCCATCAGATTGGATGGAGAAAAAACCTTGGGAGAACCCAGGCTCAGTCGGGGGCCAGTTCTCCTCTGGCTTACATTCATATTGTTTAAATATAAATATTAAATATAAATATTGTTTATGAATCAAACGGCGCCATAACATATTGCAGGCGTTGAGTCGTCTCTTCACAGGCGTTGAGTCGTCTCATCACAGGCGTTGGGGCATCCGAAATCCCTGTGAGAGGCTGGACACAAAACTGGACCTGACGAACGCCATTTTTCTCGGGACAAGCGTCCCGAGATAACAGCAGAAAGGCAGATGGGAAATAATTAGCATAGCTGATGTTCATAATGATTTCCGTTATAACTCACAAACTCTCCGTAACCTGAACTCTCCACAACCCAACCATACGCGTCGACCCGTTTGTCTAAAAGGCTGTCGAGCCCCACTGGTGCGTTAAGCAGTTTCAGTGGCAAACGGTTCCGTATGGCATAACAGAGGACTAGAAGGTAAGCATTATGTGAATGCTTGACTAAAGAGAAGCGTCTTTAATCTAGTTTTAAACTGTGTCAGCGAGTCAGAGGCTCGGACCGTATCGGGAAGGCCATTCCAGAGTTTTGGAGCTAAATGCGAGAACGCCCTCCCTCCTTTACTGGACTTCGATATCCTAGGAATGACCAGAAGCCTTGAATTTAGTGATCTTAAGGAACGCGGTGGATTGTAGGGCGAAAGAAGGTCCGTTAAGTACACAGGTGCTAAACCATTTAGGGCTTTATAGGTCAGTAGCAGTATTTTGTAGTTGATGCGGAACTTAATAGGTAACCAGTGTAGAGATGATAAAATCGGTGTTATATGATCATATTTTCTTGACCTAGTAAGAACTCTAGCAGCTGCATTTTGTACTAACTGTAGCTTGTTTATTGAGGATGCAGGACAACCGGCTAATAAAGCATTACAGTAATCTAGTCTCGAGGTCATGAATGCGTGAACTAATTTGTCTGCATCAGAGATAGATAGCATGTTACGCAGCTTAGCAATGTTTCTAAGGTGGAAAAAGGCTGTTCTTGTAACATATGAAATATGATCTTCGAACGACAAGTTGAGGTCTAGTATAACACCCTGGTCTTTTACTGTAGTGGATAAAGTAACAGGACATCCGTCTATATTAAAGTTGTATTGTGAGAGGTTTTGTGAGTAGTTTTTTGGACCAATAAGTAATACCTCCGTTTTATCTGAATTTAATTACGCGTCATCCAGCATTTTATATCTTTGAGACACTCTGTCATTTTAGATGAGTTAGTGTTTTCATCTGGTCGTGATGAAATATTTAATTGAGTGTCGTCAGCGTAACAGTGGAAATTAATTCCATGTTTTCTTATAATATTACCAAGTGGCAGCATATATATTGAGAATAGCAGAGGGCCTAAAACCGATCCTTGCGGTACTCCATAGTCTACTGACGTTATCTTTGATTTTTTCCCATTTAAACAGACAAAATGAGAACGGTCCGATAAGTACGATCTAAACCAGCTTAATGCCTGTCCCTGGACACCGGTGAAGTTTTGTAGTCAATCCAAGAGTATTATATGAGACAGACAGACAGACAGACAGACAGACAGACAGACAGACAGATAGATAGATAGATAGATAGATAGATAGATAGATAGATAGATAGATAGATAGATAGATAGATAGATAGATAGATAGATAGATAGATAGATTACTAGTTAAATTCTAGTGCAGAATTTGGCAACATATTTGTTTTTCTCAGAGTGCAATGCAATATGTCTCTCATTGGTTTAGACTGTCACAGAGCACAAAGAACAAGAAGTTTATACCAAGGCTGCTGCTGGAATCAGACTGAGGCTAATTGCTTTCATAGTGAGAAGTGACCCCAATGACGTTTGATATTTGCACTGCAGTCAGCCTGAGCTGTCAGATGAAGACAGCTCTATCAGAGTGACAGTTTTCTATGCAAAACAAAACAGGTGATTTCCCTTTCTCTGTCACTCCACTGTTATGCATGATAGACAGTTATTCAGATATCAGTGAAACAGAAGAACAGAGCTGCTAAAGGCTCTCCTCTCTCAGTAGGGACGCTTCTCTGGCTGTCTGATATAGATTTAAAACTAACTCCAAATTACAGTTCACTTTTGTCAACAAACTCACTAGTGCCTCACATATAATCATCCAGAACAGATTCATTTATTTGAATTGATATATAGCAGGTATTTTGAGTATAATTTCTGTGCAAAAATAAATGTATTCTATTTGCAGCAAGACGTGCTTTTAGATTATAATTATTTACGGTTGACCCTTTTAGATTTTTTTTTTCTTCTTTTCTTGATGAAATATTCCAGGCTAAATACAATTTAATTGCTCTAGAAAGATTATGTGAAATTTTATCAATTATGGCTGAAAAATAATTTTGAGTTGGCCCTCAAATTAAAAACGTTTTACTTGCGCTTGCAATTGATCCATACATTGGATCATACAGCAAAACATTTTTTGTTTTATTCATTTCCAAGTATATTCCACACTGAAATAAATGACGATAAATGTAATAAAAAAGTTCTGAACATTTAATGAGGTGAGAAAAAATTTTGACAAGGAGGTAATTGTTTAGTCCTGGCCCTGGCAGGTTGATAAATTCACTGTAAAAGTACACATATCGATTGTAGCAATCAAAAGCTCCTGTCCTAAAACTCAAAGATGGTACAATTAAATTCGTCAGACCATCCCTATTGGAAATCAATGCTAGCTAGGCTTTGATGGAGCTTGAGCTGTTAGCTATGTTGAGACAATCTGGAGGAAATGGGCACTGAGGGTGATCGTGACTGCAATTTCGGCCCCAACAATCCAAATCCTGCTTTCCCCCTCCTACTTTATTGAAGGTAACTATATAGACTGTCAGATTGGCTCTATCTCTAGCCTGTCAGCGGCTCGAGAACTCTCTGCCTTGACAGCCCAACCTGACTCACTCTGATCAATACAGAAAAGCAGTACTACTCATCCATTATGTCCCTTTGTGGAAAGAGACAAGAGTGAGACTGATAGAGAAAGGGAACCGATGGGAAGACCAAACCGTGAGATATTTAGAATAAGATTTATATAGACTTGGTATCAAAACTGGCAGTTGTGGGGATAATGCTGGAGTTTGATTTGATTTCGGCTGTTCTTGCTTACAGTCTGTCAAGACCAGGGGTTCTAGCGGAAGAAAATTCATTCTGAAGTCTATCTGACCAGGGATATCTGAGCCGTGCATGTCTGACATGGTAGCTGATGTATTCAGTCTGAAAAATGCAACACAGTCTCATGAAAGTGCGTATCTATACCACAATTGTCATTTCTCATGGCATTTATACGCCAAAAATGTTTTTTTTTTTTTTTTGCATGCATATGCTACGCACTGAAAACCCTTGGGTAGGTTAATGGGGAAGGTGGGTGGGGAGGCATATACGGCATAAAGTGCGTATCATATGCACACGAAAAATGCATACCATATACACGCAAAAACTATTTTTGGCGTATAAATGGCACAAGAAATGACATTCGTGCCATAGATACGAACTTTCATGAGATCGGGTTTAAAAAATGCTGGGTTGTTTTAACCCAATTTTGGGTCAAATATGGACAAACCCAGCCATTGGGTTAAATATTTAAATTACATTTTTAACCCAATGTTTCAATCCATATTTGACCCAAAATTAGGTTAAAACAACCCAGCATTGTTTAAAGTGTTGTTTTAGTTAGTAACATTCATTGTAAATGTAATGAATTACAGCAATGAAATCATGATACATGACCACAATCCTGAATCTAATTTTGTAATTATTATAATTTGGTTTGCAATGCATGTTAAATCTGAGCAACATATTCTCTTGATTCAATTGATATATTATGTACATAAAAAAATAGATATTTAATGTGACACTTTTGTACAATTCCTGCACTCACAAAGACTCAACAAAATGCTGTGAACTGTGAAAGTGTCTCACACACACTGTTTTTCAATGCCCATGTTTCCTGTTTTTCCCCACTGTTTTCTGTCATCTCTGTGAATATTTTAATTAAAAGGATGAGAATTGTACCCTATTACCGTATATAGGTTTTTCTGTAGCATTGCTGAAAAAAAAAATGGGATCTACGATTTTTAAAATGTAGGTTGCAGCAATGGCTCTTGTTGTACATAACATTAATTTACACTGTTTAGGGATAGGTTGTAGATTTTGAAGCAACTTTTTGTGTTAAATGAATTCCAGATCTGTTCAAAGTGTTGCTTTTCTTTCTTACAGCATTTGCTCAAAAACAATTAAGATCAGTGTTGGAATGTGACAAACACTTTTAGCTCCTAAACAAACATAAAAAGCTAGTAGCATAAAACAACTGTGTAGCGTAACACGAATTATGGTGTTTTCTATTTTTTTTTCTTCAGAATTTCTTTAGATCTCAATAGCTTCAACGGCACCTTTTGGTTCAGTTCTTCAGTGGAACATCATCTGTTTTCTGAAGCAAACATGACATAGATAATAAATAAATGCTGGCATTTTATTTATACATTTTGTCCCATATGTCTTGGGAATGCAAGCTTTGTGTGGCATCAATAGCACTGAATTGCATTGACATTCTGTTAAATCAAGGTACAAATAATTAGTGTCATCTAAAAAAAAACAGGGCTTTTTTTAGGTGACTCTGGCTCTGTATTTGCAAACCTGGTCCTTTCTCTGCATATTGAGTATATTGAGTGCAATGACACAAAGGGACATGATTTTGACCAGAGCACCACCCGCTCCTTTTGATCCGATCCTGGGAGCCCTGTGTGATTTCCAAGTGTTGGACAATCCAACCCCCCTAACCCCCCCCCCCCCCCCCCCCCCCCCCCCCCCCCCCCCCACACACACACACACACACACACAATCCCTTTGGCTTTTACGCTGAAAAGAACACACAACAGGCATTGTTCAGAGGATGACTGTCCTCTGTCATTGTTCTCTTTGTCAAAAATCATTATGCAGAACGACAAACAGGTGTTCGGTAGCTTGCGAAGGTCAGTGTCAAATTCATGAGCTTCAGCATCCAACAATCCTATTGAATTTTATTCGTTGAATAATAAAATCAAGTAGATATTGTCAAGTTTAGTGTAATTAGATTTGAGTATCAGAATATGTAAGGAAGCTGAATAGCTGAAGGTGTATAGCTCATTGTATTTAATATAGAACCACAATAAACTCTTCACTTTTTAAATGAGGATTTCCAATATGTCTATAAATATTTAAACAGATGACAGAGACCTGTCAAAACTGGAGCAAGTTTGACTGAATATCATCAAGGAGATGAATTTTTGTAATAAAGAAATCAATATGGCAGAATGTGGAATTGAGACCAAGAGTGTATTGTAAATATAGTCCCAATGGGTCAATATGGCATAATGAGATTTCAACACACACGACGCAAGCACGCGCACACACACACACACACACATCATCATCATCATCTTTCAGACAATCTCAGCTGGCACTTACACTTGACATTTTTTGGTGGTGAAAGGTCTAGTTTCTGACAGACACTGCCATTGCATTAGTCTGACATTCAGCTGGTGGATATGAGCAAATCAAAATGTACACATGAATTACCACAGAATCATTGTCTCATTTGCTTGTGTGTTAAAATAAAGTATGAGAAGTCAAATCTTTATATTTACGCTTTTTTTGTGAAATAAGCCGACATTCTAACAAAGCATTAATAACCAGTCTGTGTGTGTATAGGCAAAGCACAGTAAGTTGAAGTGTATTTTTCACCACGATCACCAAGTGGAATTGCAGAAATAATGATTGTTATTACAGAAAACACATTTTCCAAACATTCCCTTGTCTGCCATTGGTTAGAAAACAGACATTTCCACCACCAACTCATGCCATTGTCTGAAACATTTCTGTCATAGAAACAGATTTACTGTAATAGCGTTGCCTCAGAATAACGTCACATTAAGTGCTCAGGCACTTAATTGCATGCTATTTAATGCATACAAATTTATATTACAGTTTTTCTCCATTGGTTTGGCTCATTTCTTGAAACAGAAATTACATTCTCATAACTCTAAGATCATATGGCAAAACAGTCTTACAGTTCAGCACAACACTATAGCTCACTTGCAAAAGCTCATATCTCTCCCAAAACAGTTCACTCATGCTTCAAAACTAAATTCATTTCTCATATAAAGAGTCAGTGCCACCAAAATGGCAAAGATCCTTCTCAATTGCTTTGGCTCATTTCTTGAAACAGACCGGACGTTCTTAACACTCTTGGTGCTTTTGCCAAAATAACATGGATGGTTCGGCACAACACCATGGTTCACCTGGCAAAACTAAATTTCCTTCCCATTTAACCAGTCAGTGACCCCAAAAACTTACGTAGTCCCTTTGGCATTGTGTAAGCACTGCAAGTCAAAATGTTTAGATGTTTTGTCACTATGGCAGAGGACCATTGAAATATCCCTCATGTCCACCTTTCAGTCTTAGCCCAGTCCTTTATTGACAATGGTTACTGTACTGTTTTTTTGTAGAACAGAATAAAATTGTGTATGAACCTGAATTTTTTTTTTTTTTTTTTTGATTTTAGGGTAAGAGTATAGCCTCCAAGATTTGACATCACACATTGCACTCATACTGCCAAGGAATTGTAACCATTACCATTCACACATAGAAAGTAACTTCCATACATCACTGGTAAAAGAAAATACATTCTTAAAACAACATGGACAAGTTCTCCACAAATTCAATATACTGCTGGCCACTACTCCAGTGGTTCCAAACCTGGGGTATATGTACCTCTATGCAGAGGTCCTACAGGTGGTAGGACAGAAAGGGGAGGGGGAAATCATCATTGACTAGACTTACTGAAATGTTACAGTAAAACCCAAACCCTGTAAATGTATCAAATGTTCCAAGGGATTCATATATGGTATTCATGGTATTATGTTCTTGACTAATTTTGACAATTGATCAGACTATTGTGCATGTGATGACTTATACAATGAAATGAGGCTAACACGTTTTGGAGTGAACAATCATTAGACTGAGAATGAACAATCAGTTTAGATCAACAATATCTATTCACTTGGAAATTGTGCTAAATTTAGGCTACCTGTACTTAATCATTTGCAAAGATTGAGACATATACTTAGGCATTTGCAATTTGATGAACTGAATGAGAAATTCAATTCTGTTGTGAACAATTGCCAAGTAGTTTGGAGGTTTGTCCATGTTGTTTTGAGAATTTAATTTCTGTTTCAAGAAATGAGACAAAGAAATGGAGAAAAACTGTAATTAAGAATACAGTATACAGTATACTTTAAATATAATCAAATAGCACACTACCGTTAAAATTACAATCAAGTACTTTATGTGTGCTTTAGTATGTTTTGAATGAGTGTACTTTTTTAGTATTATTTTATTATTAAATTGTAATAAAACATGTAAATGTGACATTATTACAAAGTGCACTTTTCTTAAACTGTACTTAAGTGTGCTAAGAATCATAGTCATGAAAGTGTACTCTCTTTAAATACACTTTTTAGTTATTAATACTATATTATCTGCAAATACAGCTTTTAACAAGCTTTTAACAGCTTTTAACTGCACATTCAATTAAGCACACTTCATTTTCACAATAAGTACAGATGAGACATTCACAAACACAAACATGCAAAGGTTCACAAACATTTACTCCAGAACAAATGGAACATATTTAAAAGGGATATTATACCCCAAAATGTACATTTTTAAATTTCTTTCACCCTCGTGTTTTTTCATGATCATGCGGAACATAAAAGAAGAGGGTGTTTTTCCTCCACATGGAAGTCAATGGTCACCAAAACTGACATGCTTTTTTTTTTGTGTTCTGCAGACAAAAGAAAGGCATTCAGGTTGGGAACGACAGAAGTAAATAATAACAGAATTTCATTTTTTGGTGAAGCTCGATTTCCTGAGCTCCTGGTACTTAGTTTGGGGCACATTGGTCCTTTGACGTTTTGAAAACTCTTATCAGCAGCAGGCAGGTCGAGCTGCCCCGGCTATACAGAATAGCCCATTAGGGCCCTAAAACATTGAGGAAGGACACCACCATCACCTTAGTTCCCTAGGGGCTGTAAATACTAGCAGAGCAGCCGCCCTGTCATTCAATCCTAATGCTTGCACCTTCACTGTGTACCCTAATGTGATTCTAAACACATCTAAATGACATTTCCTCTCACTGAGATAGCGTCGATGGCTCTATTAGAAGTTGATAATGGCAGATATAAGTGCTGCAGGAGAGGATATGGAAGATCCGTATCTTAAGTGGCTCTCTTTCTTTCATGTCTCACTCCATCACTAAGGTTCCCGAGCTCACTCTAACACACTGGCAATGTGCCTAAGGTGATATGTGCCCAAAAACAACCACATAGTTCATATGTGTGCATTACTGTAACACACACACACACACACACACACACAATTAGGCAAGTGGGCATGTCTGATATGCCAAAGCAACCATGCATTGAAATATAATACTGTGGGATGTGGGGCAAGAAGTGGTTGAGTCTTATTCTACAGTTCAATCTTGGTCAATTAATGCATTTCCCATGTTTTTTTTTTTTTTTTTTTTAAAAAAGAAGACATTCAATTTCTGATTTATTACTGTTATGCTCACTAACATGCTTAATAAATAGAGTTATCAGGAGTCGGCATGCTTTTCCAAGAGATGCCTCAATAATACAGTGCTTAGCATCCGATCCAGAATAATATTGGTTTTTGGCCCCAACAGTATTGGAAGACAGGCAATAATAACAGTGTCTGAGCAACAGCGATGTTTTACCTCTTAATGAGACTTTCCATTTAGAAGAGGCTTTTTTTTGGGGGGGGGGGTTGTGTGACACTGACATGGAATTCTGGTTTACAGCCTTTCATTTTTTACAGCATAAGTCACCAGCCCTTTTTTAAACAGAACCATTCAATTATTTGCTGTAATAAATAGGCCTGGCAGTTTTGCTCGGAATAACAATATTTGCAGGCATGGGAATTTGCACGCTTCTGAGCTAAAGTTAACAATATGGAAATGTCTTTGAGCTTACCTGCCAGACTTCTCCGAAAACACATTACTTGCAAATTGATAGCAGTGCTGAAAACAGCTGATTAGAAACAGGTAGACGGCGTCTGGATCAAGCACCATCGCCTAAAGACATTAGTTGTGCTCGAAATAGCTGTATGGTACATTTGCAGATGAATAACCTATGTATAAACCTAAACCCTCCCATATCAATGATCATTCATTTATGAGCTGAACACTTTACATGCGTGTTACTTCAAATTTTGGTATGAAAACGAAATGCCTTTATTAGTTGCACATAATCATCTTTTTTATGTATTCACACATTCATTCATTTGCTCATGATTTCTCTATGTATCTGAGGTATATAATATTTCATATTTACGCAATTGGTAACACTTTACAATAAAGGTTCATTAGTTCACAAAAAATATTAGTTCACAAAAAATATTTCATGATTTGTAATCACAACATTTTTTCTTTTGTTAAATCAACTTAGATAATTTATGTAGTTCAGACAACATAATATTTTGAGTTTCTGGTGATTAAATGAATCTCCTTCGTTGCATTAACTCAATTTTTCCATTTCAATGAACTTAAAATGTTAAGGCAACCAGGTTAATTTTTTGTTTTTTAGTTAAACCAACAATATTTTTTTACAGTGAAAAATACTTCAGCATTTACTACTTTTAGTTAATATTAATTTCAACATTTACTAATATGTTATTAAAACCAAATGTTGTATTAACATCAGTGAACAATGCACTGTGAACTAACATGAACAACAGCTGGATTTTATTAACTAACATTAACAAAGATTAATAAATACTGTAACAAATGTTTTGGTCATTAATACATTAACCAATGTTAACTAAGTAACCTTATTGTAAAGTGTTACCATATAATTTGTCAATACTTTGAGAAGTATTAGGCACAATAATTGCTTATATGTATGCGTGTTGATAAGATGTCAATAATAACTTAATTTGTATTTAAACTTAAGAATGTCAATGCTTGTAGTTGCAACAATAATAATAATAGTATTATTATTACTATTATCATTTTTAATTCACAATAATTATTTTATTTTTGAATCTTTGTTTATTCATTTAATAAATATGAATAATACTAGTGTTTTTTTTTTTTTTACAGGACTTTTAATATATAAGCTTTGTTGTCAGGACTCTTAACACACATTCAGATATAAATCCCCTAAATGCAAACACTGGCCACTTTTTTAAAAAAAATTGTCAACGTAAACAACATTAATTTCACGGGGGAGATCATATTAATCATTAAAACAAAGTTGAATAGCATGCTTGTTGTTCTCTAATTCAGCTCCTCCGTCTGCACTTGTATTGAGATGTAGAACACAGCCATATCCTCAGATCCCCCTCGATTAAAAATCTACAGCTAAGCTCAAGTCTGTAACAGGAGTCAAAACATTTCCTTCACCCTCTTCTTAAGGGTGGGATTTGACTGAAACCGAAGCCTAATTAATGTGAACGACTGAAACAAACTGGCAAATACTGTGTGTCCCCAGCGGTGGAAGAGAGGTAAACATATGAAAGATTTCCAGATTTATCACATCTGCTGCCATGGATAATCACTTCCGAGGAAGTAACGAAACACTCACAAAAATTGTATTTACACATCTACTTTTAATTTGGTATTCAGGTACCAGTTCACGAAGCTGGAGGAATTCCGGGGATGCAGCTCGGCTAGTTCGCATGCAGCCTGGGCTTCTCGTCCACGCAGCGTATCGACTGAACCGACAGGAAAAGAGAGAAAGAGAGAGAGAGAAAGGGAGGGAGGGCGAAAGCTGCTGAAAAATTCATGCCTCTGCCAGCTCTGTCTATTCGCTGCTCAGCAGGGGCCCGCCTTTGATACTTCACACTTGCGGAAAAAAAAATGCAAATGATTTTTTCGCTGCATAACACAGAGAGAATGTATCCCCAGTAAGTTATAGGAATATTCTGCCAAAACATAATGAAATTTAGCCACCTCTCTCTCTCTCTCTCTCTCTCTCTAGCGCTCGAGAGTTTTCCTCGTTTCTATGTAGGTGTGTGAATCCAACCTTTCGCCACATTCTCGAATATCCAGCTTTTGTTTTTGACAAATTCAGAGATCATACCGCATGCTGCAAACTAGGACCCATACTTCCAATCTATCCAAAATGTCCACATCGACAATAAGGTCAACTGAGGTCATCTTCTATTTCACAGCCAAATCAAAATGAAGAGAAATCAAGTTAAACTTCTATCCAATTACAACTGGCAAACATATTTAGAGTTTGTTGGGAGGAATGATGGGTGATATATGAAAGGAGGTAAACGTGGTCTTGTTGTGGGGAGCTGAAGGGGAAATATTGGCTTTGACAGGTAGCACAGCAGGGGGGCCGCCGTACTAAGACTGGGATCTATTTTCTCACCCCGCCTCGGTTTTAGGAATGCTGATTAGATATGCTCTCTCTGTGTCGGGGAGAAATCCACCAACGCAACCACGGACCAGACCTGCTCCACGTTTCCCACAACTACATCCGCCATTTTTATTTCCTGGCCCCAGCTTTGTTTCTGCTCGGATTGAATCGAATTAAGGTTTGATTATCGCTCTCTCTCACGGTGAAGTTTGACAGCGATACAGGCTTAAACAATTGCCAGTGTGAGACGGTTTTTATTTATTGTAGTGTAGCGTAGGAAGCTTGTTTGGGTTTGGGAATAGGGAAGAAGATTCTGGGATGCGGGGTGGGGTGCAACGGCGTCTGCTGTGTGAGCGTGTAATAATGTCTTCGCCTTTGTGGGTGCCCACATCAGCCAATTATGAGGCGACATCTGGTTTAGCTGACAAGTGACTGCGGAGGAGGGCGGAAAGTGTGTGTGTGTGTGTGTTGTTCTGGCAGCAAGGAGTCATTTAGTAGAATGGATTTGAGCTCTGAATGCTCAGCAGGGCAGGGGTTGCAGAGGGCGGTGTCAAAAACAAATATTAATCTATAATTATTAGACATATGAACACCATACAAAACCATGAGATATATTTAACACCTGTGCGCACAAAAACATCTTGCAGGATGTTTTAATAACACTTGACTTCAATATTTCATTTTGCATACTTATATTTGACGGTAGGGCTGCAAACTGCTCCAGTGTTTGTTTCAAATGATAATTAAATTTATGAAGCATCCTTTTCCCCAATAAACACATGGATTGTGTCAAAACAATTAAGTAAAAATGATGCAGTCAATCAATAAACAGATAAGTCAATTCTGTGTGGAGTTATAATGAAGCTTTGGTATATTATTGAAAGTGGTAGTTTGGCCTGACAGACTGAGGTTTGCCAGCGTGATTGTAACGTTCTGAGAAGGTCCCCAGTATCAGGCCAGTATAAATGAGGCAGCTGACATGGATTACCTGCGGCGATGTGGATCATACTGAGCTGGGTGAAATACATTAGCACTGTGAAATGGGCCCCAGCCGAGGGCCCTGACTTTTACACAGACGCATCACTGACACTCAAATCAGAGAGATACTCAAAAAAAAAAATATATATATATATATATATTGTTCCATGAAAAAAATTATATATAAAATGGATGAATTTGTGTTTTATGATCTCTGTGAATTGACTGTTTTAGCTAAATCAATTTGTGTGCATGTGAAATGTCCCATAATATCACCATTTTATTTATTTTAGTATTACAAAATTATATATATATATATACATATAATCCCAATGGTATATAATCTATGTTATGTGTGAAATCTATCAAAATTGCAAAATTTTGTTTCTTCTATTATTAAAAATGAGTATAATTTATAATACATAAATTGGTAATTAATAATAATAATTTTGTAGTAATTAAATGTGAATTCATATTGAATTGAAAGGCAGTCAGACTGTTTTTGGTATTTCATTTGAAAAAACAAAAAAACTAAATCTATAAATAAAAAATAATGAAATTTTCTCATTGCGCCGCACAGAAACAAAATCGGTTATTTAGATAAAAGCAGATTAGATGTTGAGCCCTGCACTAATACCAGCTCTGTTGTATTGTATCTATGATATTCTATTTAAGATATTTGATGATATTCAAGATAATTCAAAGATATCTGGATATAATTGACTTTACAGAAAAAAATAAACTGCCAAGTTCTTTTCAAGCTAAGTAGAAAGAGCTTTGCAAATATGAGTGACCAGGAGTCAGACATGGATTCTTTTGTTTGCCTGAACAGGTTAGAGTCACTTTGATTGAACTATAAGTCTCAGATCACCTGTCTTTTCATGGTCAGTTTGTGGTCAGAATGGATTTCTCTACTCTTTTTGCTCTTCATACGAATGGAAGCATTGATTATATCTGGCAGTTCCAAGGCTGAGCGGATGTAAACTAACCATGGGCATATCGCAGTGTCTGTTCCCATGGTCCTCTGCACCTCTTTTGGACTCCGACTGAAATGTTTGCATGTATGTTGTTCTCATACAGAGGTGAGGGGATTTGCCTGTGTCTCTGAGTGGTTTGGTAAATCCGGACCGGTCCTAGACACTGAAATAATTAATCCCTTCGGTGTTAGCTCCTCGTTCACCCTTTCAATGATTCTCCGAGCGGCTTACCACCGCATAGGAGCCTGGGTGAAGAGGAAAGGAAATAAAAGGGAAGAAGCAGGGAGATTCATCAGGGATGAGAATGTCTTAATGCAGACCCACCATCCCCCTCTTCCTTCAAACACACTCCCTTCTTGCTCCAGAGACCATGAAAGGCCCTTCATTCATGATTTTAAAAAAAGATAATTCAGCCGGTTTAATTTCCTTTTTCAATTTTGCTTCAAGGATTTTACAGAGGCACGATAACCATTTTCATGGCTGAAAAGTGCAAAAGGAGAGATCTGATTTTCATCTACTTCTAGGACTCCATCTTGAATGTGACCATCCTCAGGAGTCATCATTAGGCTTGAGGTAATGGAGAGACTGAGCATTAAAGGACACTTAGCTGCTTTTACCCCTTCAATTCTTGATGAAGGACCTTCTTTTCCCCGAGACTCTTTTTGAAAAAGTTCTACTTAAAATTGTTGATGGTGTTGCAATGTTAGCCAAAGTTGCAGAGAGGTCGCATTCTCGTATTTGATTGCAACAGTGTCACGGCTATCACAGCCCCCTTTTAACCTTCTTGACCCTGGCTCAATAGCGAAAGCACAGCCCTTTGACTTGGAATTAAGGGATAAAACTAAAGTGAATGGGCACTGAAATGGACGTTGTAGTGAGTTCCCGTGATAGAACACCATTAAATAGAATATCTGATTGTTTTGAGCTTGTTTGGATGTCAGTCTAGTATGTCATCATGGTTGAGTCTAGTATATATTGTTTGGATGTATGTCATCAAGATTGGGTCTAGTATATATATATATATATAGCCTACAACCCAATCTATCTGTGTTTGATTGTGAATGAGATTATCCATCTCTCGCTCTCTGATGTGCATTTATGCTGAGAAACTCACATAACCTACTCATCTTTTTAAAGGCTTAAGAGATCATAATCTGATCTAGATCTTTTTAATACGCAGAGACTCCACAGATCTGGTAATTAGAGGGTGATGCATGGGTTCAGCATCAGGGTTTAGTATTGACTACTGTACTTTTGTAATATTAACAAATCCCTAAAGTTCTGTTGATTTAAAGACTAAGTCAGTCCTATTGACTGTCTTGGCTATTATCTCAGCAACAATCCCTGCATTATGAGGCTTATTTATCCTTATACGATCCCTGAAGTATTCATAGACAAAGCTGAAGACTTTCTTCTTTTAAAAAAAGAACAATAAGCCCTCCGAGTGCCTCTGACTGTCAATAATACAATAACTCTTTTTGTTGTTATTATCACCAACATTTCCATCCTTACTAAAAAATTAACTTTGAACAAGCACAAAAATCATCGTTAGTAAATATAAATACGCTTAGTACATTTAAAAAAATATGAAAAACATCTCATAAATATAATTGTGTGTTAGTTTCCTCATCTTAATTAATTTTTACAAAACAATAATGCAGATCCAATTCTCAATACTGTCCATTTTCTTTCAATTTTAGGAGAACATATTTATATTCTGATAATGATAATCTGAATTACATGGGAATGATCAATTAATGATCTTTTCTGTATGCGCACATCCTGACTTTGCCATTAGCTACAATTAAAGTACAAAGGAAAAGTATGTGACATTCAACTTTTAACCTTGCTACTCTCATGGAGGCTGTCTCAGAATATTGAACATGAGACAAACATGAACTAGCCCTAGACTCTCAAATTAAGACAGATGACAGCTAAAAAAAAAACCTAATTTAATGCTGTATGCTGTATTTTTTTAAAATGTTTTGTAATATAATTAAATAAATAAAAAGTGTAAACTTTATTTTAAAGTCTTCATGTTACAATGCAATTATAAATGTAAGTACTGAGTAATAATTAACTATAGCGTTAGGATTAGAGTTCGGTTTAGGTTAGTTACATGTAATTATGGACAATATAGTAATAACTAACTAGATGTAATGTGTAACAAGGGCACTGTAAAATAAAGTGTTACCCACAAAAACACAACATTATTTAATGGGTAGGTATTGGTAATATTTATTATATAATCTGTGGCCTGTTTATTTAATTACATTCACAATAACTAAACTTTCATTTCATTTCTGTTAGACTGTTGAAAAACATGCATCTTAAACATGGCTGCCACTGAAGCATTACCCCAGCCTGAGTCTCACAGCACGTCTCCTCCTGAGATGACTTAATTACATTCTGTGGGACTGAGCATTTATCGAAAGCATAACCTTTAC
Organism: Pimephales promelas; assembly: GCF_016745375.1. The sequence continues at coordinate 2,125,001 of NW_024121743.1, forward strand.
AACAGACTACATGGCAACCGCTGTGAACAACAATTAATAATTAGAGGTTACTGAGACGAACAGGCCACACGCAGGGTGCTGGGCAATTGACATCTTATTTTGCCAATATTTTCCACCAGTATTGTTAATTTCCAGAGCTAAAACTATAGTTTTGATTAAAATATTACATATAATTATAATTGAGCATTAAATTAAGTGGATTATGGATTGATCAACTAATTTTATTTCTAATCAGTTATTAAAAAAAAAAATCCAATTCCATCTGATTCTCTTTTTTATTTTTCCAGGATTTTAATACTGTATGTGGCATGTGCACAGAGTATCAACAATAGCTGTATACTGAGTATCAAATAAAATATTTTAATTCAATAGATCCCGTTCAATGATATTGCCTGTAACAAACTGTATTAGTCGGGTATAGCAACACAGTTGGGCCAGATGCTTTCATGGCATTTTCAGGTTTGTTTAGTCATAAATAAAAAATCAGATCAACAAAGTGAAAGCAAACCTTTGAAGTAGAGAGCTGGCAGAAAGGATGAGGTCTACCCGCCATCAAATAATAGGCTTATGGCAACTGTGTTATATATACATTATAACAGAAAATAGACATTTGACTGGTTGCTCGACATATGATTTGAAATTTGTACCATAGCGGCATCATGTAATGACTGTCTTCTAAATGTTGCTCTTTAGATTAAATACTAGTATTTTACTATTCTAGTAATGAGACAAAATAGTGTGTGAATTCAAGATAGCACAAATAAAACAATTAATTGTAGGCCTATAGTCACATTTTTTAAGTAACGTTAGAGAAAATGTTGTCTTTTCTACAAAATAGCCTACTAGATATAGAGACAATAATACAGCAATAGGATGAAGCTCTCAGTACTATGGTTTGACAAGCAACTTCTTTGTATTTGCTGCCCCCTTGTGACATAGGCCTAACTGAATTATTATAGTAAATGGAATGTTATAATACATTTCCTTTCCCCTTCTTGTCATGAGGCCTTGGGTTCTCTTCCACCAAAAGTAACATTTAGGCTAATTAAAAAATATGTTAATAAGGTCATGACAGTGCTAGCCTACTTTCAGATGACAACTGACTGGCTTGTGAATGTTACATTTGCCACGTTTTAAATTTACTCTATAACTCAGCAATAATAGCCTATATTCTGAGAACCGGAACATAGCGAAAGTATAGGCTACTTACGTGGTTATGGTGGCATCCTGAGGCCGAGTCGAAACAAACTGGGTTCTCTTTAAAAAAAGAACCGAACTCAAACCCATGAAAACACCTAAAACATATGGCTGTTTATTGCAGGTTATGCCTTTGTTTCAATTAGTTTATGAAATAATATGCTACAGCAATTCGTGAATAAAACACTATTTTAAGTCGAATACAAATGAATTACTCAAATCGGTTAAAAGAATCGATTCCGTTTGAATATAAGGCTTGTCATTCAGTAGCCTACAAACAACGCTTGCTTTTAGAACACGAAAAGGGCGCTGGTTGAAGTTAATTTACCAATAAATATCCTGAATAAGTAATAAAAAAAAAAAATAAAAAAAAACCGAAACCAAACCAAACCCTCAAAACCATAGTTTGCCGAGGAAAAGGGTCGGCCTACCTGCATTTGCTGCTTGGACGACTGCAGGTGAACCAACCGAAG
>NW_024121743.1:2127170-2234973 GCF_016745375.1 Pimephales promelas
ACAAAAGTACAGTAGTCAATACTAAACCCTGATGCTGAACCCATGCATCCCCTCTAATTACCAGATCTGTGGAGTCTCTGCGTATTAAAAAGATCTAGATCAGATTATGATCTCTTAAGCCTTTAAAAAGATGAGTAGGTTATGTGAGTTTCTCAGCATAAATGCACATCAGAGAGCGAGAGATGGATAATCTCATTCACAATCAAACACAGATAGATTGGGTTGTAGGCTATATATATATATATATATATATATATATATATATATACTAGACCCAATCTTGATGACATACATCCAAACAATATATACTAGACTCAACCATGATGACATACTAGACTGACATCCAAACAAGCTCAAAACAATCAGATATTCTATTTGATGGTGTTCAATCACGGGAACTCACTACAACGTCCATTTCAGTGCCCATTCACTTTAGTTTTATCCCTTAATTCCAAGTCAAAGGGCTGTGCTTTCGCTATTGAGCCAGGGTCAAGAAGGTTAAAAGGGGGCTGTGATAGCCGTGACACTGTTGCAATCAAATACGAGAATGCGACCTCTCTGCAACTTTGGCTAACAATTGCAACACCATCAACAATTTTAAAGTAGAACTTTTTCAAAAGAGTCTCGGGGAAAAGAAGGTCCTTCATCAAGAATTGAAGGGGTAAAAGCAGCTAAGTGTCCTTTAATGCTCAGTCTCTCCATTACCTCAAGCCTAATGATGACTCCTGAGGATGGTCACATTCAAGATGGAGTCCTAGAAGTAGATGAAAATCAGATCTCTCCTTTTGCACTTTTCAGCCATGAAAATGGTTATCGTGCCACTGTAAAATCCTTGAAGCAAAATTGAAAAAGGAAATTAAACCGGCTGAATTATCTTTTTTTAAAATCATGAATGAAGGGCCTTTCATGGTCTCTGGAGCAAGAAGGGAGTGTGTTTGAAGGAAGAGGGGGATGGTGGGTCTGCATTAAGACATTCTCATCCCTGATGAATCTCCCTGCTTCTTCCCTTTTATTTCCTTTCCTCTTCACCCAGGCTCCTATGCGGTGGTAAGCCGCTCGGAGAATCATTGAAAGGGTGAACGAGGAGCCAACACCGAAAGGGATTAATTATTTCAGTGTCTAGGACCGGTCCGGATTTACCAAACCACTCAGAGACACAGGCAAATCCCCTCACCTCTGTATGAGAACAACATACATGCAAACATTTCAATCGGAGTCCAAAAGAGGTGCAGAGGACCATGGGAACAGACACTGCGATATGCCCATGGTTAGTTTACATCCGCTCAGCCTTGGAACTGCCAGATATAATCAATGCTTCCATTCGTATGAAGAGCAAAAAGAGTAGAGAAATCCATTCTGACCACAAACTGACCATGAAAAGACAGGTGATCTGAGACTTATAGTTCAATCAAAGTGACTCTAACCTGTTCAGGCAAACAAAAAAATCCATGTCTGACTCCTGGTCACTCATATTTGCAAAGCTCTTTCTACTTAGCTTGAAAAGAACTTGGCAGTTTATTTATTTCTGTAAAGTCAATTATATCCAGATATCTTTGAATTATCTTGAATATCATCAAATATCTTAAATAGAATATCATAGATACAATACAACAGAGCTGGTATTAGTGCAGGGCTCAACATCTAATCTGCTTTTATCTAAATAAGCGATTTTGTTTCTGTGCGGCGCAATGAGAAAATTTCATTATTTTTTATTTATAGATTTAGTTTTTTTGTTTTTTCAAATGAAATACCAAAAACAGTCTGACTGCCTTTCAATTCAATATGAATTCACATTTAATTACTACAAAATTAGTATTATTAATTACCAATTTATGTATTATAAATTATACTCATTTTTAATAATAGAAGAAACAAAATTTTGCAATTTTGATAGATTTCACATATAACATAGATTATATACCATTGGATTATATGTATATATATATATAATTTTGTAATACTAAAATAAATAAAATGGTGATATTATGGGACATTTCACATGCACACAAATTGATTTAGCTAAAACAGTCAATTCACAGAGATCATAAAACACAAATTCATCCATTTTATATATAATTTTTTTCATGGAACAAAAAATATATATATATATATTTTTTTTGAGTATCTCTCTGATTTGAGTGTCAGTGATGCGTCTGTGTAAAAGTCAGGGCCCTCGGCTGGGGCCCATTTCACAGTGCTAATGTATTTCACCCAGCTCAGTATGATCCACATCGCCGCAGGTAATCCATGTCAGCTGCCTCATTTATACTGGCCTGATACTGGGGACCTTCTCAGAACGTTACAATCACGCTGGCAAACCTCAGTCTGTCAGGCCAAACTACCACTTTCAATAATATACCAAAGCTTCATTATAACTCCACACAGAATTGACTTATCTGTTTATTGATTGACTGCATCATTTTTACTTAATTGTTTTGACACAATCCATGTGTTTATTGGGGAAAAGGATGCTTCATAAATTTATTTATCATTTGAAACAAACACTGGAGCAGTTTGCAGCCCTACCGTCAAATATAAGTACATGCAAAATGAAATATTGAAGTCAAGTGTTATTAAAACATCCTGCAAGATGTTTTTGTGCGCACAGGTGTTAAATATATCTCATGGTTTTGTATGGTGTTCATATGTCTAATAATGCCTAATAATTATAGATTAATATTTGTTTTTGACACCGCCCTCTGCAACCCCTGCCCTGCTGAGCATTCAGAGCTCAAATCCATTCTACTAAATGACTCCTTGCTGCCAGAACAACACACACACACACACACACTTTCCGCCCTCCTCCGCAGTCACTTGTCAGCTAAACCAGATGTCGCCTCATAATTGGCTGATGTGGGCACCCACAAAGGCAAAGACATTATTACACGCTCACACAGCAGACGCCGTTGCACCCCACCCCGCATCCCAGAATCTTCTTCCCTATTCCCAAACCCAAACAAGCTTCCTACGCTACACTACAATTAATAAAAACCGTCTCACACTGGCAATTGTTTAAGCCTGTATCGCTGTCAAACTTCACCGTGAGAGAGAGCGATAATCAAACCTTAATTCGATTCAATCCGAGCAGAAACAAAGCTGGGGCCAGGAAATAAAAATGGCGGATGTAGTTGTGGGAAACGTGGAGCAGGTCTGGTCCGTGGTTGCGTTGGTGGATTTCTCCCCGACACAGAGAGAGCATATCTAATCAGCATTCCTAAAACCGAGGCGGGGTGAGAAAATAGATCCCAGTCTTAGTACGGCGGCCCCCCTGCTGTGCTACCTGTCAAAGCCGATATTTCCCCTTCAGCTCCCCACAACAAGACCACGTTTACCTCCTTTCATATATCACCCATCATTCCTCCCAACAAACTCTAAATATGTTTGCCAGTTGTAATTGGATAGAAGTTTAACTTGATTTCTCTTCATTTTGATTTGGCTGTGAAATAGAAGATGACCTCAGTTGACCTTATTGTCGATGTGGACATTTTGGATAGATTGGAAGTATGGGTCCTAGTTTGCAGCATGCGGTATGATCTCTGAATTTGTCAAAAACAAAAGCTGGATATTCGAGAATGTGGCGAAAGGTTGGATTCACACACCTACATAGAAACGAGGAAAACTCGCGAGCGGTAGAGAGAGAGAGAGGTGGCTAAATTTCATTATGTTTTGGCAGAATATTCCTATAACTTACTGGGGATACATTCTCTCTGTGTTATGCAGCGAAAAAATCATTTGCATTTTTTTTTCCGCAAGTGTGAAGTATCAAAGGCGGGCCCCTGCTGAGCAGCGAATAGACAGAGCTGGCAGAGGCATGAATTTTTCAGCAGCTTTCGCCCTCCCTCCCTTTCTCTCTCTCTCTTTCTCTCTTTTCCTGTCGGTTCAGTCGATACGCTGCGTGGACGAGAAGCCCAGGCTGCATGCGAACTAGCCGAACTAGCTGCATCCCCGGAATTCCTCCAGCTTCGTGAACTGGTACCTGAATACCAAATTGAAAGTAGATGTGTAAATACAATTCTTGTGAGTGTTTCGTTACTTCCTCGGAAGTGATTATCCATGGCAGCAGATGTGATAAATCTGGAAATCTTTCATATGTTTACCTCTCTTCCACCGCTGGGGACACACAGTATTTGCCAGTTTGTTTCAGTCGTTCACATTAATTAGGCTTCGGTTTCAGTCAAATCCCACCCTTAAGAAGAGGGTGAAGGAAATGTTTTGACTCCTGTAACAGACTTGAGCTTAGCTGTAGATTTTTAATCGAGGGGGATCTGAGGATATGGCTGTGTTCTACATCTCAATACAAGTGCAGACGGAGGAGCTGAATTAGGATGCAAGAGAACAACAAGCATGCTATTCAACTTTGTTTTAACGATTAATATGATCTCCCCCGTGAAATTAATGTTGTTTACGTTGACAATTTAAAAAAAAAAGTGGCCAGTGTTTGCATTTAGGGGATTTGTATTCGAATGTGTGTTAAGAGTCCTGACAACAAAGCTTATATATTAAAAGTCCTGTAAAAAACACTAGTATTATTCGTATTTATTAAATGAATAAACCAAGATTCAAAAATAAAATAATTATTATGAATTAATAATACACATTATGAGCAACTACATGCCTAAAGCGTTGACATTTTTAAGTTTAAATACAAATTAAGTTATTATTGACATCTCATCAACACGCATACATATAAACAACTATTGTGCCTAATATCTCAAAGTATTGACAAATTAAATGGTAACACTTTACAATAAGGTTACTTAGTTAACATTGGTTAATGTATTAATGACCAAAACATTTGTTACAGTGTTTATTAATCTTTGTTTATGTTAGTTTATAAAAAATCCAGCTGTTGTTCATGTTAGTTCACAGTGCATTAACTGATGTTAACAAATACAACATTTGATTTTAATAACGTATTAGTAAATGTTGAAATTAATATTGACTAAGAGTAATAAATGCTGTTGAAGTATTTTTCATTATAGTTCCACTGTAAAAAAAAACAAAAATGTTTTTTTAACTTAAAAAAAAAATGTTACCTGGTTGCCTTAAAATTTTAAGTTAATTGAAATGGAAAAATTGAGTTAATGCAATGAAGGAGATTCATTTAATCACCAGAAACTCAAAATATTATGTTGTCTGAACTACGTTGATTTAACAAAAGAAAAAATGGTGTGATTACAAATCATGAAATATTTTTTGTTAACTAATGAACCTTTATTGTAAAGTGTTACCAATTACGTAAATATGAAATATTAATAATGATATACCTCAGAGGAATCATGAGCAAATGAATGAATGTGTGAATACATAAAAAAGATGATTATGTGCTAATAAAGGCATTTCGCTTTCATACCAAAATTTGAAGTAACACGCATGTAAAGTGTTCAGCTCATAAATGAATGATCATTGATATGGGAGGGTTTAGGTTTATACATAGGTTATTCATCTGCAAATGTACCATCCAGCTATTTCGAGCACAACTAATGTCTTTAGGGGACGGTGCTTGATCCAGACGCCGTCTACCTGTTTCTAATCAGCTGTTTTCAGCACTGCTATCAATTTGCAAGTAATGTGTTTTCGGAGAAGTCTGGCAGGTAAGCTCAAAGACATTTCCATATTGTTAACTTTAGCTCAGAAGCGTGCAAATTCCCATGCCTGCAAATATTGTTATTCCGAGCAAAACTGCCAGGCCTATTTATTACAGCAAATAATTGAATGGTTCTGTTTAAAAAAGGGCTGGTGACTTATGCTGTAAAAAATGAAAGGCTGTAAACCAGAATTCCATGTCAGTGTCACACAACCCACCCCCCCCCCACCCCCCAAAAAAAGCCTCTTCTAAATGGAAAGTCTCATTAAGAGGTAAAACATCGCTGTTGCTCAGACACTGTTATTATTGCCTGTCTTCCAATACTGTTGGGGCCAAAAACCAATATTATTCTGGATCGGATGCTAAGCACTGTATCATTGAGGCATCTCTTGGAAAAGCATGCCGACTCCTGATAACTCCATTTATTAAGCATGTTAGTGAGCATAACAGTAATAAATCAGAAATTGAATGTCTTCTTTTTAAAAAAAAAAAAAAAAAAAAAAAAAACATGGGAAATGCATTAAATGACCAAGATTGAACTGTAGAATAAGACTCAACCACTTCTTGCCCCACATCCCACAGTATTATATTTCAATGCATGGTTGCTTTGGCATATCAGACATGCCCACTTGCCTAATTGTGTGTGTGTATGTGTGTGTGTGTGTTAATGCACACATATGAACTATGTGGTTGTTTTTGGGCACATATCACCTTAGGCACATTGCCAGTGTGTTAGAGTGAGCTCGGGAACCTTAGTGATGAAGTGAGACATGAAAGAAAGAGAGCCACTTAAGATACGGATCTTCCATATCCTCTCCTGCAGCACTTATATCTGCCATTATCAACTTCTAATAGAGCCATCGACGCTATCTCAGTGAGAGGAAATGTCATTTAGATGTGTTTAGAATCACATTAGGGTACACAGTGAAGGTGCAAGCATTAGGATTGAATGACGGGGCGGCTGCTCTGCTAGTATTTACAGCCCCTAGGGAACTAAGGTGATGGTGGTGTCCTTCCTCAATGTTTTAGGGCCCTAATGGGCTATTCTGTATAGCCGGGGCAGCTCGACCTGCCTGCTGCTGATAAGAGTTTTCAAAACGACAAAGGACCAATGTGCCCCAAACTAAGTAGCTCAGGAAATCGAGCTTCACCCAAAAATGAAATTCTGTTATTATTTACTTCTGTCGTTCCCAACCTGAATGCCTTTCTTTTGTCGGCAGAACACAAAAAAAGCATGTCAGTTTTGGTGACCATTGACTTCCACGTGGATGAAGAACACCCTCTTCTTGTATGTCCCGCATGATCATGAAAAAACACGAGGGTGAAAGAAATTTAAAAATGTACATTTTGGGGTATAATATCCCTTTTAAATATGTTCCATTTGTTCTGGAGTAGATGTTTGTGAACCTTTGCATGTTTGTGTTTGTGAATGTCTCATCTGTACTTATTGTGAAAATGAAGTGTGCTTAATTGAATGTGCACTTAAAAGCTGTTAAAAACATGTTAAAAGCTGTATTTGCAGATGATATAGTATTAATAACTAAAAAGTGTATTTAAAGAGAGTACACTTTCATGACTATGATTCTTAGCACACTTAAGTACAGTTTAAAAAAAAGTGCACTTTGTAATAATGTCACATTTACATGTTTTATTACAATTTAATAATAAAATAATACTAAAAAAGTACACTCATTCAAAACATACTAAAGCACACATAAAGTACTTGATTGTAATTTTAACGGTAGTGTGCTATTTGATTATATTTAAAGTATACTGTATACTGTATTCTTAATTACAGTTTTTCTCCATTTCTTTGGCTCATTTCTTGAAACAGAAATTGCATTCTCAAAACAACATGGACAAACCTCCAAACTACTTGGCAATTGTTCACAACAGAATTGAATTTCTCATTCAGTTCATCAAATTGCAAATGCCTAAGTATATGTCTCAATCTTTGCAAATGATTAAGTACAGGTAGCCTAAATTTAGCACAATTTCCAAGTGAATAGATATTGTTGATCTAAACTGATTGTTCATTCTCAGTCTAATGGTTGTTCACTCCAAAACGTGTTAGCCTCATTTCATTGTATAAGTCATCACATGCACAATAGTCTGATTATTGTCAAAATTAGTCAAGAACATAATACCATGAATACCATATATGAATCCCTTGGAACATTTGATACATTTACAGAGTTTGGGTTTTACTGTAACATTTCAGTAAGTCTAGTCAATGATGATTTCCCCCTCCCCTTTCTGTCCTACCGCCTGTAGGACCTCTGCATAGAGGTACATATACCCCAGGTTTGGAACCACTGGAGTAGTGGCCAGCAGTATATTGAATTTGTGGAGAACTTGTCCATGTTGTTTTGAGAATGTATTTTCTTTTACCAGTGATGTATGGAAGTTACTTTATATGTGTGAATGGTAATGGTTACAATTCCTTGGCAGTATGAGTGCAATGTGTGATGTCAAATCTTGGAGGCTATACTCTTACCCTAAAATCCAAAAAAAAAAAAAAAAAAAAAAAAAAAAATTCAGGTTCATACACAATTTTATTCTGTTCTACAAAAAAACAGTACAGTAACCATTGTCAATAAAGGACTGGGCTAAGACTGAAAGGTGGACATGAGGGATATTTCAATGGTCCTCTGCCATAGTGACAAAACATCTAAACATTTTGACTTGCAGTGCTTACACAATGCCAAAGGGACTAAGTATTTGGGGGGCACTGACTGGTTAAATGAGAAGGAAATTTAGTTTTGCCACATGAGCGAACTGTTTTGAGTGAGTTATGAGCTTTTGCAGGTGAACCATGGTGTTGTGCCGAACCATCCATGTTATTTTTGGCAAAAGCACCAAGAGTGTTGAGAACGTCCGGTCTGTTTCAAGAAATGAGCCAAAGCATTTGAGACGGATCTTTGCCATTTTGGTGGCACTGACTCTTTATATGAGAAATGAATTTAGTTTTGAAGCATGAGTGAACAGTTTTGGGAGAGATATGAGCTTTTGCAAGTGAGCTATAGTGTTGTGCTGAACTGTAAGACTGTTTTGCCATATGATCTTAGAGTTATGAGAATGTAATTTCTGTTTCAAGAAATGAGCCAAACCAATGGAGAAAAACTGTAATATAAATTTGTATGCATTACAGTTTTTCTCAATTGCTTTGGCACATTTTTCGAAACAGTCTTAACATTCTCTAAACTGTGAGTGCAAATGTCACAACTGTTTGCAGGAACTTCAAAACTTTATAGCATGTCTGCAAAATGTAGTTACTCACCCAAAACATTTAATTCATGCTTCAAAACCTAGTTATTTTGTCAATAATTTGGCCAAGGCCACCAAAATCTAAAGTATTTTTGTCATTGTGTGAGCCACACTGGTCAAAATGTTTAGTTGTTTTTTCACCACAACAGTCAACCATGAAAATTAAGGGTTTATTGTAAACAAATCTCATATTTGTTGAGAAAAGTCAATAGTATGTAGAAAAAAAAAAAATCTATGAACATTTGTATTTTTACAGTGTTTATTTTTGTACTTCATGTGTATATACACAATACAAGTGTATTTACTGTACATGTAAAGTAACTGACAAGAGTAACAAGATTTCACTTTACATTTCATATTTGTGTATTACCACAAATACACAAACAACAAATAACATTCATGAAGAAAAAAAAAAAGAAACAAATTATTCTTGGCGGACATCTTGTCGCTCACGTTGGTCAGGCCAAATATTTTCATCAACATCACATCTGATGTTACCATTGCCACAGACCGTGGAAAAAATCTCCTTGAATGCCGCACCCATCCCCTGCAATGGTCAGATTTATGACATGATCCACAAGTGTGGCTCTGATTTCATCAGAGACTCTGACTCTTCTATTTCCACCTCTTCCTCGATTATTTCTTCCTCTACCACCACCACCACGTATTTTTACACGCCTTCCAATTGCTCTTCCATGAGCTTGTTGCTGCAGTTCAGGGTTGTGAATGTCCTCCATTCTATATATATATATATATATATATATATATACTCCCAAAGTTGATTGGTTAAATGGTTAAATGGTTGATTCATATTAGAGGTAATTTGCAATTAGATTGCGAATGCAATTAGAAGTCATGTGCCAATTTAGCAAACATTACAAACAATGTCAATGTCTGATATATTTTAGAATATACATGCATGTATACTAATTATGATAATTGAATAGATCGTTTTGAATGTGATGGCTTACACAATAAAAAATGTCTGAGAAGTTCTGAAGTGTTTGACAGTGTAAGTGAGAATCGAGTCATCAGTTTTGATCAACAAGCCATATGCAATTCTTTGTTGTCCAAATTGCAGACAGTTGTATGTACTCTTTGCACACATGTGCCAAAGCATTTGCAATTTGCTCAAATCAATAAGAAATTCCAATCTGATGTGAAAAAGAAGCGAATTGTTCAGAGATCTGAACTTAATGTTTTGGGAAATAAAAAAAACATTTGAGAACTGAGCCAAAGCAATTGAGAAAAACTGTAAATAGCATGCAATTAAGTGCCTGAGCACTTAATGTGACGTTATTCTGAGGCAACGCTATTACAGTAAATCTGTTTCTATGACAGAAATGTTTCAGACAATGGCATGAGTTGGTGGTGGAACTGTCTGTTTTCTAACCAATGGCAGAAAAGGGAATGCTTGGAAAATGTGTTTTCTGTAATAACAATCATTATTTCTGCAATTCCACATGGTGATCATGGTGAAAAATACACTTCAACTTACTGTGCTTTGCCTATACACACACAGACTGGTTATTAATGCTTTGTTAGGATGTGGGCTCATTTCACAAAAAAGCATAAATATAAAGATTTGACTTCTCATACTTTATTTTAACACACAAGCAAATGAGACAATGATTCTGTGGTAATTCATGTGTACATTTTGATTTGCTCATATCCACCAGCTGAATGTCAGACTAATGCAATGGCAGTGTCTGTCAGAAACTAGACCTTTCACCACCAAAAAATGTCAAGTGTAAGTGCCAGCTGAGATTGTCTGAAAGATGATGATGATGTGTGTGTGTGTGTGTGTGCGTGTGTGTTGAAATCTCATTATGCCATATTGACCCATTGGGACTATATTTACAATACACTCTTGGTCTCAATTCCACATTCTGCCATATTGATTTCTTTATTACAAAAATTGATCTCCTTGATGATATTCAGTCAAACTTGCTCCAGTTTTGACAGGTCTCTGTCATCTGTTTAAATATTTATAGACATATTGGAAATCCTCATTTAAAAGTGAAGAGTTTATTGTGGTTCTATATGCAGGCTTTTAAATACAATGAGCTATGCACCTTCAGCTATTCAGCTTCCTTACATATTCGGATACTCAAATCTAATTACACTAAACTTGACAATATCTACTTGATTTTATTATTCAACGAATAAAATTCAATAGGATTGTTGGATGCTGAAGCTCATGAATTTGACACTGACCTTCGCAAGCTACCGAACACCTGTTTGTCGTTCTGCATAATGATTTTTGACAAAGAGAACAATGACAGAGGACAGTCATCCTCTGAACAATGCCTGTTGTGTTCTTTTCAGCGTAAAAGCCAAAGGGATTGTGTGGGGGGGTTAGGGGGGTTGGTTTGTCCAACACTTGGAAATCACACAGGGCTCCCAGGATCGGATCAAAAGGAGCGGGTGGTGCTCTGGTCAAAATCATGTCCCTTTGTGTCATTGCACTCAATATACTCAATATGCAGAGAAAGGACCATTTTTGCAAATACAGAGCCAGAGTCACCTAAAAAAAGCCCTGGTTTTTTTTGAGATGACACTAATTATTTGTACCTTGATTTAACAGAATGTCAATGCAATTCAGTGCTATTGATGCCACACAAAGCTTGCATTCCCAAGACATATGGGACAAAATGTATAAATAAAATGCCAGCATTTATTTATTATCTATGTCATGTTTGCTTCAGAAAACAGATGATGTTCCACTGAAGAACTGAACCAAAAGGTGCCGTTGAAGCTATTGAGATCTAAAGAAATTCTGAAGAAAAAAAAATAGAAAAGACCATAATTCGTGTTACGCTACACAGTTGTTTTATGCTACTAGCTTTTTATGTTTGTTTAGGTGCTAAAAGTGTTTGTCACATCCCAACACTGATCTTAATTGTTTTTGAGCAAATGCTGTAAGAAAGAAAAGCAACACTTTTAACAGATCTGGAATTCATTTAACACAAAAAGTTGCTTTAAAATCTACAACCTATCCCTAAACAGTGTAAATTAATGTTATGTACAACAAGAGCCATTGCTGCAACCTACATTTAAAAATCGTAGATCCCAATTTTTCTCAGCAATGCTACAGAAAAACCTTTATATAAGATAATAGGGTACAATTCTCATCCTGTTAATTAAAATATTCACAGAGATGACGGAAAACAGTGGAAAAACGGGAAACATGGGCATTTGAAAAACAGTGTGTGTGAGACTTCACTTTCACTTTCACAGTTCACAGCATTTCGTTGAGGCTTTGTGAGTGCAGGAAATGTACAAAAGTGTCACATTAAATATCTATTTTTTTATGTACATAATACTGTATATCAATTAAATCAAGAGAATATGTTGCTCAGATGATACCACTGTCATTTAACATGCATTGCAAACCAAATTATAATAATTACAAAATTAGATTCAGGATTGTGGTCATGTATCATGATTTCATTGCTGTAATTCATTATATTTACAATGAATGTTACTAACTAAAACAACACTTTAAACAATGCTGGGTTGTTTTAACCTAATTTTGGGTCAAATATGGATTAAAACATTGGGTTAAAAATGTAATTTAAATATTTAACCCAATGGCTGGGTTTGTCCATATTTGACCCAAAATTGGGTTAAAACAACCCAGCATTTTTTAAACCCGATCTCATGAAAGTTCGTATCTATGGCACGAATGTCATTTCTTGTGCCATTTATACGCCAAAAATAGTTTTTGCGTGTATATGGTACGCATTTTTCGTGTGCATATGATACGCACGTTATGCCGTATAATAAGTACGAACTCCCCACCCACCTTCCCCATTAACCTACCCAAGGGGTTTTCAGTGCGTAGCATATGCATGCATGCAAAAAAAAAAAAACATTTTTGGCGTATAAATGCCATGAGAAATGACAATTGTGGTATAGATACGCACTTTCATGAGACTGTGTTGCATTTTTCAGACTGAATACACCAGCTACCATGTCAGACATGCACGGCTCAGATATCCCTGGTCAGATAGACCTCAGAATGAATTTTCTTCCGCTAGAACCCCTGGTCTTGACAGACTGTAAGCAAGAACAGCCGAAATCAAATCAAACTCCAGCATTATCCCCACAACTGCCAGTTTTGATACCAAGTCTATATAAATCTTATTCTAAATATCTCACGGTTTGGTCTTCCCATCGGTTCCCTTTCTCTATCAGTCTCACTCTTGTCTCTTTCCACAAAGGGACATAATGGATGAGTAGCACTGCTTTTCTGTATTGATCAGAGTGAGTCAGGTTGGGCTGTCAAGGCAGAGAGTTCTCGAGCCGCTGACAGGCAGAGATAGAGCCAATCTGACAGTCTATATAGTTACCTTCAATAAAGTAGGAGGGGGAAAGCAGGATTTGGATTGTTGGGGCCGAAATTGCAGTCACGATCACCCTCAGTGCCCATTTCCTCCAGATTGTCTCAACATAGCTAACAGCTCAGGCTCCATCAAAGCCTAGCTAGCATTGATTTCCAATAGGGATGGTCCGACGAATTTAATTGTACCATCTTTGAGTTTTAGGACAGGAGCTTTTGATTGCTACAATCGATATGTGTACTTTTACAGTGAATTTATCAACCTGCCAGGGCCAGGACTAAACAATTACCACCTTGTCAACATTTTTTTCTCACCTCATTAAATGTTCAGAACTTTTTTATTACATTTATCGTCATTTATTTCAGTGTGGAATATACTTGGAATTTACTTAAGTAACAATTTTAAACGTATGTCAGTGTGTTAACTGTTCAGAATAATTTATCACAACAAATTATAATGTATAAAACAAAAAAATGTTTTGCTGTATGATCCAATGTATGGGTCAATTGCAAGCGCACGTAAAACGTTTTTAATTTGAGGGCCAACTCAAAATTATTTTCCAGCCATAATTGATAAAATGCCACAGAATCTTTCTAGAGAAATTCAATTGTATTTAGCCTGGAATATTTCATCAAGAAAAGAAGAAAAAAAATCTACAAGGCTTAACCGTAAATAGTTATAATCTAAAAGCACGTCTTGCTGCAAATAGAATACATTTATTATGCACAGAAATTATACTCAAAATACCTGCTATGTATCAATTCAAATAAATGAATCTGTACTGGAAGAATATATGTGAGGCACTAGTGAGCTTGTTTACAAAAGAGAACTGTAATTTGGAGTTAGTTTTAAATCTATATCAGACAGCCAGAGAAGCGTCCCTACTGAGAGAGGAGAGCCTTTAGCAGCTCTGTTCTTCTGTTTCACTGATATCTGAATAACTGTCTATCATGCATAACAGTGGAGTGACAGAGAAAGGGAAATCACCTGTTTTGTTTTGCATAGAAAACTGTCACTCTGATAGAGCTGTCTTCATCTGACAGCTCAGGCTGACTGCAGTGCAAATATCAAACGTCATTGGGGTCACTTCTCACTATGAAAGCAATTAGCCTCAGTCTGATTCCAGCGGCAGCCTTGGTATAAACTTCTTGTTCTTTGTGCTCTGTGACAGTCTAATCCAATGAGAGACATATTGCATTGCACTCTGAGAAAAACAAATATGTTGCCAAATTCTGCACTAGAATTTAACTAGTAATTTATCTATCTATCTATCTATCTATCTATCTATCTATCTATCTATCTGTCTGTCTGTCTGTCTGTCTGTCCGTCCGTCCGTCCGTCCGTCCGTCCGTCCGTGTCTGTTAGTAATGTAGTAGTAATGTATTGTTTAAATGGTCATCTTATAGACACATAGGGCGTTTTCACACCTGAAAGTCCGCACCAAGGTCCAAACCAAAGTTCATGTTTTGATACATTTTATACTTTCAGAAAGTTTTGGTTTGGTTTCACACTGCAATTATGCGAGCGCACTAAAGAACTTTACGTGACATTAGCCGCTTTCCGACCGGAGGGATATTTGCAGTTCCTAGAACTTAACGTTCCTATACGTTTTCTCATGTTCCGACCGGACTAAATTGGGGATTTTTTTAGTTCCTCAGACCGTAGTTCCTATAACTCTTTCAGTACCTAGTCTAGAGCGAGGACTTTTTTAGTTCCCTTTCCCTAGGTCTACGTTGATTGGTTCAACTTATAAGTCACGCCCACTGTCAACACGGAACTTGTAGCTCGCTATCTGCCATACGCTGTGTGTTTTAGCAAACGCCGCCGTTCGCACTCCGTTATTAAGGTCCCGGCAAGGTAGAACAGGAACATTGCAATTGCCTCCTCCATGCTGGTTTGTTGTTGTTGTATGTGGCCGCGCTACGTCTAGTGATGACGCTATAAAGACTGTCGCCTTGCTTGCGTCACTCCCTTACCCCTCCTACCAGTTCCTATGGCCACTTGGCCAGTGCGAACGCAAGCAGCAAAACCAAGTTTTCCTGTAACTACTTGGTCGGAAAGCGGCTATAGTTGCGTTCTGTCGTCATCATCTATGTGGACTGCATCTTGACATTGATTGGTTTAGTAAAGGGACGTGCGTCGGATGTCAGCGTGTTGTCAATCCGGCGAGTAACTTTGACATCATGAACGAACAGACGCATATCGTTGCAAATATATTGTTATTTTTAAAGAGCAGCACCAACTATACACAAGGCTAGTTCAAATTCGCCAAATGAACGTCCTCATCGTGTGAACATTTTATCGTCGCCGCCAGGAAACGAGAAGACTGCAAGTTGACTTCTTATGTCATCAGACCATACTTCAATTAAAAACCTCATCATGTGCTACCACGGCTCATTTCTCCTGCCACGTTCTGTTTTTTCGGCTTTTTGAGAACCACCAGAACTTCCTGTAAAAG
This sequence comes from Pimephales promelas, assembly GCF_016745375.1. The sequence goes on from NW_024121743.1 coordinate 2,142,829, forward strand.
GTCTGAAAGCCCGAAACATACAGAAATGCTTTCACACTAGAAACGAACCAAATCTTTTTTCAGTTTGATCCGGACCGAGCCTACCTCTTTTCGTCGGACCAAATTTCATCTGTTTGGTCTGGACCGTGGTCCGGGGGAGCTTTCACACCTATAATTTTGATTCGGACCAAACTGAAAAGTCCGAAAGTCCGGATCAAACAAGAAAGGGCTCTTAGATTATAAATACACAAACACCATTTGCCCGATCAAAACTTCAGTTGGGGGATCTTACAATTGTAGGCTAAATGTATTCATTTTTTTCATTTATTCAATTATTGGGGAGAATGGCCTTTCAGCAGCATCAGTCATCTTATCTAGAGTAGATATATATCAGTAAAACAGCAGAGAGGGAGCGGATTAGGCAGATATGAGATTCCATTGAGTGAAAGTCCTGACTCTTCTCTTCCTTTCAGAGCTCTATAGTTTCTGCTTAATGAAGCTCAGATATGTGTAGCTCAAACTCATTGAGTTTCCGTTCAGTCCTGGAGGCCAGTGCGCGTCCTTGCCTTTGACATTGAAAATTGAGTGGGCTTGCCGATTATAGACAAAGAACCATTTCACACAATGATAAGAGTTTTCATTGAGTAACATTTTTGGTGACAACTTAGAGACGGAATAAAAAAAAGAGTGAAATTCTGTTCATATTGTGCTCAAGGTGATTATAAAATTCTGTGAATATGGGAAGAAATGGGCGCCATGATAAAAGTAAGGCAAATTGTTTAGATTGGATTGAAGGTGGTTTTGTAAAGAATGGACAAAAGGACATCAGGGGTTAAGAAACTGGTGGATCGTGACTCATAACCCCCAGGTTTATTCAAAAAGTGAACAGCAACAAAAGCATCAAATTAAATTCTACAGTATTTCTTATGTCTCTTGACAAAATATAGCCAAATGAAGCTGACATAGACTAAATAAATAAATAAAGACCCAGACTACATTGAACAACAAGTTTGTTTAATGTACTTGTGCTGACCATAATGTGGTGGATTATTGCAGCCCATTCTCACCCCCAAGGCGTCACTTAACTGACGCCTTGGGAAGCATTTGGACATGCTTCAATATCTGACGCTTTAGGCACCCTTTAGCGTCAGTTAGATGACGCCCTAGGATCGCGTGTACCCTACCCCCACCCCACACCTAAACCTAACCGCGTCCTCTAACTGACGCTTTCCTTTAGCGTCAGTTAGAGGACGCCGTAGGATCGCGTCATGTAAGTGACGCTAAAGGGTGCCTAAAACGTCAAATATTGAAGCATGGTCAAAGGTGACGCCTTGGGGTGAGAATGCGTTGATTATTGATGGCAGAGATTAAGAATTCATTTATTTCAAAAACGATTCAAAGTTTTGTTTCATAAACAATTTTTACTTTCATAAAATAAATCATTTTGGTACTTGAAAAATCTGAGTCCTGAAGCGAAACCAGTCGAGAATCGCTTCTCCATAGCACCGACTCTAGTCCTCCCCCTCATATAAAATAAATATTTGTTAAACACACTCCTCCTCAAGCTCATAAAATTTGCACAGAGGCTATGCAATGGCCTTGGCTCACTGACTACCGGATCAAGTTCAAGTCAAGAAATTTAAATTTTTCAAAACACTGCAAAGACGAACAACTCGCTCAGAAACATTTGCGGGTATACAAGCATCGGCAGAGCTGGCCCATGGGGCTTGCTGCTCGAGGTTTCATGGGTCCAGGGTTCTGGGCTGCTTGACACGCAGGAGAGCGAATCACGGTAAGCTGCGAGACGGGGAGAGGCGGAGGTCAGTTCACGCCTGCGGGCAAGCTCATTTGCATGCGTTTAGGGGCGGGACCTGATGGTGCTCTGTTGCAGGCACACTCAGCAGGACATCGTTTACATAATTGATGAAATATGATAATAATGCAAGCTGGCGTTGGCTTGGCAGGCTGGAGCAGATCCCAAGGAGCCGGGCCTGGGTGAGCCTTAGGATGTGTGGCGGAGAGAAACGGAGAGAGAGAATGAGAGAGAGAGAGAGAGTCAGAGATTGAAGCCTGGAGCAGAGTTTTTTGGGAGGTCTTGTTTGTGGATTGACATTCCTCTAAAGACCACAGTGGCATCGCCAGTGGTGGCCTGGTTGTCTTTGTGTGGTTAGTATCATGAATATTTAACATACTGCTGTAAGGCACCCTGGGCCCAAGCAAAAGTAAACCAATACAAATATAAGAAATTTAAGTGTTTGGTGTGTATGTTCTTCAGTGTTGGGAGTAACGCATTACAAAAGTAATACATTACAGTAACATATTACTTTTTGCTGTAACGCAGTAGTGTAAGGCATTACTAATCAATTTTCAGTAATATTTTACTCGTTACATGTTCAGTGAGGCTTGTATTACAGTTGTATTACAGTGTATTGTCTGCTTTTACTTCTTAAAGGCAACAGACTATGTGAAAGTTTTAAAGCAGTCTTTTAGAGCGGTCGCGTCTGTAACATTGTTTTTTCCTCATAAATGCGAACACGAAAACTAAAATAAAATGAATATTTTAAGTTCTATGAAGACCGGAGAGCCAACCCTTCCTCATCCGATTTGCGGAGTGTAATTAACAGAATTACAAAAAATATATTTTCCCTCCTATTTTTTTGTCACGCATTAATGTGTGTCTTTTCCTTAATATTAAAAATAAAACATAGACTGATATTTATCTAATGTCTGGAGTCCTTTAAGGAAGTAGCCTATATACGTTTCAATACATGTATTTTCTGAGCATTTTTATTTCAAGTTTTGACTGCAAATGTCATCATGTCCATAATGCTGGACTTCCCCAATTTTAAATAATTTATCCTCAACTAGTTTTGTGGTGTAGGTCTATGTATTTTATAATGTTAACTTCAAATAATACTAATAGCCTAATTTAAAGATAAGGCAGCATTGGATCTGGACAGTAAGGAGAATAATGCTTGGAGTTGGAAGAGGTGTGTCGCGATTTTGTAGGTTCGTGGATCTGAGTCGTGTTTTTGGTGAAAGTAACTCAAAAGTAATACATGAGTAATGTAACGCATTACAATTCTGAGACAGTAATATTGCAAGGTAATGAATTACTTTTAAATAACAGTAACAAGTAATACCTAATGTATTACAGTTTGGAAGTAACTTGCACAACACTGATGTTCTTATATCCAGTCATTGTCGTTGAGTAACTCTGTAAAACCACTCTATGCCAAAACGCATTTATCACTTTTTTTTTCCAAAAAGGTTCCTAAACAATGCATAATTTTCTTAATGTAACATTATAATTTTGGGTTACACTTTATTTTAATATTTAAAAACAACATGTACTTACTACACTCTTAGAAAAAAAGTGTTCTATATATGTAGCATAGGGTTCTTTATTCAACTCCAAAGGACATTTTATGCTAAAAAAAAGGTTCAATAATGACAAGAAAGAACACTTTTGGCACAAAGGTTCTTTAAAGGCTATTATTCATTCATATATGACATTATTCTGCAACATTTTGTAGTTGTAATCAAATTATTGTTTATTAAACTGTTGTAGTAAATTAATATCACATTTTTATCATGCAGATTTTTGAAAGGATAAAAACTGAAATGGCACTCTTCATGTGATATTGATTAATTCAATTTTTTTTAACCCCCATATCTTGAATTTTGGGATCATTCACACTCATTGCATTTTAGGGGTTTCAAATACGTAGCGCTTTAGAACCTTTTAAGGTTCTATATAGAACCTTTTCTTCTAAGAGTGATAGGGTTAGGGTTACAATTAGGGTTTGGTTTAGAGTTAGTTTGTTGTAATTATGCATTAAATAATATTAGGTAACACTCAGTTCTTACATTACATGTACTTACTATAGTAATAACAGTAAATTATGCATAATTACATGCAACTAACTCCAACCAAATCCTAATCCCATCCTAACCCTATAGTACATGTAGTTGCTTAATATTACTCAGTACTTAAATACAGTATATAATTGAATCATTTAATGTACAGATGCTATTCAAACTTACGATTCAAGTCTGGGTTTCCCTTTGAGTCATAGTTTATTGAAAGGGTTCAGTATTCAAAATTCAGTGATGCCATTAGTGTGGAGGGTAACACATTACAAGTAACGTGAGTTATGTAATCAGATTGATTTTTTTTGAAGTAACTAGTAAATAACTGATTAGTTTTAAATTTAGAACGAAACGTCTTTGTTACTTTATCAAATAAGTAATGGAAGAGTCCCATTTATTGGGGCTATACACCTCTCCTGTCCCCATGTTGAGAGGAACTGGAGAACAGTGCGCTGTTTAAACATGGTGGTTACCGTAGACTAAGTGTAAGCAGGCATTTACTCATCTCACTTGCACAAAAACAGATTCAGCATTCCTCAAAAGAAATTAAAAAGGTAAAATGCAAACATGCGATAGGCCTAATTAAATTTGTTAAATATGTAAATAACACAATCTCACTTTGTTAGCCAATGTCTTTGCCGCTGACCTCACATGATCCGATTCAACCATGAAACAGCAAAAATGACTTTGGATAAACGTCACATTTCACTTTTTGTTGTTGCTGTTTTTATTGCAGAATCGCTCATGACTCCTCAGGAAGTTTCCTCAGCCCTCATTCCTCATCTCCTCGCGGTGCAGTTAGAGAATTGAGATGTCCTTCAAGATGGCTGAGTTTGATCGGATTCCAGTTCATGGGGTGAAGGATGGAGTTGAGAGGAAACAAGGAAGAATCAATTTGAGTATTGAGAAGCACCCAGAGAGTTGAACTCTCTTCTCCTGTGATGCAGAATGTCAGCTGGAAGGTTTGTTTAAGCTCTAATGTACAGGCATGAATTTGCATTTCCTTCAGCCTGAGGCTTATTCCTTTCCCTTTTGGTGGCCTTTACATTTGCCGAAATTAGAACTTTTATTAAAAAATAAACAAGCATTCCCAGGCTAGGTGAGGAAAAAGTAACGCAAAAGTAATGTAACGCATTATTTACTTACCTTTTTAGGGAGTAACGCAATATATGGGATTATCCATAGACAGTATAAGAAGTGGACAGAGCCATCTCATTGGAACTCAATTGAGACAAGTGAAGCCCATTTTCAGCGATTTTTTTAGCACTTCCATTCCTGACGCGCAGACTCAAACCGACTCAAACAGAGCTTGACGACGTAGATGTGATGTGAGCAACCCGTCTGTCTTCTAGTGGCTGTGGCATGAGAAATCTGAATCATTCCCTTCCGAAACTTGCAAAGGCGGAGAGTGTGAGTAGGCACTGTCCATGAGCTAGAAGCAGGAGAAACTTTTGCTAGGTATTCTCATTAATTATTTTGTCATTTTGCCTCCATGTTTCCCCGTGTGATGATGAACCTGTAGGTTATCACAATGTGAACATCGGTTCACAGTGTTGTTGTTTACATTGTCTTTTTGTTTAATGTTATGATTGTTTTCATATTGTTTATCTTTGATTAAGGATATTATTTGTGATTATGTATCTGTTTGGATTTATATGCAAGAACACTGATATTGAATGTTTCCATTGTCAGGGGAGTTATTCGACCCCTACAGTTGGTATGACCCACTAGTTTTGGGCGGGAAAATAGCATATATAAAGGAGTGAGGCTAATTGAGCGGGGGAGAGATGGGCCATGTGCCAGTACTAGTACAGTCCAATGCTGTAGGATGTGTCGTGGTTGTCAGAGGTTTGTTCCTCGAGACTGGATTTGATGCCATGTTTTTGCTGCTTTCAGCATGTTTTATTTATGTTTTGTAATGTCTATTTTGAGTATTTTTTTGATGATTTCTTTTGTTTATTTTTGAACTTGATTTGGAGCACGTGTGCTGAGACAGCTGTCCTCAATAAATTCACCCCACCTTCAATGATTTCCTGTATGGTACTCAAGTTATTCCATCCTTTCCCGGGTCTATCGGCAAACAAATTGACGCAACAACTCAGGGTAATGGTATTCAACTAGACCTCTGACAACAAATCAGTGTGGCATTCTGACATCAGGTGGCTGTAGTTGAAACCACATCCCAACACCCCGATTGCCTGCGAGCTTCTCCTCCTCTCCATACGGTACTCTCTCTATTGTGCGACAGAGAGTCGCGTGGTTATGACGCAATCGTTAGCCTACTTTTACAAAATACTGCTTCTACGGGGCCATAACATAAGCTACAAGGTAATGGAGCATTTTAGACATTGTCGTGTTTCTTTAGAAATAAATAATGGACAAATGGAGTCTTCAAACGCCTCAGATGTAAAGTTATTCGCTGTCAAAATGCCGCCAAAATGAATGGGAGTCAATGGAAATGCTAACGCAAGTGAAGTTCTGCTACAAGATGGCAGCTCCCGGCCGGCTTCAACTTCCAGTCGATGGATTGGGATTATCACGCTGACACGTAGTACTTCCGCATTCAGTGATCTTTGCGCACTGCCACTTCCGTTGAATCACCGATCACTCTGGCGAACTGTTGACAGACTAAGCTACACTAGGTTTATTTATATGGCATCCCTGGTAAATTAGTCTGATTCACTAAAGTGCCGGTGTCTTGCCGAAAAGTGATGGTCCATTCTCTTTATGAATGCAGTTGCTTTTATGTGGATCCAACAGACATAACGTGCAAATAAACATCACTCACCCAGTACTTTTTACCTATTAAAACACCTGTAAAGGGTCAATACAACCATTTTAATGCATGTATTTCACCTGCCAAAAAGTGGTTAAAGCCTTCTTCTTATTAATTAAAAGGTTATTTCAGCCCTGAAATTAGTTGATAATATTCATGAGGGTTAAATCTGACTGAATATAACTCATTATAACTAGTACTTTTAACTTATTAAAATAACTGTAAAGGGCCAATACAACCATTATAATGCAGTATTTCACCTGAACAAACAAACGCACTACCTTGTTTTATTTTAAAGTTTGGACTTTCATCCCCACTTCTTCCTAATACTCAATTCAGTCGGGAATCCATGAAAACTAAAGTAGGGTTGGCCTTGTTGGTTAGATTTACAAAGTGGAACAGAGCAGTGACATATAGCCTTCGTTTCGGCCATTGTTGAACTGTGTCGGAAGTGGACATGCACAAAGTTGACAAATCCGGCCCATGAAACCCAGAAGCGTGATAATCCCCTATTGTATTGCTTTACTTTTAAAAGTAACTTTCCCCAAAACTGGATGCTGTCAACTTAATTATTAGATTAGATTAAACTTTATTGTCATTATGTAGAGTACAGTGCAAAGCCATTGAAATACAGAAGTATCAGATGTGCAAATAGCAATATATATATATATATATATATATATATATACACACACACACACAAAAGTATTATTGAATGTGTATTAAAGTACATTTAAGATGCAGATGGTAGGGTCACCGTGACTTTGCCAAGTAAGACATAGTAATGAAAGGTGAATAGCACTGATGTTTAAGTACTTCACCGTAAACAAGCGTGAACTTGACATCAACCATAAACTTGTCGCTCAAATCTGATTGGTTGATTGGAAGGTTGATCCAGGATCAACAAAGATGTTGATCCAGGAACATACTTGGTGAAATCACGTTCACCCAGATGGTAGACCAGTCAGTGCAAATAAGTAACAGCTTATACAGAAGATGCTCTGGTTGTGAAGGAGGTAGAAAAAGTAGATGATTGTCTCGGTGTGAAACAGTGCAAATAGGAAACAGATGTATTGATTAATTATACAAGTGAATAACAGGAGAAGTGCAATTTATATGATACATGAGGCTTTTTTATTGGTCTATTGTCATACGCGTCTATTTGCATACAGAATTTTATTGGTCTTATTTTCCTAGCATACATCTAAAAATTGCATCCACCTTTACACTTTGCATTGAGTTGATGTGAAAACAAAGAGCACAGTGGATCTAATGCAATATTTGATAATATAATAATAATTATGATGTATAATAACAAACAACTTACCCTAAACCAAACCCTAACCCTTTTATATAGTAAGTACATGCTGTTAATTAATACTACTCTGTACTCATTTGTACAATTGCATCTTAAAATAAAGTGTAACCCAGAATGTCTAAAGCCCAAGCTTACCTTAGACTTTATCACTACTTTTTGCATCCATACAAGCTCTTGTATTGCCTTCAGGAAATGCTAATCTAGTTACTGTTGTCATTAATTATGCATAACAATGTAATATTGCTGTGTGATGCAATAAAAGAACAAGAAACTAATTGGTATATTTTTTTCCTTTCTCTCAGAGTCTTAAAGCTCCTTAACTGTCTATGGAAAATGTTCTTTGTCATTCCCACAGAGACAGATAGTCATGCACTCTCGCCCTCTCTCCCCACGCTCTAGGTCACGTTGTCTGCGCCCTGCTCTCTTCACACCCTGGCATATGTCTCAGCAGAGGCTGGATCAGTGCCACATGCTAGCCTGCTACCCCAGCTCCTCTCCCTGCTCTCCGCCACCTGTGCTCCCTCCCTCAGCGCCTGGCTCCAGGCTCTCTGGCTCTGACACACACCTGTGACTGGGAATGAAGCTCCAGCCGAAACCTCCCCTTAACCTCCGAGCTGTCACTCATCCAATTCTTCCACAACACAAGATTTATAGACAACCCCCATGGAAACACTATGCAATCTCCACAAATTAAGCACATCAACCCTCTCCTGTCAACAGATAGAACATTTAGAACAGTGCTAAAGTAGGACAGCAGAGATTTCTTTTCAATTTTTTTTTATTTTTTATTTTTTATTTATTTATTTAGAAAAGGGACAGTTTACATTAATAAACATTCTTAAATGTAAATGTACCCAAATTAGCCCAAAGGCTAGTTTTCATTGGTAGTCCCTTTGCCAGATGTTATTAGGCTCTTAACTAGAAAAAAAAAAAAGAGTTAAAAATTACAGCAATACAACAGTCATAAAACTAGAAGTATACAAAAAGACACTGCATATATATATACAGACATATACAATTTTGGATATACAATAAAAAAAAAAAAACTAAATATAATTTAATTAAGTATGAAAGAATAGGTCTATAATAAAATTAATAATAAGGTTAGTAATAATAATAATAATAATAGAGGAGCAGCGTTAATGTTCACAGTGTTCAATAGAATGTTCATTAGAATGTTATCCAACCACATGTCGTTTCTAATATGTTTGACAATGCCCATGCCGCTCTTTTTTTTCTTACAGCAACTCTAACTCAAAACATTACTTTTGAACTATATACCAAAATGGTTACACTTTATTTTGATTGTCCACTTTAGACATTCTGTTAACAACAAGTAACTTTGCAGATCCATGTTAAGTAATTCTTAGAGTATTGGTAGCGCAGGTTTGGGTTAGGGTTATTTAGGTAAGTAATTTATAGTCAATAGAATGTCTTTTGGGGGCAACATCAAAATGAAATGTAAGTAGACATTAAGTCTAATAAATTAAGTGTTAATAAAATAAACAAAATAAAGTGTTACCTCCAAATGTTCTGAAATTATACAATAGATTATGAGGAACAGGACAGGTTTTGTTTGTCAAGAGAACATTTAATGACACTTGAGTGTTTAAAATAACTTCCTTTTGCGATCTGATGTCATAGAATGAGGCAGAAATTATATTAGGAATAGTATTAAATAAAAGCGATAAAGGCCAGGGCCGGGTTTCCCAATAACAATGTATCATATGGCGCTTTTCCACTGCATAGTACGGTACGGTTCGGTTCAGTACGGCTCACTTGTGGTGCTTTTCCACTGCATGGTACGGTACAGTACGTTTCGCTTCAGGTCGCTTTAAATGGTACCTGGTCTGTTGAGGTTCCAAGCGTACCGTACCGGTACTAAAATGTGACGTGAAACACTGCAGATCACTGATTGGTCAGACAGAATCGTCACTACCAGTGTCACTACTAGCGTCATTGGATTTGCGACACGAGACACGAGACACTTTTTTAGCAGTATTTTTGTTTTGCTGCCATCAGCCTCATTTTAAACACATTTTTCCGTCTAGCAGTTAAAAACAAACACATGCCGAGAATCAGGAACACCATCCCCTCGATAGTCTCCATTGTTCCTGTGTTGTGGGTTTGAAAATGTGGCGCTTTTAAGATGATGTCATGGCAGTAGAGGCGCGCGCAAATAACGATCAGTCCCACACACTTTGAAGGGGTACTACTGCAGTGGAAACGCAAAGCGATCCGAACTGTTCCGCGCCGAGTCGAAGCGAACTGGGCCGAACCGCATCGTACTATGCAGTGGAAAAGCGCCTTTAGCTCTTAAAGGAGTAGTTCACTTTAAAAAAAAAACTTTGCTGATAATTCACTCACCCCCATGTCTTCAAAGATGTCCATGTCATTCTTTCTTCAGTCGAAAAGAAATTAAGGTTTTTGATGAAAACATTCCAGGATTTTCTTCATATAATGCACTTTACTGGGCACCAAACGGTTCAAGGTCCAAAACGATCGCTCGTTTAAACAAAATAAAATAACAAAGTTTAAGTTTTATAAGCTCAAACGCACGCCTTACTTTGTTCTGTGATACGCGTTCGTGACTCTCCTGTTCGAACTCGTTCATCAAAATAACAAATCTTTTTCCGATTTGTTCATTTCGCTCGTTGAGAGAATACGTTTCGCACAGAGCAGAGCAAAGCGAGCATTTGTGCTTATAAAACTTAAATGACCGATCGTTTCGCTTGATAAGATCCTTATTCATCGTCTGGAATCGTTTAATCGTTAGTTTGCACTGAAACTGTGTTTTGAACCTTGAACCGTTTGGTGCCATGGATATTGAAATGCAGCCAGGAATCGTGATGCCTGACATTTATGTTTGCCTGATTTTGACACCGGGGAAATAAAAGCAATATAGACCTAAACATAGGCTAAAGCAAATTTGCCTGTGAACGCTTTATATAAATACAATATAGGTAGGTCTGAATCCGGCTGATCACTTATATTAGTGTTATATAGCCTATATATACAGCATCACCATATCGTCCAGCCCTAAAACTTTATAGTTTTTTTGGTCAGTGTTTATTAAAAAACATCCAATAATGCAGAATATGCAAATATAAATATTTAATCGATGAGTTGTTAATATATATAACAATACAAAATATATGGGTATGGTTTTACACCTAAATTCAGCATTGGCACAAAATGATAACTGCAAATCCACCTTTCGCTGTCCAGTTGTTTCTGTGAATTGTTATATATTTTTTGTAAAATTATATTTTACAATACAAGTAGGGTTGCAAACTTTTAAGTTTAGCTTGGAGTGAGAAGCTTGAAGTGAATTCCATAGTATGGAGAAAAAATATATATACTATGGGTAACACTTTAGAATACGGTTCCTTCGTTAATGAATAACTACAAGAACTAATGAGTAACACAACATTAACAATCTAGTAACTATGATTAACTAACAAGAAACTCTGATTAACGAACTAGTAAGTAATAGCGCACAGACGAAAGTGGTAGTTCACTATTAAGTAATCAATAACTACTATTTTTTTTAATACTTCCCAGAGAACTTACTGAAAAAGTTATTAACAATCTAGTAACTACTATCAACTAAAAGAAATTCTTATTACGAATTAGTAAGTAATAGCTCACAGATGAAAGTGTTACTAGATACTTCTGTGGGAACTACTAATTATTTGGATTCGTATTATAAAGTGAAGATCCTGGAACTAACTAGTAATTACTCAAGTGTTACTAAAGACATTTTCTAAAAGTATACTAAAGTTCACCAAAAATCTCAAACGTTGCACAAAATCATACTAGATCATGTAGTAACACTTGAGTAATTAGTTCCAATGATCTTCACTTTATAATACGGATCCAAATAATTAGTAAATAATAGCTCACAGATGAAAGTGTTACTAGATACTTCTGTGGGAATTGCTAATTATTTGGATCCGTTACTAAAAGTGAAGATCATTGGAACTAACTAGTAATTACTCAAGTGTTACTACATGATCTAGTCATGATTTGTGCAAACGTTTGAGATTTTTGGTGAACTTTAGTATACTTTTAGAAAATGTCTTTAGTAACACTTGAGTAATTATTAGTTAGTTTCCAATGATCTTCACTTTTTTAATACGAATCCAAATAATTAGTAATTCCCACAGAAGTATCTAGTAACACTTCATCTGTGAGCTATTACTTACTAATTCGTTAATAAGAATTTCTTTTAGTTAATAGTAGTTACTAGAGTGTTAATAAACTTTTTCAGTAGTTCTCTGGGAAGTATTAAAAAAATAGTAGTTATTGATTAGTTAATAGTGAACTACCACTTTCGTCTGTGCGCTGTTACTTACTAGTTCGTTAATCAGAGTTTCTTGTTAGTTAATAATAGTTACTAGATTGTTAATGTTGTGTTACTCATTAGTTCTTGTGTAGTTATTCATTAACGAAGGAACCGTATTCTAAAGTGTTACCATACTATGGAAGTCAATGGGGCCCATTAAAGGTGCTCTAAGCGATGTCGGGTGACTTCTTGTTGAAGTATAAAGTATTTTCAAACAAAACGGAGGCTAGATAGACCCTCCCTCATCCATCAGCGCACTGATCCCCCAAACCCCACCCCCAGGGCCTTCTTGTCAGTTATTGGCTGGAACAGTTTGTTATGTTTCAGTTTGTATGTTAAGTTTGTTTTTGTTGTCATTTGTGGAGCCTGGGTTGCCTGCATTTGTATGTAACAAAAAATATTTGGGCCTAAAAAACGCGTGACAGATCACCTTGTTTGGTTACTGACATTCTTCATAATATCTTCTTTTGTGTTCAGCAGAAGAAAATGTATATACAATATTTAAAGGTCAGGTAACACTTTTATTTATTTTTTTTTAGGCATAAAAAATGATCTTTTCCTTTGCTATGGAAAAAAACTGATCTTTTCTTTTTCTTGATGTTTGGGCGAATACTTGAATCAATTATTTGGTCAAGATACAAGATTCAGTTCAAAACTCAACAGAAGCGCACAGTTCTTCTGACAAGCAAGTGCTGTGAGATTTTGATTGTCGACTCAGTTTTTTCCACTGTAATCTTGATCGTTCCGTAGACAAGAGGAATGAAATGACTTTGTGATAATCCTCAGTCACATTGACCCACAGGGCCTGAAAGCGGCTCCAATGTGTGTGTGTGTGTGTGTGTGAGCATTCATCTCTTCCTGATCATTTCTGATGGTGCATTATCATTCACAGGACGTCATGAAGCAGGATACAGACAGCACAGGGGATTAATGGTGACCTTATTGAACGAGCTTGATGAATTTACACGGTCTGAAAATACCTGCAAGCAATGATTCTATCTGATGCTCTAATGGAACAGAACAAGTTTTCAGATACCATCTAAACATTTAATGCCCTGGAATATTTTGAATGGACAAATATCAAGAGAATATTATCACCAATAACAACTGCTACTGAGACCCTTAACAGCCTTTGCACCAAACAAACATAAATGGCAGTTTAATACGTTTCGAACTGCTAGAATGCCAGCAGATTATATGATTACATGATTTAATACAAGTGTTGAAAAAAAATACTGAGGAAAATCAATGTCAACCATAAGGTTTATTCAGCTGTCAGTTTTACTCATTAATGTAGAACAATAATGCTAAATATAATAAAATGCAATAATAATGTGATTACACAAAAACTGCTAAACTGTTTTCTTTCCTGTGTGGTGCTACCTATTAAAACAGGAAGTTATGGCAGGATATAACAAAAGGCTGTTTAAAAAAAAAGGCTTTAATTATGTCACAATGAATCATAATATACATTCATGCATTTGGTAGATCAAAAGTTACTTACATTGCATTTGATTTAAGATAATATTTGATCAGTTTATGCATTCCATATATGGATATCAAATCAATGATCTCTGCATGGCTATTGCTGTGCTCTGCTGTTTTAGCTGCAAGAACTTCATTACCACGAAGACACGTTACTTACATAATTATATTGGAATGACATGGTGAATTTAAGGGGCATTTTCATTTTGAACATTGTGCAAAATAAAATGTTTTTTTTTTCTTACTGAAGATAAAATATATGCACCAGCATGACCACAGTAATGTCTTTGACTTGTCTTTATTTGGGGACATTTAACAGCAAATATGTAGCTGACATATGCAATTAGTTGCATTTAATTTATTAATTAATCAGTATTTTGAGTAATTAATTCATTAATTTTCAATAAATTAATGGTAAAACTTTATTTTACAGTGTCCTTATATGCTGCATGCAGTTATATAGTAATAATAATAATAATAAATTATGAATTACATGCAACTAACCCTAAAGCAAGCCCTATTCCCAACTTATTTCTAAGAACATGTAGTTAATGTTTTATTACTCATTCCTTAAATGTATAACTACATTGTAATGACACCTTAAAATAAAGTGCATTTATTTTACACTGAAATTCATTAGGAAAACAATGCACCATTAGTATTAGTCAACACATTTTTGACTAGCTTGAAAAATGAGACATCAGTACATTGTGTTTTTGTTTTGTTTTTTTTTAATTAAGAAACTTATATGTTTTACATAATCAGATTCTAAGAGAAAAGCTTGTTCACATTAGCATAGTTGTTGCTAGAATATCATCAGTGTGTTATGAGTTTATCAGACCTTTCAATCTGGCCCTCTACAAACCTGAGATGCAGGTTTGCGTGCAACCCAAGCAACCAGAGAAAGAATAACATTGATTGCCATCCAGCTGACTTCCACAAAAGTCTGGGTCGCTTGACATAATCTTGGACATAATCTGAAAATGGTTTGCATGAAGATGACATTGTGTGAATGTGATTTCACCAAGTACAACATGTTCCTGGATCAACATCTTTGTCAAACCTGGAACAACATTCCAATCAACCAAATCAGATTTGAGGTCAATTTTATGTCAAGCAGTTTTTGTCAAGTTAGGCATAACCACCGTTAGGTGCTTCTTCATCGGGGCAATTTCCATTTGATATTTTAGGTATAAGTTTAATGGTGGGGATAGGGGTTAGGATCCTATTTTCAGACAGTAATGTTGTCCAAAGATCAGAAAATATCACTGTGACCCTTTAAGTAATTTTTTTTTTTTTTTTGCACCTGTAAATATTTTATATATGAGCCTTCAAGTGAACACCATTAAAGGGTACCGTTCCCTGTCATGTGAGAAAAGAAACTACACCCTTTTGAATTCTATTGTTTTATGTATCAGGATAAAATAAAAAAATCATTAAAATTTTTAATTCTAATTCTTAAAATTGGGTAAACACAACCTCAGATGAACAACAACACATCACATATTGCAATGTTTCATTAACATATGTATTTAAAAAAATAAATAAATAAATAAATAAATACATAAATGAGCCAAAATGGAGAAGCCATGTGTTACAAACTAAGTAGTACACCCTCTGAATTGCCATTTTGTATTGGTACCTGTATTGGTATTTGTTTATGCACAGCTTACTTAAGATCCTGCCACATCATTTCAATCAGGTTGATTTCTGGAGTTTGACAGCAGGGCCAGAGCAAAGCCTTGATTCTTGTTTTTTTTTTTTTTAGCCATTCTGCTGTAGAGTTGCTGGTGTGCTTGGGATCATTGTGCTGTTGCATGACCCAATTTCGGTGAAGCTTTACCTGTGAGACAGATGGCCTCACATTTGACTCTATAATACTTTATGTATACAGAGCAGTTGATGGTCAATGTGCCCAGGTACTGTGGCTTCAAAACAAAACCAAATCATCACCTGTCCATGCTTGAGAGTCGGCAGGTGTTATGCTGAAATGCTGTATTTGCTGTATTTGGTTTTCTCCAAATGTGGCATTGTGCATTATGGCCAAAACATCTCCACTTTGGTCTTGTCTGTCCAAATAATATTGTTCCAGAAGTCTTGTGGTTTGTTCAGAGGCAACTTTGCAAACCTATAAGAGGCTTTCTCATGATAACCCTTCCAAAGAAGCCATACTTGTTCAGTTTTTTGCTAATACTGTCATGAACTTTAACATTTAACATGTTAACTGAGGCCTGTAGAGTCTGAGATGTAGCTCTTGGGTTTTTTGCAGTTCCTCTGAGCAGTGCACAGTCTGACCTTGGGGAAATTTTGCTGGAACGTCCATTACTGGGAGGATTGGCAACTGTTTTGAATGTGAATAATCTTCCTTACTGTAGAATGATGGATTTTTAAATTGTTTGGAAATGACCTTGTAGCCCTTCTTAGATTAATGGGCAGCAACAATTGCTTCTCTAAGATCATTGCTGATGTCTTTCCTCCTTGGAATTGTGTGAGCACGCAAATGAATGCTCCAGACCAGCAAACTGCCAAAAACTTCTGCATTTATAGAGTTGGTGACGATTGCTGATGATAAATTACTCAAAGGCATTCGATTAGCAGCGCCTGGCTGCAACTTACCCTCTTAATTCCTATGGAAGCAGTAAGGGTGTACTTAGGGTATGTTTACACAACGGTGATATGCTTAAAATTGAGAAGTTTTTCCTTTGAGATTTGCGCATACAGAAAAGGATCCGCGAAAATCCCCATACAATCCCCATTCACACGCGAAAACAACTAAAACTATATTCTGAAGCTAGGCCATTAGATGACGATGAACCACTATAGATTTAAACACAGGCATGTTCATGAGAGATATTCACGTTTTTGTTGTTTACATGGAGACCATTTTCAAAAACTTGTTAAATTTGACAAAAATGGTGTTGTGTAAACAGCCCCTTAGTTTGTCACCAATGGCTTCTCCATTTTGGCCTAGTTTTTGTGTAATAAAACATGGCATGGTGTAATATGTCATGTGTTGTTCATCTTTACCTCATTTTAAGACCTGCCAAGGACCAGATGATTTTTTTTACTTTAATAGTATTACACTTTAATAATGTGTAATGTTGCTGTTTGAGCATAAACATCTGCAAAGTTACAACGCTCAAAGTTCAATGCAAAGGGAGATATTTTCTATTACAAAATAAGTTTTTTAAGGACTACAATAAATAGAAGGGACTACAATGTGCTTCGTCCCGGGTTGGTGACATCACTAACCCTAAAATTTACATTAACCCTGCCCCCGGGAACAAGCAACAAGGGGGGTGAGGCCATGTTGGGCTGCTTTAGAGAAGAGGAAGAGATGCTGCCGTTGTTTTGTGCACCCCGAAAAAGTTTGTCCTAAGGCTATCTCCATTTTGTCGGGACAATCTGTTGTTTATGGATCACAATTTAAAGAAAACCAGTTGTGTTTTCTATTAATAGTCCAATTGTAAGCTTTATGTAGTTGTTATGATGTAAATTAAGGGCAAAGCTTTGGTTCTGCTAACCTGCTAGTGCTAACCAACATTATTGATGTAGTTTACTTTGGTTTTTGTAGGCTCTTGAGTTTGAAAGACTGTTCACTGCCCCTTAGGAACATTTTCCATGATTTTGTGATTGATTACGGTTTGCATTACCATAGTTTTCAGATAAATATAATTAAGTGGTGGATAACGTCGTATCTATATAAAAAAATACAAAAAAAACAACAACGAAGACATACAATTCTTAAACGTTCAGTGAAACCCGCGCTTGAAATCCGTTCAGCACTATCCTCTTTTTCGTTAACATTGTCAGGGACAGCGAAATGGACTAAAATAGACGCCATCATTAATATTCACATCTGAGTAGAGCTCGCGGTTATGAAGCGCGTGGCATTTGCCGGGCTAAACTCCAATTACAATATTTTGGAAGGAGGGGTTTCATTGGGGAGAGAGGAGCTGTAATAATGTGAAATAAATAATGAAAAATCAAGCATGAGAACACATTCAAGTACACCCCAAAAACATTATCAAGACTTTGTAAAAGGGCATAATAGGACCACTTAAAAGGTGAAGATCAATGAAATAAAAGTGATAAAACTTTGATGAGTGTCTGAAACGATGTTCACCCTACATCTTTGCATTATCTGCAGCAGTGACGTCCATGTGAGTCACACTGAGACACTGATAACATCCTGCAGCTCTTAGTATCAGTTCCAAAAAGCATCAAGTTCTTTAGAAACTTCCCATAAAGATCCCCTTTCTCAGGCTGATATGAGATAAGAGATAATCGACATCTTTATGAAGATGTTTCAATGCAAATGGATTGCCAAAAAAAACACTTCCCCCCCCCCCAAAAAAAAAATAAGTTCATCCGCTACCCTCAAAAACAACCCCTGTCCTAGTTAGGCTCTCCTAAGAGGCTTCTCTAATCCACTCTGATCACCTGAGCCCAACCGAGTGCCACATTTTTACCTAAACACACCTGACTATTTCCCATGCATGAGCCTCCTCCCTGTTCCCTTATCCTTTGCTTCCATTGATCATATAGCTTTCCCCCAAACAGGAATCGGACGCACCTGAGACATTGCAGCATTGGCACTGATTTAGATATGTTTCCCTCACCTAGGGGCAAGCAAAGAAGGGCCTGGCTGGAGCGACCAGCCTCCATTAGTTGATTTGGCTCAACTAGTTGCAGATCAGGGACAGACTGGGCCTGAGGTGCTGTCAGAACCCATGTGTTAGCCAAACAAGTCCGGCTTTACACCCATCTGCTAAAATGACTGGACATGTCCCTCAACGCAGGCGTGGTGTATAGGGCCAACATGTTGCTGCCACCTGGCCCTCCTTCTTAATCCATACAATCACACACTCAAACATGTGAATGCAGAAAACAAATGACAAACTTATAGAAAATATTCTCTCAGACTAAATCAAAGTTGTTGGTTTTTTTTTTTTTTGCGCATTTTTAATGCATCAAACAAATTAAAAATGAACATCATTTCAACAGTCAATAATTAAAAAAAAATCATGGTAAAATACTGTTGATTTGTAAATTTCCCTTATAAGGTGAAAATTGTAAAAAAAAAAAAAAAAAAAAAAAAAAGTCGACAGTCGAAAAGAAATTAAGGTTTTTTATGAAAACATTCCAGGATTTTTCTCCATATAATGGACTTCACTGGTAACCAAACGGTTCAAGGTCCAAAAGACAGTTTCGGTACAAACTGCAAACTGTTCAAAGGGCTTTAAACGATTCCAGACGATGAATAAGGGTCTTATCAAACGAAACGATCGCTCATTTAAAAAAAATAACAACGTTTAAGTTTTATAATCACAAATGCTCACCTTGCTCTGTTCTGTGATGCACGTTCGTGACTCTCCTGTTCGAACTCGTTCATCAAAATGAACAAATCTTTTTCCGAGTCAATTCGTTCATTTCGTTCGTTGAATGAATCAAATGACACAAAAAAAGATTCGTTCATTTTGATAAATGAATTCGAACAGTAGAGTCACAAACGTGCATCACAGAACAGAGCAAGGCGACCATTTGAGCTTATAAAACTTAAAAAAAAAATGAGCAATCGTTTCACTTGATAAGACCCTTATTCATCGTCTGGAATCGTTTAAAGCCCTTTGAACAGTTTGCAGTTTGCACTGAAACTGTCTTTTGGACCTTGAATCGTTTGGTTACCAGTAAAGTGCATTATAATGGAGAAAAATCCTGTAATGTTTTCATCAAAAACCTTAATTTCTTTTCGACTGAAGAAAGAAAGAAGTGGACATCTTGGATGACATGGGGGTGAGTAAATGATCAGCAAAAGTTTTTTTTTTTTTAAAAGTGAACTACTCCTTTAATGTATTTTAGTGTAAAATACTGTTAAATGTACAGTTTTGCAATGTGCAGTATCTTGTAATTTATAGTGAAAAAAGCGTAAACTGACATTCCCAGAATTCTTTGATTCATCATAATGCACATGGCTTAGAGGTAAGAAACATATTTTAGTGAATGGCATATTATAAAAATCCTATTACTGTAATGGCTGAAGGGCGTTGTTAGGCACGACACAAAGAAATAAAAATAAAAAAAAATGTATTAGTGCAACTTTCATGAAGTAAAATAACTAAAAGCCTTCCTTCCGCTAGAAAAAAAAATAGTCCCTGACCGTGAACAGCAACAACGTTCCAATGTGTAATATCCATGAAAGCTGAAATATAAACAACATAGAACCGCAAACCATTGGGTGAAGCGGGTCATAGCCGTGTTTTATCATGAATAAAGCACAGCTATTGACCAATCAGAATCAACTGGAACTAACCGTTTTATAATTGACCAGAAATTTGAGTATTAACTAAAAAGAAAAATAAGATTTTTTTTTAGTTATCATCTAATAATGTCTGCCATTGAAAGTCGTAATTTCATAATTTTTAAGGCAGAAAATAGACTAAAGGTTTTCAGTGTCCTGTAGCTGAATGTTAATTAAAATTCTCACAGTATAATAATCTTATAATTATCTCTTCTAAAGGGCTTTTACTCATTTGAGTGGTTAGTGTAAATCCCACCACTGTAAACACAAATTTAATTTTCCTCCCAAAGGATTTCCTTTTTGGCACAAGTGCAGCTATATCATGTAGGATCCAAGAAAATGAATGAAGCCTCCTGGCACTGAATCTAGTTTATGGGCTGCTTCTCATCAATAAAAAAGTATTCAGAGTTACAATGCCAATACCCCGTCACTTTTTTCTCCAAATAACTGACAGATGGGAACTTCCTTCCACCAAAAAAATCTGTAGAATTGATTGTCAGCAAATAAACCTAATATGTGGTTTGTATTACGTTCAGTTATTTCTGAAGAGATGTTATCATTGTTAACATTAAACCCTATTATGTTATTGTTGTTGGGCAGAAACCTCATATCTCAATATTTCATCTTTTTTTCATAAATCATTACTACTGGTCACACTTCACATCTGTCTGTGGCTTTTTGAAAATATGTAATCAATGAAAAGGATTCAAAAGAGCTTGTGACTAAATCTTGTAACTCCATTGGCTCCTCAAACTGTCAGTAAATGATGTGCCGCACACATTTTGGACCATCTCTACTTGTTTGCAATGCAAGGGTAAGTAAAGAGCTGGTTGTACATTTTATTTACTCAACACTATATAATGTTTTATTAAAAAAAGTTTGGAAGGAACACATTCAAATTGCCTATCCAATCAGTACAATTGAAGGCGTTTATATACTAGAATTTCAGATAAACAAATTTATTATTCTAGCAGTGTTTTTGTGGCAAAGTTTAGTGATCCTTTAGTGATTGTCGAACACAATTGAATAAATTCAAAGCACACATTTTTATGCACAGCTCTTTGTCTTTTACCATAAGCAAGTGTCTTTTGAACTTCATTAAATGAATGCGCATGTACCACTCAAACATCAACAGAAAAAAGGAACAAAGGATCACCTAAATAAGACTGTACTTTGTTTGGTGATTGGTGTTTGTTGATCATCCAACATCAAACAACAATTACAGTATCAAACCAGTGTGTTAGAAGTGAATATTTAGGTTATATAGGTTATGCGTTTTAGGCTTCTCATCATTTAAGAGAAAACAAAACAATAATTAATTGTAATAATCAATTTCTCAGCCCCGCATTATTTCCATTTAGCATGGGACTGCAAACATCCAGGATAAATCAAGGGTCCAGCCATGTCCATTGAATTCTGGGCATTAACTTGGATAGTTAATTTCCAGGCCTCACTGCGAGGAAGAATTGATAGGATATGTCTGGGCATGTCCACCTTCCTAGAGAGTCTAAACTGTGCCAAACACAAACTACTATCTTTGCTCAACCAATTAAACTTTACAATGCGCATAATTCTGTGTCTAATCTTTTCCCCTACCAGTGGCTTCAGCTCCTTCAGCTGACTTTAGTGTGAGAGTGCCTTCACTGGCAGCGCAGGTCCAGTCATCAGTCTCAAAATCTCCTTTTTGTCCTTGGCTTATACTGTAGCTCCAACCACGGACCCTAGCATGAGCCTGCCTCAGAACTCGCCATCACGTCCAGCTTTAACCCAAAAATCCATCCCACAATTACAGATTTATCAGTGCTATATGGTGACACGACCATCTCATTTCATCATCCATTTCATTTACATTTTTATTCCCATCACCAATTCATCTGTACTAAACCCCTTTAGCCTACTTACATTTTATAAACTCACAGCTAAATTCTCTTCGTTGATGACTCCAATCAGTTTAGTTCCAAAAACACCTTAAATCCATTTGATTCAATCCGGCATCTCAGAAGATCACTTTTCCAGTCATCCCTTCTGCAGAAGAGCAGCAACCACAGCTACACATAAAGGCCTCTACCAGCATCCATCCATCCATCCATCTTCTTCCGCTTCATCCGGGGCCGGGTCGCAGGAATCCCCTCCTTGAACTGCCACCTTAACGTGGTGGAGGGGTTTGAGTACCCGAATGACCCTAGGAGCTAATTTGTCTGGGGCTATATGCGCCTAGTAGGGTCTCCCAAGGCAAACAGGTCCTAGGTGACAGGTCAGACTAAGAGCGGTTCAAAAACCCCTTACGAGAGGAATAGATTTAAGGACCGCGACGTCGCCCGGTATGGCGCAGCCGGGGCCCCACCCTGGAGCTCAGCCCGAAGGAGCGACGTGGGACCGCCTTCCCGTGGGCTCACCACCTGCAGGAGGAGCCGTAAGGGGCCGGTGCAGAGAGGATCGGGCGGCAGTCGAAGGCAGGGGCCTCGGCGACCCGATCCCTGGACACGGAATCTAGCCTTAGGGATGTGGAACATCACCTCGCTGGCGGGAAAGGAGCCTCTCCCAGCATCAGATTCAAACACTAGGTTGCTGGTCATCAGAGGCTTTAAAGAACTATATCCTATCCAATCACTTCCACATTAAAGAAACCCAAAAAACCCTTATCAGTTCAATTCTTCAGCTCCAGCTTGTTCTCCTACTCAAACCTAAAAGTCTCTGGCTAACCTTGCCTTCGTGGCTGCAGTAGTGTCTTCTCAGGAGCTCAATTCTTCTGGCTAACCTTCTCCACCCTCCACAGCAGTCCCTTCTGCTCCCACAGGTGCCCAATTTCTCTGGCCAACCTTGCCTTCAATGTCCCTTCTCATGCAGGAGCTCAGTTCTCTAGTTAAATTTCCTCCACTGCCACAGCAGTGATATCCCCTCTACACCTGCAAGAGCTCGCTCTTTCCAGTACAGCAGCAGCGTCTTTTTCTCAGTGCCCGCAGGAGTCCCTTTCTCACCACCACAGCAGCATTTACCCCTCGGCTCCTCAGAAGTTCAACCCTATACGCAACCATCATGCTGTCTCGAACTTCGTTTGCAAAATCCCTCCGATGCTGCGAAAGCCCTCGCGGTCAAACAACCAAATCTATCCTCATTGGATTCCGCAACAGCCCTCCAGTCAGAAATGGCCAATTGGTTTCCACGCAAGACCACCAACGAAGGCTTAAACATCTGATCGCTGTTGGTATTGAACTCTCATTCGATGCTGTGAGAACTTTCCCGGCCAAAAAAAAACAATATCTAATTGACCGACTGCCTTCGGGGCTTACTCGTCTGAATCGAACTCCCGTCGGATGACATGAGAGCACTCCCAGTCAAAAATGGTTAAGCTTTTTTCCCCTCCTCACTGCCATCGGGGGGCTTACCTGTCTGATCACTGTAAGTATTGAACTCCTGTTGGATGCTGTGAGAGCCCTCCCGGTCAAATAGCCAGGCCTATAACAAGAGGAGGCATATATATACAGAGCCGACTCACCTGTGTTTCCTATGTTTCCTATGTACTCTCCTATGTATACTCACCCACCTCCTCCACCAACCTGTCTCCTTACACTCACCTGGTTACTATCCTAACCAGAGATTGGGGGGGGGGTTAGTTTTCAGGTATTCTGGGTTTGGTCCAAATTCTGAGCTCGGAGCCCCTCCCCTCAGACAGCACGCATATACGCATACTTTCTGATCTGACTCTTTGCAAGTGTGAATTCCTGATATATACTGTATGTAAATGCTAATGTTTCATGTATTTGAGGAGTGGAGAATAGTGTCTTAGTCTAGCATTTGTCGTTGTGCTATTGTCAATACTGTCTGAAGTGCCTGTGTGAAGCATTTCATCTTTTATAACATGATATTCTGGCCAAATGACATAAAAAAAACTGAGCGCCCACATACCTACAGTAAACAACTTTGATATACTTTCTGCCTCAGATGCAGCTGTTCTAATGGTGGACAAAACACATACAGTCCAACATTCACTGGTCATTTGAGCTTTATCTTGGTAAAATGTTATATGTAATGACGCATACAAGTGTCTGACCATATGTAACGTCAAAATATCAACCTCGACACACAGTGCTTAAGTATTTTAAAATACAATGTTTTTCCATTTTTGTTTAGGACATACAAGGTTTCCTTCTGAAAGCAACGATATGTAGAATAAAATGAATAACTATCTACACTAAAATGGTTTGCTTGTATCACTCAGTTTTGACCAAGTAAAGCATTGCTCTCAGTGCTGTCTTTCCGATGGACTCTTGGGATCCCCTTTTTATTTTTCCGCACAAAGTTCGAGAGAAGCCTGTCGTCCAACAGGCTAAATGCCAAACAGAGCTCCAGCAGGACTACTGTGTGTTCCACCCCAACTGGAGCACCATCACCTGGGCCCTGGCCCTCACCAACCCAGACATCTGTGTCCCTGCTGCTACAGAGTTGCGGTTCCTGCATCTGCATGTGGACGTGCAGTAAATGATGGGTTTTTGAAGAGCCGCGGCAGTGACGGATGGTATGTGGCTAACCAGGCTCACATAATTACAGGACCAAACAGGACCCCGCCTGACTTTCTGGGAAATCGAAGCGCAGATGGAGCTGTAGAAGAACCACCAGGAAAAAAAAGTGGCATGTGTAGCCCCAATCCACTGCCATTTGGATTTTGCATGCACCGTACACACGGAGTAGCGTTTTTAAAGATTATATTCAGTTAGCGTTTATGGGATTTGAAGAAGTCCTTCCCTCCTTTGACCCTCAAGAGCAGGGTTGTAGCAAAAAGATCCAGGAGCCTCAGGGCAAGATAATCGTGCAAAAAAAAGTTTCAATCAATGACATAGATTAAACTTTTTTTTTTAAGTCGTAGTCATCTTTGCATATGCAATAGATATATTATTAATCCCTCTGAATGTCTGACGAGTTTTGTTAAATTGATTTATTTTGTGATGGTCACGGGTAATGAGTGCACTGCTCACTGCTTGACTTATATTAGCACTGTCTGCTCCCCCAACCTGCAAACATCCTTCATCCCAGCGGATGTTCAATTTGTATTCCATTTTTACAACATCTCAAGAATGCAAATAAAGACTTCTTTCTAATGCACAAGGCGAGGCTTTGCAGAGGAACCTGCATCATTATAGAGAAGGGAAAGTTGCAGAGAATTGCATTCCTATTATGCACTGATAATAATTCAATGTTTCAAACATGAGATCTCCTTAAAAAGTCACCTAAGTGTCTGAGCTCTAAAGATTGGAACAAAGGGAAGAATGTGGCAGCCCTGCGACTTGACACTGCACCCGACTGGCTCCAGTGTGTCATGTGCTTAAAAGGGGATTAGAGATAGAGACTGAACTTGCTGTCTGCTGCATGGCAGACTGCTGGCATATAGAAACGTTTTGTTTGTAATTCACCCACTTAGTTTTAAAGACATTTTTTTTGGAATCCTTGAATAACACTGCTGCAGCCTTAACTTTCACAAAAAAAAGAGAAAAAAGTAGAACACAAATTGTAGTTATTTCCTTTGTTGTCATTAACTTTGCATTAACTTCAACTTTATTAAAGCCAAACATATACTTCAGAGGAAGTGTGGTAAAGGAGAAGGGGTAAGAGGTGCCACTGTTTACCTGTTGGTAGGAATTGAGAAAAGAGACTTATCCTTAATTAGGCAAATTTCAGGTGAAGGGGTGGTCAACATCCCTTGCCTCTTCAGTATATATATCATAATATCATTTTAAATGATTATGTATTTCTTTTATAAAATCAATAATTAAGTATATTCATTGTTACTTAATCATTTATCGACATATACATTTATTCTTTGTGCTTTTGCTTGTGAAATAATATTCTTAAATGCATGCTGATGTAAGTCACCAGCTTCTTTTAGGTGCACAAGGCCATTTGTCTCTTTCTCTGGTCTCAGGAGAAAGGTTTATGGATCCTAAAGGCGTCGTGAACACATATGTCCAAATATGATACTTCTCTGTACAGATGGTCAAGCTATATTGAGCATTGCTTTATTGAACTTTAATTGTTATATTAAACTGTATTCTTTCTATTATATTTGCTTTCTGAGAAGTCAAGTCAAGTCACATTTATTTATATAGCGCTTTTCACAATACAGATTGTATCAAAGCAGCTTCACACTGATAACATGAAAGTAGCACAACACAGATCAACAACATTGCTAAACACTAAATAACCCCAACTGAGCAAGCTC
Source organism: Pimephales promelas (assembly GCF_016745375.1). The sequence goes on from NW_024121743.1 coordinate 2,169,123, forward strand.
AAAGCAAGCCAAAAGCAAGGCGACAGTGGCAAGGAACCAAACTCCATCAGATTGGATGGAGAAAAAACCTTGGGAGAACCCAGGCTCAGTCGGGGGCCAGTTCTCCTCTGGCTTACATTCATATTGTTTAAATATAAATATTAAATATAAATATTGTTTATGAATCAAACGGCGCCATAACATATCGCAGGCGTTGAGTCGTCTCTTCACAGGCGTTGAGTCGTCTCATCCAACGCATTCTCATCCTTTAACGTCATATAGAGCGCTATATGACAAAACGGCGCTATACTACGCACATGGCACCCATTATCGTTAATATAACACGCGAACCCAAGACGTTATAAATCCTTTAGCGTGAATATGACACGTACACCCTACCCCACACCTAAACTTAGCCCTCACAGCACGTGTTATATTAACGATAATGGGTGCCATGTGCGTAGTATAGCGCCGTTTTGTCATATAGCGCTCTATATGACGTTAAAGGATGAGAACGGGCTGTCTCATCACAGGCGTTGGGGCATCCGAAATCCCTGTGAGAGGCTGGACACAAAACTGGACCTGACGAACGCCATTTTTCTCGGGACAAGCGTCCCGAGATAACAGCAGAAAGGCAGATGGGAAATAATTAGCATAGCTGATGTTCATAATGATTTCCGTTATAACTCACACACGTTTTACCATTATGTTTTGGTACACTTAACTGATAATAAGACGCTCAGACTCTCTTCAGCCTTGATGGGAGCTCCTATTTGCTAGTGTCCTAGGTGAATGCAGTAACAGTGAAAATAATAGGGAAATAGGGATTTGGTTTATGTTTGAGTGTTAAAACATAAAGGGGTCATTGAAGCCAACAGTTTAAGGCACTATTTCTTTGTTAAAGTCTTACTCCAGTTAGACAAAGGTTTAGTGCTAGTCTTCTTAGTTGCAGGTTAAGGAACCACTGCCATTATTGCAGATTGAATGAGTTGTTGTTCTGGACACACTGGCGCCAGCAACCCAAATCTATGACCTGGAAGGTCATGACGTGCCTCATCGATGGAGATATGTTTCGTCTATCTGTATATGTGTGGAAAATTACTGTGTATCTATATCTTAGCCAATGAGAATCATTCAACGTGTAAGCAATGACGTAGCTTAGACCTTGAAAATGGTATAACTGCTGTGATTGTTGTAACTGTAAGGGGGCGGCCTACGAACTCCTGAGTGAGTCTTGAAGCTGACTTCTGCTGATGAAATGGCAAACTATGTTCAGTAAAACTTTCTTTCATTTTTATAATTCCGACTCCGGGTCTTCATTCTTCATATCTGGTTCTGGGTCCTTTAACTATTATTCCCTAACACAGGACATTGGAAATGAACTGAAATTAGAAGACATTATCAATAACAATAAGGCCTACAAATGTGACTTCCCAAAAAAAAAAAAAAATCACAAAAAAAACAATGTGATAATTATCCCATTCCAAGTCTCATGGCCGTTTCACACAGAATGTGTGTGTGTGTGTGTGTGTGTGTGTGTGTGTGTTCCACTATGCTGTTTTTCTATACGAGTGTGACAGTTACACTGCACCTAGCTGCTTTTCTGAGAAGTTTTAAAAATGTCTCTTTGTATTGTTGCACACTGTTCCCTTCTTTTAAAGATACACAAATCAACTAGGAAAGGGCAAAATTATAATAATAATAGTAATAATAATAAATAAAAATTGAAAATTGAAAAAAAAAGATGTTTTAAATGTTTTTCAAAAGATCTTTACAATTCAGGTCATCATAATTAAACTCATAAACTTTCCTTGATTGATTTATTTGAAAGGTAATTTTTATTTGACCAAGCCACCTCAGACTTTGAAATAAATTTGTCCTCACTGTAAAATTGTCCATTCAGACTAGTATAATAGTATTTCTTGCATTTTTATCCCTTTTCTTAAGTGGATTTCTCAATCATATGCAGCTTTAATTGATGGCCCTTTTCTAAATATAATGGTTGCATGACAAACACTGTGTACACTGTGGTTTTGTAGATTAAGGGGGTGACATAATTTATTTCAAGATACTTTTCCACATTACTTGCATTCACAAGAAAGTGCTGAACACGCTTTATGCTTTTTGTCTAGCAGTCGGTAGATTCACATACCATCTTCAGCCCTTCACATTCGGCCAAGAACACATTTTAAAAAAATGTACTGTGCTGAAGATTTAATTAGGAACCCCTGCCCCATATGTCCCTGATTAATTGGCCATTTTCACAAATAGAGATGAAAACAATGGTCTCATAAATTAGATTTATAATTAAAGTGTTATTTTCTATGAAGATTACAATCAACTGCACATATGGAAAAAATGTAGTCCCAAAGTACTGTATATAATAATAGAAAACATGATCGAAGCATGTGTGGCAGGGGGGCGTGGTTCAGCGAGGTCTGTGACAGGAGAGAGGATCTGAAGACAGGTGCGGCGTGAGTGGGATAAGTATGAATGACGAACACCTGTGTCTTGTTTCAGTAATTGGCGTGGGGAGACCGATAAAAGCCACGAGGAAATAAAATGCTGGGAGAGAGAAACCAGTGGAGACTTGTGGGTGATCGCACAGCAGCTGAGAACAACGGGAAGAGTGTGTTAGAGAATGCCGAGTGTGGAGAGTGCGAGGAACGTCTTGAGTGACAGCTGATTGTAGTGGACTGAGTTTTGATTACATAGTACTGTGTGCGCGACCTTGTTTTTGTTTTGTTTTCCAATAAAGACCCGTATTCTCCACAAGCCGACTCTGGCCTCTTCCTTGAATATTGTTACACTGGTGCCGAAACCCGGGAAGGAAGATGGAAGCCACCGCCAGCATGCAATCTTTGTCAGCGTTGCCACTTGCGGATCCCTTGCGATCCTTCCTAGGCCCTGATGTAAATGCGTAACGATCTGGAGCGTCAGTTCATGATGCTCGTTCAGGGCCAACAAGAGGATCGCGAGACGTTCTGGACCTGGATAGACTGGGAGGTTAAAATGGGTTCACAGGAGGTGTTCCTGCACATTTGTGAGAAGCCAGCGGAGGCATGTGGGTGGCCTAAAGAACAGTGGGCCCGGTGCGCCTCATCCCATTGCTGTCCGGGGAGGCGCATACAGCGGCCTAACAGCTGCCTGTCCAGAAACTCCTGGTCTTCGACAACCTCAAAACAGCCATTCTGCAGCGGGTCGGCCGGAGCCCAGAGCAACACCACCAGTGGTTCCGTTCACTGGATCTGGGTGAGAGCGGCTGGCCCTTCATGATGGCTCAACTACAGCATCACATCAGGGGGTGCATTGTAGTCTCCCTGAGGAAAAATTTGGTTCATTTGCTGCTATAGGAGAGGAAGAATTTTGCAAACTCATTCATTCATCTAAATCAACAACTTGTATGTTAGACGCTATACCAAACAAGCTACTAAAAGAGATGCTTCCGGGTGTCATAGATCCTCTTATTAATATCATTAATTCGTCTTTGTCGCTAGGATACGTACCAAAAACCTTTAAGCTGGCTATGATAAAACTGCAGAATTAGACAATTACAGGCCAATCTCGAATCTGCTTTTTCTGTCAAAGATACTGGAAAAAGCAGTTTCCTCACAACTGTGTTCCTTTCTTGAAAGAAATTATATCTGCGAGGATTTTCAGTCAGAATTTAAACCATACCATAGTACTGAGACAGCTCTCATCAGAGTCACAAATGATTTGCTCTTATCATCCGATCATGTTTGTATCTCTATTAGTGTTACTTGATCTTAGTGCTGCATTTGACACAATTGACCACAACATTCTTTTAAATAGACCAGAAACTTTGTTGGCATTTGTGGAATTGCAATAGAATGGTTTGAATCATACTTATCTGATCGTTATCAGTTTGTAGCAGTAAATGAAGAGTGATCTTATCGATCACAAGTTCAGTATGGCGTACCACAAGGCTCAGTACTAGGACCGCTGCTGTTCACTCTGTACATGCTACCATTAGGAGATATCATTAGGAAACATGGAATTATCTTTCACTGTTATGCTGATGATACCCAGCTGTATATTTCTTCAAAACCTAACGAAACTTACCAACTCACAAAATTAACGGAATGCTTTGCTGATATAAAAAATTGGATGACTAGTAATTTCCTACTACTAAATTCCGAAAAAACAGATATTCTAATTATTGGACAAAAAACTTCCACACGTAATAACCTATACTGTCTAACACTTGATGGGTGCTCTGTTAAGTCTTCGTCGTCAGTTAGAAACCCGGGTGTGCTATTTGATACCTTTATATCTGTAAAGCCGAATTTTTCCATCTTAAAAATATATCTAAATTATGCCAAACGCTCTCATTGACAAATGTGGAACAATTAGTTAATGCGTTCATGACATCAAGGCTAGATTATTGTAATGCTCTACTGGGTGGTTGCCCTGCATGCTTAATGAACAAACTACAGCTGGTCCAAAACACAGCAGCTCGAGTTCTTACCAGAACCAGGAAATATGACCATATTAGCCCGGTTCTGTCAACCCTGCATTGGCCGCCTATTAAACATCGTATACATTTTTAAATATTGCTGAATACTTACAAAGCACTGAATGGGTTAGCTCCCCAGTACTTTGAGTGAGTTCTTTTTTAACGCATTATAGTCCTTCACGTCTATTGCGATCTCGAAAGATCGGTAGATCCTTTTCCTATTTAGCACCAAAACTCTGGAACAAACTCCCTAACATTGTCCGGGAAGCAGACACACTCTGTCAGTTCAAATCTAGACTAAAAACACATCTCTTTGGCCTAGCATGTACATAACACACTATAGCCTTATTTCAAAATTGGGCCAGTCTGCTAGGAAGCTCCGTTGGGCTCCGTCGTCTCTCCAGGTCAGCCATCAGTGATCAAAGCCCAGCTTCTGCATCTGACTTTCGGGATTCTAAATATACACCCTGCACCCTAGCTTCATCAAACTCCTCCCTTCATTTGACCTCACTCGCTCCAGCGTCAACCCGGTCATCCAAGTCCTCATCACCACCTCAGTCCCGCGAGTCAGCAGCTCAGCGTCAGCCTTCCATCTCTGCTCCACCGGTTCCTTCGCCACTCACTCTGGTTCCGCCTCCACCCGGACTCCGCCCTGGCTCCTCCCACATTCAGCTCCAGCAGGGTCAGCATGTGCTTTCCACAACCAGCAGTACGTTACACCCACCAAGTATATTGAGTATTTGATGAAAGTTAAATAAAGAGGCTGAATTAACTTTTAACAATAAAACGTCTGACAAAACACAGTTTACCATATGGTATTTTTATACATGAATAACATTTAGAATTAAATGTTGTTTATATTTTTGGTCCAGACATGCAATGATCTTAAGACTGCATAGCAACAAACAAGTGTTTTGGATAATTGGTTACATTTTATTTCAATCCCTTTTAGACATTCGACTAACTACAGGAGCCAGGTTTTGCAACTATACGTCAACTAACTCTCATTAGAGTATTAGTAGACTGCATAGACTGTTAGATGACGGTTAGGTTAGGGATACGTTTTAGGGTTTGCAAATGTAGAAAAAGATCACCTGAAGTTACAAAGTTACTTAGTCAGTAGAATGTCTGTTGGGGGGCATTAAAATAAAGTGATAACAGGTAATGAAAAAAAAAATGAAAAGGGTCACTTAACCTGCTGAATGCTAGAACTATGCAACATATATATGTACACTATTACATATTTTTGAATTCATTTATTTTAGATTTTATTTAAATTCATTGTTATACATTACATTATGAGAGCGAGAGAGGTTGAATCAGGACAACTGCAAAGTGGAGGTCATACATGTCACCTCATTTGCACAATATAATTTACATACTGGCAATAAAAGTGCCTGATAAGAAAAGCGCTGTTATCTGATGTAAAATCCAAATTAATATTGCTCTCTTGAAAAAAACAACACATTAAAAAACAAATTGCACAAGATATTGTGTCTATGTGTGCAGCAAACTATTTTATAATTATAATTGTAGGACTTTGTAATGTGTAATGAGATCATGTAAAGGAAGATACTTTAAAAAAAAAGGTTAAAAAGAGGGAAAAACATATCTGGCTTTGCTAGTGTCTCTCAAGTTAAAATTATTTTAAATAATTTTAAATAATTGCCCTCCTTATGTCACGGTGTGAGATGGTGGAGTGCAGGAGTGCAGGCAGAAGGAATAGGAGGAGTCCAGATGAACGTGAAGATACTGATTTTAATCAAAATACAGGTAGGAGGACAGGGAAACTCCGGGTAACATACAACATCGACCGACAAGGACTGACTAAAACAGAAGGAACTAAATACACAGAAGAATCAAACATAATGAGGTGAAGACAGGTGAAACAGATGACGATGACGAGGAACAGGTGGCTGATGAGGGAGTGAACACGGGATAGGGTGACGAGAGGATCCTGGGAAGTGTAGTGCTGAAGACAAGACAGACTGGTGCAGACGGAGGACTGTGACAGAACTCCCCCCTCCCGGGAGGCGTGACCTCACGCCGCAGAACAGAGGAAGGAGGGGGACGAACTGGGGGCTGAGAGGGGTGTGGCCAGGGCGGAGCAGGCTGAGGACGTGGCCAGGGCGGAGCAGGCTGAGGGCGTGGCCAGGGCGGAGCAGGCTGAGGGCGAGACCAAGGCGGAGCAGATGGAGGGTGAGACCAGGGCGGAGCAGATGGAGGGCGAGACCAGGGCGGAGCAGGCTGAGGGCGAGACCAAGGCGGAGCAGATGGAGGGCGAGACCAGGGCGGAGCAGATGGAGGGTGAGACCAGGGCGGAGCAGATGGAGGGAGGACCCCTGGTGGAGCCGATGGAAGCGGGGCTGACAACCCCAGGGGGCCGACAGACAGGGGCGGAGCAGATGGTAGAGGAGACCAGGGTGAAGCAGAGGGACAGACGACATCGGATGCTGACGAGGGACCGAGGGACCATGGGGACACCGTAGGCTCAGGTGACAGAAGTGACGACAGGGGCACAGAGGGACACGGTGAGGCCAGAGGGAGTGAGGGCTGACGGGTGACTGGAGGGAGTGAGGAGTCCGACAGAACCGGGGGGGTGACCTGACGGTGCGGAGCAAAGGGAAGGAAGTCCAAAGGTGAAGGGAGGATGACGAGGGAACGAAGGGAGTCCGGAGGGTCGAGGGAGCCTGGTCGAGCTGGTGGACTGAGGGGCCATGGAGGAGCTGAGGGAGGTAGGAGCCACGGGGGAGCTGATGGGACAGAGGGCCGAGGAAGTGTCTCTGAGGAGGAGGTGTGAGGCGAAGGCCGGGGAAACACGGACCAGGCTGGTTCCGGGGAGCTGAAGGGCAGGAGAGCAGAGGGAGGACAGCTGAGAGGAGGCGGGAGAGGGAGGCTGGGTGGGATCCCGGTCTCTGGCGCTGGCTGGACGGTCCCTGGCGCTGGCTGGACGGTCCCTGGCGCTGGCTTGACGGTCCCTGGCGCTGGCTGGACGGTCTCTGGCGCTGGCTGGACGGTCTCTGGCGCTGGCTGGACGGTCTCTGGCGCTGGCTGGACGGTCTCTGGCGCTGGCTGGACGGTCTCTGGCGCTGGCTGGACGGTCCCTGGCGCAGGCTGGACGGTCTCTGACGCTAGCTGGACGGTCTCTGGCGCTGTCTGGACGGTCTCTGGCGCGCTGGACGGAACCAGCAGTGAAGAGCATACAGTCTCTGGAGGGCTGGACGGAACCAGCAGTGAAGAGCATACAGTCTCTGGAGGGCTGGACGGAACCAGCAGTGAAGAGCATACAGTCTCTGGAGGGCTGGACGGAACCAGCAGTGAAGAGCATACAGTCTCTGGAGGGCTGGACGGAACCAGCTGTGAAGAGCATACAGTCTCTGGAGGGCTGGACGGAACCAGCAGTGAAGAGCATACAGTCTCTGGAGGGCTGGACGGAACCAGCAGTGAAGAGCATACAGTCTCTGGAGGGCTGGACGGAACCAGCAATGAAAAGCACACAGTCTCTGGAGGGCTGGACGGAACCAGCTGTGAAGAGCATACAGTCTCTGGAGGGCTGGACGGAACCAGCTGTGAAGAGCATACAGACTCTGGAGGGCTGGACGGAACCAGCAGTGAAGAGCAGACAGTCTCTGGAGGGCTGGACGGAACCAGCAGTGAAGAGCATACAGTCTCTGGAGAGCTGGGCGGAACCAGCGGGGACGAGCATTCAATCTCTGGAGAGCTGGACGGAACCAGCGGTGAAGAGCACTGGAGCGATGGAGTGGGGCTGGTGACGTCATACATGGTAAAGGGAGATCCACATGACACCAGCACCCACTCCACATAGGCCACAAAGTCCCCTCGAGGCCCGTCTCCGGGCAGGCGTGCCTGGGTTTCAGCGTTTAGGCCTGCCCGGAAGAACACACAGAGGCTTGTGTCATCATAGTGAACATGAGGTACCAAGTCCAAATACCTCTGTGTGTGGGCCTCGAGGGATTGATCCTCCTGCTCCAGGAGGAGTAGTTGTACGGCTGCTAAATCCATGTTTGGAGGTCGGTCGATCTGTCACGGTGTGAGATGGTGGAGTGCAGGAGTGCAGGCAGAAGGAATAGGAGGAGTCCAGATGAACGTGAAGATACTGATTTTAATCAAAATACAGGTAGGAGGACAGGGAAACTCCGGGTAACATACAACATCGACCGACAAGGACTGACTAAAACAGAAGGAACTAAATACACAGAAGAATCAAACATAATGAGGTGAAGACAGGTGAAACAGATGACGATGACGAGGAACAGGTGGCTGATGAGGGAGTGAACACGGGATAGGGTGACGAGAGGATCCTGGGAAGTGTAGTGCTGAAGACAAGACAGACTGGTGCAGACGGAGGACTGTGACACCTTATGCATTTTCCCCCAATACTTTTATCGAAATATGGTATGAGATGTCCCTTGAAATGATGTCACAACTAAATAAGTTAACTTAATGCGCATTTAAACAAAATGATAAACAATTTACAATTTGATGACTTAGTGTGTGGAACAGACTAAAAACATGTTGTCTTCATTGAAAGTAACAGTTGTAACACTTTTTATTGCCAATGGTTATTTCACCAGGAAACTGCAGCAATTTGTGTCACATTTCATATTTTGCAAAAATGTTTATTATGGATCAGGTAGTCATTTTTCAATATACCCATATATACATTATGCTCATATGTCATATCAGTACTTATATTATTAACAAGAAAGATCACACACACCAAAGCTGAAGCTATATACAATTGATAAAGCCATACAATTTGCACCATTAATCAGTCTGTGGTTATTACTGACATGGTATTTTAGTTCTGAGGTGGTGAACATATTCAGCAGACATATTCACCTTTTGAAGTGAATCAATAATAATAATTTAACAACAGTTCCCTGAGTACAGGCCTTAAATATCTTTTACAATAAGGAATTTGTTCAAAATTGCAAATGAATGCATGTAAGGTTCTGTATGTACAGATGCTAATGAATACACCATAACACCTCACTGATTGCACTGCAAATCATGAAATTGCAGGATGAGGCTGAATCCCACTGAATTAATCACAGGCTGGCTCAGGAGGATCAAGCTTTAGAGCTCACACTTCACTGGTTGACTATTATAGAGGTGTTCACTGTTTCAGGATTATTGAGTGATTTAGGAACTGTGAGATGAGCGAGATTGAATTGTCTTGATGGTTGTATACTGTGCATGACAGCTGACAACGCGTTCTCTCTCTCTCTCTCTCTCTCTCTCTCTCTCTCTCTCCTCTCTCTCTCTCTCTCTCTTTGGACACCCTGCTGTGGAATCTGTACTCAATATCCAGGACTCAAGTCACAGGTTTTCCTTGTCACTGGTTTGCCTGTTCTCGTTAATCCATTTGTTGTCATGGTTTCTAATTTGTGCCACCTGTTCTTCCTCTCTCTGTTTCCTATATATGGCTATACCTGCTGTCTGCCTGATCCTGCTATGGCAAGCGGATTGCTCCCTTGTTGCCCAATTCATATGAATTTGTATGAATGACATACCCCTGACCCCGGCCCTAAACCTAACCATCACGTGGGTTTAGACAAATTATACGTATCCATACGAATTAGCCACCTTAATCACTCGTACGAATTCGTACAAATTGGTCGTGAGATATCACTGAAAATGTGGTGTGCTGGTTAGATGTGAATCCCCATACACCGTAAAAAAATACTGTTGGTTTAACTTAAAAAATGTAAGTACCCTGGCTGCCTTAAAATTTTAAGTTCATTGAAATGGAAAAATTGAGTTAATACGATGAAGGACATTGATTTAATCATCAGAAACTCAAAATATTATGTTATCTGAACTATATAAGTTATTTAAGTTGATTTGACAAAAGAAAAAATGGTGTGATTACAAATTATGAAAAAAAATTTTACAGTGCAATGTAACAATGTCCGTCACTGAGGGCATCTTAGTGGAGTTTGAGGGAATAGAGTGGAGCCCCGCCTAAACTCAGCTGAGGTTCATACAATGAGCTGGATCCCGCCAGTTCCAAAAGTGCACAAAGTCGTCTTTGTCTCTGCCACTTTTACTTCAATCATCACTCTGGCTCCGCCTTGGATTTCTGAGTCTTCAGCTGTGCCTCGACCGTCCACCCCTCTGGCTACGCCGGTCTCCTCCTTCCTTTCAACCCGATCTCACGACCAAGTAGTACGAATTCGACGAATAATTAATTCGACGGCTAATTCGTAACAATTCATACGACCTCACTCGTACGAATTACGATTTTGCTAAATCGTACATATTTTACGAATTGGCCAATTCGTATGAATTCATACGAATGACCTACCCCTTACCCCGCCCGTAAACCTAACCATCACGTGGGTTTAGACAAATCGTACAAATTCGTACGAATGAGGTCGTACGAATTAGTACGAATTAGACACTTTTTAATCATTCGTCGAATTTGTGCGAATTGGGCGTGAGATAGTGTTGTCCGGTTACACCAGTGTGGTCTCAGTCATGCTTGCCTGTGGCTCCATGTTCCTCCAGGCCTTCAATGTCATCATGGGTCTTCGGCTTCTTGGTTCAGCTTCACTCAGTCTGTATCTTGACTCCTCCCTCCATCGATTACGCCATAAGATGATCATCATCCTCCTCCAGAAGCCCCTTCCTCCTTCCTCAGTTGGACGGTTTAGGGCCAATCCCAATTCTACCCCTTACCCCTTCACTTTCCCCTTCCCCTCCGTTTTGCGCGTCCACGTGAAGGGGTAGGGCTGCCCCAATTCTCTTTTGGTTGGAGGGGGAGGGCTAGGGTGAAGGGCCAAATAGCCCTTCAAACGAAGATTTTTCGGGAGCACACTTCAAACGAAGGGTTATGAGAAGCGTCACTGCTAACCCAGGCTGGCTGCCCAAGCGACAAAGGAGACCCATAAATTTAAGTATTTGTGGCTTTAATAAGTATTATAACGACAAATAATGATTTGCTTTATGTTACATTCAATATTGTGTTCATATTTACGGTCAGTTTCTTCACAGAAACGTTTGTAAAAAAAAAAAAAAAAATCGCTAAAATTACTGTAGTTTTGCTAACGATAGTCCCGCAACATATTTTCGTCGTCTCCGTTGTTTCCTGCGAACTTCACAAGATGCAAGAAAATAGCTGTAACCCACGCGACTGAGATAACTGCAGCTGTCGACGGCATCTTGGAAGTTGTGATAAACATCGGCGCATCTCCTGTGACGTAGGCGCTAGCGACGACTTATAATGACGTTTAACGGAGGCGTAGTGGTGTCCCATTTCTTAGGGGAATATTTTCACCCCTACGCATTGCCACTCTGTTTCAAGGGTCAAGGGGAAGGCGAAGGGGTAGGGCTAGGGGAAAGGGAAGGGGTAAGGGGTAGAATTGGGATTGGCCCTTAATGTCATTGTCATGTTTAGTTTCGTTTCCATGTTTTTCCCTGTCACTCTTTTGCCTGTGTTCTAGTTTGTTCACTTGTTGCAATGGTTTCTGATTAATGTACACCTGTTCTCTGATTTGTCTCTGATCTTCCCCTGTGTATGGAAGCCCTCTTCTTTTTTTCTTAGTTATTTGTTCTGTGTTAACATAAAGTGTTGTTACACTTTATTTCGATAGTCACTTTAGACGTTCTACTAATTATAAGTACATTTTCAACTACGTGTCAACTAACTCTAATTAGAGTATTAGTATATTTTAGTAGACTGTCAGTAGACTGTTAGTGTAACGGTTACCAGCTGGAGTGCCCTATTGAGCCTCCAGAGGGCACTCCAGATGTTTCACACAAACTACAGTTCCCAGAACTCACTGCCCGGACTCATCATCACTGATCACATTCACCTGTACCTCATTCACTATTGCATTCACCTGTCTCATCTTGTTAGTCTGGCTATTTATACCATGTTCATTCAGTCACTCACCGCGAAGTCTTGTTTTAGTGTTACACTGCAATTCTGAGCATTCTACGGTTTTCTTGTCTCTTGGTTTTTGGATATCTTGCCCTGTTCCCTGGATTACTCTCTTGCCTCTGGTCCCTGCCTGTTTTGTTTGTTTCTCTGTGTATCTGTCTTGGACTGCCTATCTGTGTATGACCCTTGCCTGTACATTGGATTACGCCTCTGGATTGCCCTCAAATAAAGCTGCATTTGGATCTTAACCCTCTCCTCAGAGCAGTTTGTGACAGTTAGGTTATGGTTGGGTGTAAGGCTTTGGGTTAGTAGAATAAATTTACTTGTAGTCGCCAAGTTACTTATAGTCAGTTGAATGTCTGTCGGGGGACCAACAAAATAAAGTGTTAGCAGATATTAAGCAGACAGACTACTAATACTCTAATGAGAGTTAGTTGACATGTAGTTGAAAAGTTACTTATAGTTTGTATAATGTCTAAAGTGGACTATCGAAATAAAGTGCTCTTGCTCTCTTTTGAATGGTTTTAATGGCCTGTTAATATAGAAATAACCTAATGTCATATCCGATTATTACAACAGTTTTAAGCATGATTCCTCCAATCAGATTCTTTATGAAACGTCCATGATTTCGTATTGTAATGTATATTTAAGAGAAACAGATTTAATGTTTCAGATTTAAAAAGAAAATAATGTAGGGCTGGGGCTTGGTTCTTTCCATCAGTTGTCGATTGGATTGAGGCACATCTGAATGCAAGCTTGCAGTTAATTGACTAAATGATCAAGTCCAGCATACGTCATTAGAAGATAGATTTAAAAAGACAAATAAAACAAAACAAAACATATGCATAAATAAATTGTTCACAATAAGATCATTATAATGCATTAGAAAATAGATTTTCTACACTTAGAAAATTATTCCATCCCGACCTTAATCTATATGTATTTACAGTAACACCTTACAATAAGGTTCATTAGTTAACATTAGTTAATTAGTTAACATGTACAATATGTGAACAATACTTCTTCAGCATTTATTAATCTTAGTTAATGTTAATTCCAACATTTACTAATACGTTATTAAAATCAAAGGTTGTATTAGTTAACATTAGTTAATGGACTGTGAACTAACATGAACGCACAATGAACAGCTGTATTTGTATTAACTAACATTAACAAAGATTAATAAACACTGTAACTAATGCATTGCTCATCGTTAGTTCATGTTAGTTAATGCATTTCCTAATGTTAACTAATGAACCTTATTGTAAAGTGTTACCGTATTTACTTTGAGTGCCTGAAACAAACATTCTGCCTTCCTCAAAACTTTATTAATTTCACACTTTTACTTTGTACTTTCACCCAAAGTAATTAATTTTCTGTAGGACTTTACAAAGAGAAGAAAACTATTTTCCGACACTGACCTACAAATGGCACAACTCTGACATCCCTTAAATGGAAGGAATAGTGTGACAAATACAGCACATAAGCTAACAACATAAACAGCATAGGCTCATTTTAAAGGATGCCATCAGATCAGTACTGGCGAACTAATGAAGGCCACTTTTTCCCAGAGCCACAGCTAAGTATCAGAGACTGTCAGAGTCATATTCTGGCTGTGTGTGTGTGTGTGAGGTATGGAGGCAGACACTTGTGCTGGTCCCATGAGAACCCCCCTGAAAGAGCCAACAGTCAGAGTCCCACCTGTCAGGGATGAGCTTTGGCATATCTGTGCGTGCATGTGGTAGCGGATGTTGCGCAGGCTTCAAATTGGTCCCTCTGGTGGGAAGCACTGTGTTTTTCAATATCTTTTCCATGTTGTCTGCTGCATGCTACAGCAAGATTTCACTGCCTTCAGTGTACATCAAACTGTGAATGAATGGAGAATATTTTAAGTTTATAAAAACAGTTTGTCTTATTTTAATGAAAAAAACTTGACTAAAATCCACCTGATTATGATTTTTATTCATACTCGGTAGCACTTTATTTTACAGTCCTGTTTCCTGTGTACATACTATATAGTTATTACAATATCTGGGTAATAAAAGTAAGTACTAACCTTGAACCTACCCCTAAACCTAACCCATAAATTTTATACTTTATTTGAGCCCGTTCTCGCTTTTGCAAAAGCGTAAATATCCAACGCACATGGCACCCTTTAACGTGAAATGGGACGCAGATATATTTGGGCAGAAGGCGCCCCCTAGTGGTCTAACCCTTACCCTACACCTTACCTAAACTTAACCCTAACCGAAGCGTCTCATTAGACGTTAAAGGGTGCCATGTGCGTTGGATATTTACGCTTTTGCAAAAGCGTCCTATATGGCGCTTTGGGATGAGAACGCGTTGTTTATTTTGACTCTGAACCGCTCAAACGAGTCGTTTGGATTTCAAATCTTTTGTGAAGTTCACACGTCACAACTATTCTCATTGTGCTCGCCTACGTTCTGTGTGGACAGGACATCTTGCTGTAGCTGTCGTCACTGTGAAAGTAAATTCAGTTTATTTTCACTTCTAAAGGATGAGACTGTGATCTTTACCACGATACCACAGCCGTATAATCCCAAACTTTTGCTGTGTTTCCTTGATTTTTCTGACGACTGCTTTTTCAAATCTAGAAGTTCAACGCAGGATTCTCAAAACGCTTGCTCTTGAAAGATGGGTTAGAACCCAGTTTAATTGGAACAACTTGCTCCTCAGAATCACAACCTATAAGTGTGACTAATTATAAATGTATGTATTTTCTAACGGGTGTTCCAAATACTTCGTTTGGGTTTTATATTGTGTTGGTCTCCTGCTAACTCACATTCTTCACATTATTTCCTACTAATATACTAATCGGCTGTGCGCCACTATTACCTAAAACTGTGTCTATTAATGCAGATTGTCTGTCTCTCTTTCTACTTTGAGTAAATAAGGATGGAGCAAGATTTGTTTTACCAATGATTATGACTGGAGACTGAAGAAGATTGCACAGGTAAGTTTCTCAGTTATTCAGGTTGGTGGTTCTTGATAGGAACTACAAGACCAGAACTGAAGAGTAACTGCTTGTGTGGTGCGTGGGTGATGAGTGATTATCAGTAGCAGGTGTGATGATGGCTGACTAATCCTGCATTCATGTGCTATGGTAATTATGGTAAATACCAAAAGCCGACGTGGAAAATGCACATGAACACCCCCTCATGTGGTATTTTCCACTGGGCAACTCGTAGAATATTTTGATGGAAGAGTTGCTGAGATGAGATAACCTTTGACCATTTCAAAATGGCGGAGAGCACCGCAAGAGTCGTGAATGGTAAAAAAATTATATACTATTCATGATCTAGAAAATATACAGCATATTATTTACCTTTTGAGGTTTGATAAATCATTTTCTTGCTGTTGCAGATGACTTAAGCAATCTAAAATAGTTTTAGCTAAATAACAGGTCTGGATCTCCATCTTTTTACCACATTACGACAACAAAAGCACTTGAACGCAGCACACTGGTAAATACCAGTTCACAAGTGGAAAATATCCTATTTTCCAGAGCACGTGAACGCAGCATACGTGCAGGTGGGGACTAGAAGGGATGCTGGGAAATGTAGTTATGGGTGACTGGGCTGATGATATCATGAAGAAACAGTTTCATTAAAGTAATGCAACAAAAATCCAAGAAAATCATGTGGTGAAGCAAATGTGAACTTAAAATTTAAAACAAACAAAGAAATAAAACAGGATTTTTTTCAGAACAACAGGACTCCAGGCCCTGAGCAGACCCTCATGAAGGTGAATTAGTATTTTAAAACATCAGACTATCTAATTTTATATTTGATAAATGTTATAATTGATTCGAATATTAATTATATATACAATGATTCTAAGACAATGAAATATACAATTAAAATCTGGACACTCACATTCAAAAAAATATTTTACTTTTTACTTGATGGTAACACCAAGTGACATTTTTGTATCAATAAATTCAAACTTTTCTTAATCAAGTCTCAAGTTTAGATTTTTTTTTTTACTTTAATTTTCGTAGAAACTCTTATGTAATTGACCCATTTTCACAAAGACATTGGACAATAAGGGAACCAGAGGACTGAGGTGGAGCTGGTGGGACCAAAAACACAGAGCACGGACGGAATAAGGCAGAGCCGGACGGATTCGAAGTCGCAAGCAGGACGATGTCCAACCAAGGTGGAAAAGGAGGAACAAGGGAGTCAGGATGGACTGCAGGGATGATGGTTTGTGCTGGAGCTGAGCGAGGGAGGAGCCAAGGCGGAGTTGACCTGAAGATCCGAGGTAGATCCTCACAGAGAGGCGTAAGAGGATATGTCGGGGGGATGAAGGAAACCAGGGAAGGAGGGGCTGAGGAACTGGCTGATTTGGGAAGAGGAGGTGGGAGAGGGAGGCTGGGCGAGAACTCTGGAGACATAGAAAACTCTAAGCTTGGCGGGACCAGCGGGGAAACAAAAACTCTGAGCTGGGCAGAATCAAAACACACTGAACAAAACCAAAAACCTGACAATATTAATGCTGCGTTCACGTGCTATGGAAAATAGGGTATTTTCCACTTGTGAACTGGTATTTACCAGTGTGTTGCGTTCAAGTGCTTTTGTTGTCGTAATGTGGTAAAAAGATGGAGATCCAGACCTGTTATTTAGCTAAAACTATTTTAGATTGCTTAACTCATCTGCAACAGCAAGAAAATGATTTATCAAAACTCAAAGGGTAAATAATATGCTGTATATTTTCTAGATCATGAATAGTTACCATTCACGACTCTTGCGGTGCTCTCCGCCTTTTTGAAAAGTTCAAAGGTTATCTCATCTCGGCAACTCGTCCATCAAAATATTCTACGAGTGGTAAATACCACATGAGGGGGTGTTCATGTGCATTTTCCACGTGGGCTTTTGGTATTTACCATAATTACCATAGCACATGAATGCAGCATAAGTGTATCTACTATGTGCTAAAATTTTAATGAATCATTGAATACAATGCACATTGTGTACATACATTATACTTCCAAAAAACTTCCATGTATTTACAGCTCTTACTAATTTCTGTAATTACATCTATAACTACACTGTTGACCCTAACCTAAACGATATCCCACCTCAGTTTTTTGCACACTTGTATCTAAATTTAAAATGTAAGTACATAGTTAAAGACACCTAATATAAAGTGTCAAAGAAAGTTTTAGCTCTGAAAACAAAAGCTCCCTGTTAGTTTCATGGTGTATGTTTGTCATCGATCCAATCATGCCATCACCAGCATCAATTACGGCAGTCAAAGTGGCGTTTGCCTATGGAATGTTGGCAGGGTCCTATCTACTCAGCTGCCTGATATGATACACCGAAAGAGTCCAAGAGATCCTCAGAATAGGAATGGTGTAGCTGATGACTAACAGTCCCATGACCTCAACACAGATGAAGGTATGTATTTTTTTGTCAGCAGCTTCGTTCAGTCTGCTCCTCGAATGCCAACTAAAAAAAAACAGAAGCTCTGAGACCGTGAAGGTTTAGAAAATAAAGCCATTACTAACTGTTACTTGTACTTCGGACAGTAGTAATTGAAAATTAGGACTGGCACTTTTGGGAACTGCACTCCAGCTGTCCAGACCACAGCAGTCTATCATTATCCTAGTCCCTGCCAAACCACAAACACCAGATCCAGACATGCCGTACTGCATCTTTAAGGGATTCTAGGCAGTGCTTTGAGCATTTCCCAATACACAGGTCAAGAGTTTTTCAGCAACCTGAGGACATCGCAACATCCAGTAATTCAGACCATTAAAACATGAATGCAGATCAATGCGATCTGCTTGGTTTAACATAAAATAGGACAAATAAATCAATGTCCTAAATAATGAATAGATGCATTTTTAGCAGTAGAATTACTGCTGTAGTTTATAATTAGTGGGCCATTTCAGCTTGACGATACATGGAATAAATCTGTCACAAAACACAAACACTGTCAGTAAATCATTTGATTGCAAATTCGAAAAGAACCCTGCCACAGTCTCATACATTTATTCATCCTTGTTTGAATGTGATTGTGGCAGTAAATCTTCATGAAAACAGTATAATTAAATTCATTCAATCTTTTGCCAGGATTTATGCAAGGCTTGGACATTTGATTGTCCTACTTAAACGTCTTAATGGCCTGTAGCTGCAGTATAATTGCTAATTGCCTTGCCAGTAAGTGTAGTACAGTTGTTTTCAGAAATTAAAACAATCAATAAACAAGACTGCAAATAAAAACTGTAACAAGGACAGATAAACCAGACGCTGCCATAATATTACAGCTTTCATACTACAGCTCTGGCATACACAATGACTTGAGTAATTCTGCAGTCATGGATATATAAACTGATTGTTTGTGTAAAATAAAAATAAAATGAAAAAAGCCTTGTTTGGCTGCGATATACAAAAACCTACAACATCTGTTGCCATGATTTTTGGAATGACTTATTGCGAGAGGTAAAATATAATTGGGTGCTGGAGTGTGACTAAAAAAATTTAGTCTCATAACCTCGGTTAATGGAAACACAGTCATTTCGCAATATGTTTTTTAATCGGCATTTAGAAAATGCATCACGCAAATGTGTAATGGAAACCAGGCTTATGATATTTACTATGTTTTTCTACTTCAGAATAATATACTGTACATTAAGAATCCTCTTATTCTCGCATAATGCCACACAATGTTTTTATGCATAAATATTTCAAGGAATACACGGTATATTTTTCCACAAATATATTTCAAATTACATAAAGGTAACAATATGTATAATTTTTTTTTCTTTGTTTCAAATATGGGGATGTATTGTGTAACAGACAAGTCCTTTGTCTGAATAGTCTGGGATATTGTTAATGCAGAAAAATAAGTCAGGTATAAGGGGTCCTACGTGCTGACAGCAGCACTGAAAGCCCCTGGAGAGAACTCACTGATCAAATTATTGAGTCCAGAGAGTCCTGCTGGAGTCCAACAATGACTCTTAATGCCTATTTTCCCAAAGGTTGTGGTCAAAGTGGAGTGAAAATTGGGTTAAATTTGGACACAATGACAAATTTAATCATTATAGACACACCCTTATTAAGGATTTGAGTTCAATAACTGAAACATAGCAAATGATGAATACTGGATAGAAGGCTATAGCTCATATAACATTTATACTGTAAGGTTCATGTTTGTTTTATAGCAGTGGATTCATTTGTTGATTTCAAACACAACACTAAAATACATGTCTATTATTTTCTACAAAATGTCTCGGTAACACTTATTTTACAGTGTCCTTGCCATAGTAATAACAGTAAGCGCATAATTACATGCAACTAACACTAAACCAAACCCTATTCACCCTGACACTAAGTACATGTGGTTAATTATTATTACTCAGTACTTAAATATATTATTACAATGTAACAATGACACCTTAAAATAAAGTGTAACCAATGTCTCTGTCTATCCATCCATCCATCCATCCATCCAGTGAATATGGAAAGTATAGGTCATGAAAGATCCAGTAAATATATTTACTATATTAATTGTATTTTCAGAGGCGTATTAATCAGTCCATTGCAAATTATGTGCACAAATCACAAATCAAATCTGTATTAATCTGTGTCCACTGTCCACTTTCCTGCTGGAAAAAACCTTGGGAAAACAACCTAGTTTCCTTCATTCAATTCTCCACGATAAGAAAGGCCCGAAGTGCATCTGAAGTGGTTAAAATGGAATATGATCACAGGACACGGCTAAATGCAGAACGGATTTCTGGCACTGCAAAAAATCGATCTGTCAGCCGAGAAACGTGTGTACATACATGTTGAAAAATCAATGAGCAAATAAATAAACATAACAGCCAGAGAGCAGACAGACCATCACCTCCAAAAAAAAAATCTGGAGATGTCTCAGAGAAGCTCAAAGAAAGAAAACAACAGAGGGTCAGGGGGTGGGAAAAGAGATAAACTAAATCTATATTGTTAAAAAACATTGAATTTCTTTGAAACAAGCCATCAAAACCTTCCTTGGCAGAGTTGCCCCTTGATATCCGATTGGTTTATTAAACTGTGTGTTTTTTTGGGCTGTATATTAACAACAGATTCATCTAAAGTATAAGTGTTGCTGTGTTTTGCTGAATGTCATTGACAAGATACTACGGAATTACAGGATTAGTCCTGAGTTGAGGACTAGTGTCCAAGGAGACTGACAAAACATCAGCATTCATCTAATCCTATAGTAATGGAGGTTATCAAAGCCACAAGCTCAGAAGTACTGAAGACGGCCCCTCAGCTAAAGTCCATTTGCATAACATTACGCCTTCCTAACAATGAGCATTATGGCCGTATTGGTTTATGTTCTCACAAGATCTCGTGGAGCTTTGCAAGCATTCACTGGGGGGAAAAAAGCACCAAAATGTCAATCCTTGTTGGTTTATGTCCTTTATGAGACTGGGTGATCTCAGGGGTATTTTTTATATATATAGTTTGATATTAATGTACCGCATAGCACCTGATGATTCAAACCCCTTATACTAATCGTTTCCCAATTTCTTTTATGTCTTTCGACAGTTTTATATTTATTAATTCAAGTTTAATTAACGCCAAAGTACCAAATTAAAGGAATTTCACCAAATAAATTGCCGTTTGAATATTAATATAATTATATTTTCAAGATTTGTTATCACACCATTTTTTCTTTTGTCAAATCAACTTAAATAATTGATTTAGTTCAGATAACTTATTATTTTGAGTTTCTGATGAATAAATCAATCTCCTTCATTGTATTAACTCACTTTTTCCATTTCAATCAACTTAAAATTTTAAGGCAACCAGGTTACTTCATTTTTTAAGTTAAACCAACAATATTTTTTACAGTGTAGTAATAAGATCTAAAAGTAAACTGACATTTGTACAGAAAACAAAAATTGCTAATGCTATTATCACAGCCAAAGTTCTTTTGATGAAGAGTTGACATGCATTTTGCAAATATTATATAGAGACTAGTGTATTTACATTTTATATATTTAAAAAATGAACTGCACAAATGAGCATCTCTATACTGATCCACATTTTGCGGTTGCACCGGTCATAGATCCGTTCAATTCAAGCTTCCTGTATCCAAAAGCGAGCGTGGTTCCCAAAAAAGCAGATAAATAGACAATGGTATGTATGAGGAGAAGCATGTTCCCCCTGCTTTTTATCCATTTTTTTAAATCTCTGTATTTCTTCCCCGCTTCAAAGACCATACTGTGCACAGTTGGGGGGCTTCAAAGCTCCAAGTCCACAGAATTAGGGGAGAGAAAAGCAGCTTCTACATTGCTGACGGCTCAGAAATATCACAAGGCAAGCAAGTAGAAAACCTAAATGTTCCTCTCCCTCTTAAGAAGAATGATGCGTTTCACCTGCATCATTTAAACTGAAGATTTGGATGTGTTTTTCTTCTCTGGATGAGAGTAGTGGACTTTTTTGACCGAGCCATGGCCTTCGTATGGTGCTTGTTTTGTCCTCTTCGACATTAAGTCAGCTCTAGGTAGGCTATGTTGAGTGAAAATGCTGTCTTGTGACACTTCAGTAGTCTTTGTCTCATGAGAAGAGATATTGTGCTAATGCTAATAGAATTAGCATACAAGGTTTAATGACTGTTTGGGTTTGTTATTAGGTCTTTTTGAGTGGAAAAGAAAGCGGTGACTTGTATTTAGAAAGATGAAGGTCTTCATGAACAGAGTGTGATGTTTTTACTTTTTTTTCTCACGAGATTTAAAAACAAACTTAAAAGTAGCTACTTAAATAACTTTAGCTAAAATTGCTATTTAACAAAATTTAAGGAATATTTTTTGTTTGAAAACAAAATAATTACAACTGCACCACGTACTCGGCTGGGTTTTACATTTTCAGACATTATTGGTGTACTATCTAGCAGAGTTAGGTGGAGATCTGATTGTTCTCTTAGCTTACATCTGTGCTTTCTCTAAAATAGCTACAGTTTAGTCCCTAGCGCCCTCAGCATTCTCCGAACCCCACCGCTCATAATTATGCATCACTGGTCACATTTGTTGGGGGAAAAATACTGTGACTGATGTAAAATAATTAGTGTGCTGTGAATGGGGCAGCTCGTTGCCAGCGCTGGATCAGTGCTGGCTAATGGGCTGTGAAAGGAGATTGCTACCTAGCTGCGTTGTGCCTTGCGCTGCTAAATAATGCAGTATGTGCATGCACTGCACGATGGGCTGATCATACAGAGACACTCCAGCACCCAATTATATTTTACCTGCCAAGGTGACACGCTAGCTAATGCTAATGGTACCTCATTATCTCCCCAACAACCCCCCCTCCAAAAAAACTTTTTTTTTGCATCAAGGTTTACTTGGTATTGACTGCACTGAATCCTAATCAAGTGCGTTATAAACCTCTGTCATATCAGTTCAGTGACTGGTATAGTGTATGAAAAAAAAAACTTTTGTATGTCAGCTGTCAGCATGTTTATGCTTACAATACACTGTTGGTGTATACAATCGTAACATTTTATTTGAATGTGTCCTTGTTACGCATGCTATTTGTACTTAACATAGTAATAGTTCATAATGACCTAAACCTATGTACATTTTTTAAATATTACTCAGTATTCAATTGTGTAGTTATACTGTAACAAGGGCACGTTGAAAAAGTGTGAATATACGACAAGCAATTTTAAATTAAATTCAAGCAGAAATTGGATTCATATTTAAATTTGCATAACACTTTGTTTTGTAGTGTCCTTGTTACATATACAACATGTACTTACCATAGTAATAACTGTAATTTACTTTTACAGCTCTAAACCAAACCTAATAATAACCTTATAGTAAGTAAACATGTTGTTAATTAATATACTCAGTGCTCAAATGTATAATTACACTGTTACAATGACACCATAAAATAAATTGTAACCAAAATGTGTTTATTACAGTAATGTTAATTAAATACATGTACTTGGTTAGAGTTAGGAACAGTGTTTGGTTAGATGTATGTAATTATCTCTAATTTAATGTTATTACTACAGAAATTACATGTAACTTATGTAACAAGGAGACTTGCTTAGAAATGATTGAATTTTACAAATTATTACTGGTCTAATATATATATATATATATATCTTTTTTATCACTATTTTTCCTTAATTTTATACTGGCTTCAGCATGATTTGTATATGTTTATATTTTTTTGTATATACCTATAATTGAAATAAAACTGAATTCATAGTTTATTACATGTAAAAACCAGAAGTTAAAACACTTCAGACATCTTACATATTCTATTGTCCATCACCAGCACTTAAATTCATTGTATGATTATTTGGCATATACTGCTGAACGTATTGCTTGTAAAGCATCGCAGGTGTTCATTTCCCCACAAACACTAAAAGGCGTAAAAAAAATCTTCTTAACGTCTCCCGCAAAAGAGGCTGAAACCGTGTCCTGTCATAAAGAAAAAGCCATCAAAATCTGAGTCCTGAAAAAAAGAAACAGTGCCTACGATTATCTGGAAAACAACAGGCAAACAATTAAAAATAAATAAAAATACATTAAAATTATATTTATTATATATCAGTCATTACAGACAAATAAGAATATAATCAAAACAAAAATAAGAATCTGTTTTCTGCATAACAAAAACAATACTGTCAACTGAAGAAGAAAAACATTTCTCACTTTCAGAATAGATCGAATTTCCAGCTTCATATTTGTGTACACACAGCAAATACGTTTAACCTCAGTATGACACCCCACAACCATCCAATTAAAGCAGTACTTGATGGTCCATTCATCCAAAGTGCTTTATTCACACTTTCAATGATGAAGCTGGTGGTAGTTCAATCTTGCTGTTTCTCACCATATTACACATAAACCTTATTTTTTTTTTCCTGAAATAGGCTTAATTTGTCACAGCAATCACAGAGTATTCCTACTTGCTAATGTGAATTGCCCATTAAAGTTGAAGCTGTAATCTGCAGCTTTAAAATGCTTTTCAAAAAAAAAAAAAAAAAAAACTCTGTCTGTATCATTGATTTCAAGAACACCTGTCAAAGTGCCCGTTTTAAAATAGGAACTATTGTAAGAAAAAATATTGCATTTGGAACAATAAATGGATATGAACAAGAAATTTGGTCGGGCGTTTTTTCTTTTCCCCTTATAATATTAGAATTACTAAAAAAATTCTTACTGATGTGAGGAGAATAGCATGATTAAACACAGTTTACCTCAAAAATAGATGGATGTGTTTGAAAAACAAATCAGGTAGGCAAATATACAATTACTAAAACAAAAATTATGACTGATAACAAGGACCTTTTGTGTGAACACATTAGACACAGTAGTTAATGTTTACCACATTTTATAATGACTATACTTACTGTATAATTATGGTATAATAAAACCGTAATTACAATAGATTATTGTTTTAAACACGATACAAGCATGTAATTTATCATCAAATACCATGTGCAAAGTCATGCAGCTGTGTACAACTTGGGGTGAAAGATTAATAGATTAATAACATATATTTATTCTAAATTGGCATATATCCACTGGGCAGACACATATGTTCTTGTTGTATGCAGATCATATCATTTCTTCACCAATATTTTCGAAAATTATTTTAAAAACATCTTTCAGTCATTAATGAGCATAATGTTTGAGAATGTGTACAGTATGTTATAAAAGGTCATTTATATAAATTCTTTAACAAACATACTTTGGCAAACCATTTAAAATACTGTAATAAATCACAAAATAATTAACTCTTTTTAATTTGAGAAAGAAACAAAAGTACAATAATGTGCAATATTATTTTAATTATATTTATTTATTTACTCGCTTAAAAAGAATAAATAAATAGAACCTTTTCCAAATAAGATTTGTGTGTTTTAAAAAGTACTTGAGCTTCATATGTAAATTTCACTCACATCCTCCAATAACCATGATCAGGCAGTTCTCAGTCTTGCGTTTCGACATGATTCCTGACCATCTGCTGTTTTCCTTATTTTTCCTAATAATCAAAAAATGAAAAACCTTAAAAATGAACCGTAGCCCAAATCTGTGTTAAATTGTGCCAAAGCTTATCGAACTGATAGTAGCAGGGAGGGGGCTGGCGGAGAAACACACACACACACACACACACACCAGATTACAGTCAGGGTGACCGGACTCTGGCATTCTAATGGTATTGATTGAAAACAGCAGGGGGTCCAGGGGCTGAGAGCATGAGATATTCACTCACCTGCAGTACAAAGTCACTCGCTCTCTCTCTCTCTCTCGCTCGCTCTCTCGCACACACACACACACACACACATGCAGGAACAAATCAAATCCCATTTGGGGCTGCTGTTAAACTAGCTCACTAAATTGGCCTGCAGCTCTCGGTCTAATACAGCAATAATGTCATACTGTGCTTGTTTACTCTGAATTTTAATTTTCTGTTTCAATGCTCCTGGTTATTGATGTTTGCGTTATCACGTTCACTTTAAACTATTGATAAATTGGTGTCTCAGCTTTCATACATATAATTACTTCAGGTATCGCGCCGACCAAAAACACAGAACCAGCCTGAAAACACAACAGTCAGAAAAAGCTGCAGAAGAGAGAGAAATTCAACATTCCCAGGCTTTACAGTCAGACATTGCATATTTTTACCTTATTAATACAAAAAAAATATTATATTATAATTAAAAAAAGATTTGGCCCTTGAGGCTTAAAGGATTCTACTTTGGGGCCTGTGATATTTCAGAACAACTTTGTTGAACTTTGTACATCGAAGTCTCTTTTTAATGGACTGAATTTGGAGTTATATAGTAACAATTATTTGAATCTGTTTAATATATTCATAAAGTTTCTGCTGTCAAACAGAATAATAGGAAAGGCAATGGAAAATAGGCTTTTCAAAGATTCTCATTTTATTGTCCAAATGACCAGGTACTGAAAAATAAAAAGTATATTAAAGTAGGCCTATATTTTTACTAAAGACTGGATTAGAACTTTGCACATTGAAGTCTTTTTTAATGGACTGAATTTTGAGTTATAGTAACAATTATTTGAATATGTTTAATATATTCATAAAGTTTCTGCTGTCAAACAGAATAATAGGACAGGCAATGGTTGAAGATCCTCATTTGCAACTCATATTGTTCAAATGACCAGGTATTGAAAAATCAAAAGTATATTAATGTATTTGTATTTTAGACTCAGAAAGTACACCCAGACACAATCAATTCACAGTAATTCACAAGTTGTTCAGATAACCAATCTAAATGAGAATCGTGTTCAAACAGGGCTCTTACTATTTGAATGAGATATTAAAATACAGAATTCGCACTTCCTGGATGATGTCTGAGCAAATGCATTGAAATCTTTATCATCACGGTCATATTCATTTACAATGCATCTTTGCGTTTAGGTAATTATCTGAAGAACCTTCAGTGAACTGGAATTGCTGATGCCACCATTTAATAACGATATTGAGATGATTCGCATGATAGCAGTAGTAGGGCACTCGTCTATGAAGTTGAGGTGTACAAGTACAAGTGGATGTTACCAACTATTCAACAGAACCATAAGATTAGGAAAGAAGATGTCTAAGATTGATTAATTTGAGTCATAAATGATATATATATATATATATATATATAAGTACTACACATGAGGGAACACAGGTAAAGTGAG
Source organism: Pimephales promelas (assembly GCF_016745375.1). The sequence goes on from NW_024121743.1 coordinate 2,196,174, forward strand.
AGAATTGGTCAAATGAGACACTTGAGTTTTGTATTTAATGCCTTTTTCTGTACATTTATGTTTTGCTTTGGAATAGAACATTTTGTGTTCAAAAAGTTCATGTTGATATCCACAACAAATACATTTGAAAAAATAACAAGCAAACTTATATTAAAAAACGTATTCGCTTAAATGCTTAAAAGTGATTTAAGAAAATAAAGAAAATAAATAAGAACAGTAAAAGTTCCAGGTCTAGTTATGAAGTTTTGCAAATAATATATTTTAAAAAATATGCACCCATTACTCATATTCATATGTAAAAATGCAAAAAAGTTTCTTGTCATGTCAAATTCAGTTATGATTTACATGGATCATGTCAATAATGGCATATTTTCAAATCAAAACAGTGGCATTTCATAAAAATAAGTTTACATCACTGGATAACCTATTGCTTTCGGTCGGTTATAATATCGTTAAAAAAAGTTGTCAAATAGGCCTATTAAATGTTTAGCTTACATCATTCACTGCTAAAACTAAAGTGCTTTGGAGACTTGTCCTCCTCAATGTCAATCCTGGTTTCGGCCCTGTGCTTTACTACATTATTGTATTATAGCAAAATATTGTATTTTTTACTCCTTTTTACTAAAAAAAAATATCGTTTCTTGTTAACTGAGGAAATTGTGTGTTCAATGGCATCGTTTAGGAACAAAAGGTTTGTCATTTCCTGATAAACTTGTGATAAATATCATTAAGAAAGGGTAAGTTACTGCACACTATTATAGGATAATATATAATAGCTAGACTATAACCACTATTATATAGTAATTTTCGTATAGCCTATAATAAATTAACGTTATTTGTAGGCTACCTCGGAGCGCGCTGACAAAACGCAATAAACGCGATCATGTTTTCTTGCTTTTGGATAGGCCTACCTGCTGAAAGCAGTGTGAAAGACAGTTCTGGCAGGTAATTATACCAAACCACTCCGTCTCTAGTGACAGACTTTGTTTGGGCATTTCAGAATGACTAGAACAGCTTTTCAGATACTTTGCAAACGAGATTGATCCGCTAGGTTTGTCCAGATATGCCATCCCATCACGCAAGTCACGTGACAGTTTTTTTCTCGTATCAAGGAATTTATTCGGTAAATATATCTATCCATTAGCCTACATGTGGCGCATATGTTTTTATGTGCATTTTTAAAATGTATACACATCCTGGCGGTTACATAAAAATATGTGGATGAAAGTGGAACTATAGGCTGATTTATAAGCCTTGTTTTCAAACGATTCTTACAGCTGTTTTCGAGTCAACAACTCACCGAAGTATCCAAACGAGTCTCGAGTTGACTGAATTAGCCATGAACCGGGAGACCCTCGCAATTTGAGTCTAAGCTTGACCAATGGCGCGAAAAGTAAGTTAAAAAATGCCGAATTTTACGAGTGTAAGGAATATTATAAATTTCACGACTGTAAGTTGTGAACGAAATCGTCTGTAAATGGGTTTAAGTTAGCCAGCTGTAGGCTAATGCATAGTCTCTATGTTCACATCAGCAGGTTTTAGCTATAAACACCCCTATACATAACATTAAATAATGCAAATTAATGTCTATGCCTTCAAATTTGTTTTAGCTTCTATATTTGCAGTGTTCTTCTTAAAATGTTGTGCATTTAGCCCTGTTTTTATATTCTTGGTTTGTTAATTTACACTCATAAAGCCTATCAGTAATCTAAATTTATTTTCTAATATAGTCTATTTAATGTTATGACTCTTTGAAGTTTTGGTAAAAAGTTATTTTCTTATTTGCAGATAAATATGTTTGCATCATCCACTAATCTACCGATTCTTGAATATTCACATCACAATGAAGTCAGATCCAGCAACCCACCAGGTATTTAGAGCAGGATTATATACAATAAGTAATATAAAATCAATATTTTAAGTAAAATAATTAATAAATAAACATTCATTTATCAGTACTTTTTTACATTTAATATTTAGGTACTCAGGTACTTGTTTTGTGTACTTTGTCCACCACTGAATATAATATAAAATTAATTTAGGCTAATACAATATAATGTGAACAATTATAAAAATGTACTGTTTTTTTTTTAAATGTCTTTTAAAATTATTTTAATTTATTCCTATGGCGAAACATATTTTTTAACACAGCCATTTATCCAGTCTTTGGTGTCACATGATCTTTCCAAAATAAATGTTGAAAACAGTTGTGCTGCTTAATAATTTTTATTTTTTGGAATTTAATGAACGGTAGCAGTATATTCTTCTGTCAAAACCTGTGTCTGTTTAATCTGTAAAGCAGATTTTTGCTTGGATGGATCACCATACATGTATAATGCTGCAATTACCAAAATTAGCTCAGTGACTTTAAAATCTGCTGTGAGTTAATCAGTGTGTGTTGTTTTCTTTCTTTCCTTTTTTTATATCACACTGCAATGCCTGTGCAGAAAGAAAAAAAGCCCATCATTAGGAATCATGTAGGGTATAGTTTTGCTCGCACGAATCACTTAAACTCTGCATCTGTGCATGGATGTTTGCTAGTTTATGCATGTGCCACACTGCAGATTTGTGTGTGACTGAACACACGTGTGAAAGTGCTCATGTGTCCATGTGTGTGTATATGCTTTGTGTTGTGTGTGCGTATGGGGGAAGGGGGCTTAGTTAGAGCTCATAGAGGCCTGGCTGGCCAGCTTCAGAAGCTCTAGCCCAGCGAAACACAGCAGGGAGTCCTCGACAGAACCCAGGAACAAATGTCACCAGTTCTCAAACCCCCCAACCAACTAGCCTTCCCATCCTCCTAGACGTCGACACACACAAATGCCCTTCACAAACACTCTTATCAGGGCTTAGGGAGCGGGAAGAAAAAACAAATGCAACCCGAGGGGAGCATATGCTTTTCTTGACAGCTGTTGAGTAGATAATTCTAGATTTTCAATTTAATTTGAAGGCCATGAGAGAAGATGCTGCTGTTATGTTTACTGAGAAACAAACTCTCTGCCGCATTGTTGCCAGCTTGTTATCGGAAAACAAGATGGTGGCAACAGGTACAAAGTGGCATTCTGCAAAGCTGTTCTCGGTTAGAGATTCTTCAAAATAACCTTGGCCACTGGGGAAAATATGAAGTGAAGGAGAGAGAGGGTCTTGTTTTTCACTCTCAGTGCCTCTTGTTTTATGTCCACAGTGAGAAAAAAAAAAAACAACCCAGCAGCTCTCTGCAGCACGAAGCCAATTAGGTTTTTCGCACAAGACTGTCTTAATCAGTGGCGTAATTGGAGGCACCCTGCTGAGATTGAGGCTGGGCAGAGAACAAGGTCTAAACCAACATATAATCAGACATATTGAGCTTCAAACTCTTCAGTGTGACAGCAACTATCATTATGTGAGAATTAGCGGAGTGTTTTGGCTAAACCTGCTGAAACAAAGTTACTTGGCATCATTAAAATATAAGGGATACTTATCAACTGACAGGGATTTTTTTATTTATTTTTTTGCATTTTATTCGAATCAATCCTGGCTATTATAGGTGGTGTTGAATCTGCATCTGTGAAAAAAAAATCTTTAATGTAATCCTGGTCTTTACTACATCTCAAAGGCTGAAGTTTAATCAAAGATTCCCTTCCTCTCACTAAAGTAATACATGTATAGCCTCCATACATCTCAGGTCATTTCTTAAGCTTTACTGAAGTATTTAATTAAAAATGTATAACACTTCTATCAAAAAGCAATGGGCTAATAATGAGCCATATGGGTGTTATTCGTAAAAGTGGATCAACCAGGTGTTAAGTGAATTATAGATTGCTGATAATTATCAGACAGAACACATACATGAACTACAACTGATGCGTGAATGTTTTCTTTTAACCAACATCAAGATTTTAACTTAGACCCTCCTTGGACTTTAACTTGATGGATATTGTTCAAAAGTTTGGAATCTGAGTGACTTTTGTTTTAAAGAAAGAAATTAGTATGTTTATTCAACAAAGACCGATTAACCTGCGGTGTGTTTCCCAAAACCAGTTGCTAACTGAGTCAGCAACTTTGTTAGTTGCAATGCAATTTGCCAAACAACTAAGTTGCTAACAGGTTAGCAACTGTGGTTTTGGGAAACGCACCCCTGGTCAGTGATATTAAATAAATAAATATAATGTTGCAAATAAAATCTATTTCAAATAAATGCTGTTCTTTTGTACTTTCTATTTGTCAAGGTATCCTGAAAAAAGGAGTATCGGAGTTTCCAGAAAAACATTAAGCAGCACAACTTTTTTTCACTATTGACAATAATAATAACCATTGTCAATGTACACCAAATCAGCATATTTAAATGATTTCTGGACATCACATGGATATTTTTTTTAAAACAGTTATTTCAAATTTTATAAGATTTAAAAATATTTCAATTTTTTCTGTGTTATTGGTCAAATAAATGATGAGCATAAAGAGATGTTTTTTTTAAAAAAAAAGTAAAAATCTTATCGATAATGCTTTAACACTGTTACCGTTATTGTTACCGAACAGTTATTATAATTATTTGTTGAGTGTCACCATTGTCGTGTTTTATATGTCTAGTATTGATGTCTGTGCATCATTAGGTGATGCAAGAAACACAAATCTTGTGTTGCAAGATGATGTCACACCTTTCAAAGGTAAATCTCAGCAACAGCTTTGCTATTGTGAAATATCCATCTACAAACAATTATGAATTTATTTGTAAATCTTTATGCTGAATTAATACAAATAATAATATAGTTTGAATTCAGCCAATTTGCTTATCTAGTCATTGTTATTGCACATTTCTGACTTGGCATATCCAAAATTTTAATATGAATATATAATGTCCAAGATTCCAAGATAATGGAAAACTAATCACCATTATGGTGACTTAAAAAAATGATAGTAAACAATATAATTTCCTACAGTGGCATGGTTGAAGACAACTTTATAGTGTGAATTCTCAGTAAAACAAAAGCAGTAAATTACTGTGATGTCAGCATCATTTTGCTGTTGATTAACAGTAATTCATAAGAAAATTACCCTGCGTATGTTAATTTTTTGACAGAAAGTAGTCTAACAGTAGATTCTCATTTGGTACTTATTTTGTAGTTGCAATAAATTTCAAAAAGAATGCCAAACCCAATTAATTTACAGTAATTCACTGTTCTGAACCCAATCAATATGAGAATTGTGTTTATATTCATCTTGTGCTGATAAATAAATAAATAAATAAATAAATACAATCTCAAATCTACACACCAGCTTGTACAAACCTCAAACTTCCACTACTATAATTTAAGTCAAGAGCACATTATCTTTTTTCAGGATCAAACTTCAACCTCACATGACACTCAAAACCAAAAATGCAGACTACACAATTGAGAACACTAGTGAGATCAATCATAACACTGTTACAAAAACTTCCTTTTGGCAACCAGGAATAATTTTACAGCTTACTGTAATGTCTACAGTATAAACAGAGGGATGCAGACAGTGAAATTCAACAATAAGCTTAAAGAAAAGTTTATTTCCATTAAACTTCTGTAAAGAGATCTTGCGAGATGAAACGCACTAAGTTCAAGTACAGAAGAATACAAATATGAACTAGGCAAGCATTACAATACAGTACTGTAAATTACAGTACAGTAAATCAATTAAATAAATAAATTCAGCATCTTCTGCCAATTTGTATTACAGTAATGACCATATTTGCCATGCAATAACAGTTTCTTTACCTCCCCTAGGCCCAGTTCTACAAAAATACAAAATGTTAGAAGTTATTGGCTACAAATCATGAGTTTGTGGATGTACAACATGTGCTACGGTATTTACCGTACACAGAACAGTGAAGGTTCTCTCACCTAAAGTACAACTACTCTGTACTGTAATTATAATATGTGTAAGTGGTAAAAGATGACCAACTTCCCTAACGTTCATTTCATGCACAAGAACATCGCGTCAACAATAGAGCTTTGTATTTCATCAGTAAATGTCTTTTTTTCCACGTTCCCTGTCATTTTTCTTTTCCCCTCCTCTCCCACCACTATGGTTCATTTTCCGAAGCACATATTTCCCCGTGGCCCTGTTTATATTATCCTGAGATTCTGATTGGTGTGTCATCAGTTTCGCTAATGTTTACACATGGATAAATGTGTGCTATTTGAGTTCACAATGTGACAGTGTGTACTTGTGTTTTCTGAATGAGAACATGGTGAACCTGGACAAAATGAGAACAAAAATTGGAGAAGAAAATTGCAAACATGTCAAATGTTTTTTAAAAAAAACATGTCTTTCTTTAAAGAACTGGACGAATGGGTTGGGAAAGCCATTTGACACTGAAGCAGAGTGTGTTAGCAGTCTGGAATCTGGCACTCTTCACATTACACAACATCAAAAATAAAGAATGGTGGATGCTTGTCAGGGAAACTTTGACACTCTATAGTTCAAAAACACTGATCCATTCATGCTCCCAAAGAAGTGCGTTGATGGAGGGTAAAGATTATCATTGCCATGAGCACCATCATCAGGTTCCTGAAGAGGAGAAGGTGGGAAAGGAAGACTCGGGGGTTTTCCCTCCTCCTTTCGCTTGCGGGAGATTGAACTCTTTTTATGTCGGCCACCACACCATGGCTAATGGCCCCCGCTGAGCCTGCTGTCTCACTCCCGGCATCAAGCCCATCGTCCCTAAATCAAACCATAGAAAATTGGGCTTAAAATATTGGGGAGAGGCCCCCCAAAACAGACCCAAAAGCTGCATCTGTCGCCGGCTTACATGAAAGTTGAGCTCACGAAGAGCAGTGGTCGCATCGGTCCTCGCTCGCAGCACATCTAAGATGAAACAGGTTGAGGCTTGTTCCTCTTTGGGTTTGCTAGTACGATGTTTTATAGAGCAGGATCTCACGGACTTTTGGAGAAATCAGTGCCGTTGCACACATTGGCCGACGGATGTGACATGCTAGTGGTCTTGATCAAGCCAAGAAAGGTGAGCATCGTGTTTCTTCCCATCAAAACGGATAGATCAGACATCGTTTGTCACGTAGTTTATCATGAGCTCATTTGACTTGAGTCTGAAAAGGTCAGGTGTAAACATCGTGTTTTTCGCTCAGGTTGCGAGCTTCAAAGTTGAATTGTCAACAAAACAGTCAGCATTTGCAATGCTAACAAGACTATATATCATGTATTGTTCCAAAACTGATGTGTGCAAGAATTTTCTGAGCAGAGTCAGCTGGTGTGTGTGTGTGTCGGCAGAATCATACAGCTGGTGTTGCAAAGGTGACGATTCAGAACAATGCGGCTATAAGGACCGGCCTCTTGCAACACACATACAAACACACACACGCCATCTTTTCTCAAAAATGCAAACACACACAAGCAGCAGTCATTCCCGCCAGTGCTGTCTGTATTCTGTCAGTCCATCTGAAAAATGCATGTGACGCACAGCTGAAAAATTCAGGATATCCAGCCACAATTCCAGTGGGCTGAATGCAAATCATTGTGTTAGAGATGCTGTAAACTTCGAGCTTGAGCCGAGTTTGGCGTGGGGAGCAAAGGAAGCATTGTGCATGTTGCAGAGGGGAGATGGAGGACGGGTTTGGGGGGTTGGGGGGCAGACTGAGTGATGCAAGTATGTCTGCCTGTCTCTCTGTGTGTGTGTGTGAGTGTCATTGTGCTCCTGTGTATCACAGTTCTTTGCAGAAGACATGTATAGACAGGTATAATCCAGAATATCAGCTGACAGGTGTGATGTGAAGACCGTTTTTGATGTGACCCTATGGGGAGACAATAAGGAAGCAAACCAAACCAGCAAAAAAAAAATCTGTTTTAAAAAATAAGCAAGCAATGTTAATTTTTCATGCCTCTGAGGAAGATAGAGGATGGATGGATCTGTTGAATGGGTTGTGTAGGGTGGGTGGGGGGGCTTTTATACAATAATAAAGAAGGTGGGGGGGGGAATGGGGGTGTATTTATACAAAGAGTAGGTTTTTCATTGTCTGAAAATATAAACACAGATGAGCTGTGTCTTTGATTTGTTCCTGCTTTTCAGTCCACGCAGCAGGGATGCGCAGGCAGACGTGCCCTCTTTGCATTCGATGTAAATAGGTAGTGTGGACGCTGCATGATGAGATTATATTCCGCCCGTTTCTCTCTCTTTCCTTTCTTTCCCTCACCCTCCCTCAAAGCACACTATTATGGTTTCTTAAGCTGGCTTTGATTCAGCTGTTTTCCTCTGAAACGATGTGTTACACGTTTTACTTTCCTCGCAGACGATGGAGCTTGTTGTGTTTTCAAATCAATGTGTCTGATGGTCGGTACACTGTTAGAAAACATTTTCATGATTTGTAGTCGCAACATTTTTTCTTTTGTCAAATCAACTTAAATTATTTATGTGGTTCAGATAACATAATATTTTGAGTTTCTAATGATTAAATCAATCTCCTTCATTGTATCCACTTTCAATGAACTTAAAATTTGAAGGCAGCCTGGTTGCTTCATTTTTTAAGATAAACCAACAATATTTTTATTTTTCAGTGTATTTAAGCACATTTAAGATTCACTACTCTAAAATAAATAGGCTAGAAGAATTAAATGAAACAAATAATATCCTTTTAAAAAAAAAAAATGAATCAAATCTAATTGTGAAATTCCTTTAATATCAATATTGCTTGAATTTCTAGATTCATGATGCTGCATTTTTTTAACGTGGCTGTTGTTTTTACATATTATATATGTATAAGTAGATTATCTATAAATACCAGATCATAATTCAGATCAATTTAGATTAAAGCGTATTTAATCAATTGTGCATCATTTGCTGTCTGCAAGCCAGCATTCGAGCAGCAGCCATTTCTGTATCACTTGCCACCAGGACATTATAGACGCCTCAGTCTGTATCGTCTACAAATCTGCATCATGACTGAATCCTCTATTTATCTAAAACAAACTGCACAGTCACTTGCCTATATATGTCTTCAAAGACGTATTCCCCCCCTTTCTAACTTCTGCAAACAAAGAAAGGATAAAAGGCTGATCTCTGCACAAGCAAGAGCAGGAAGAAAAGAGAAAATTGATGGAGATGTGTTCAACGCTCTGATGTGTATTATACGGTTTTTAGGTGGTGTTTATTGATGTCATTACACTCTTCATCTTTTAACCGTTCTTTGATTTGTTTTTCTTTTGCTTCAGGGGAGATTAATAGGGGGAAAACAGTCAGTACTAATAAATGTTGGTGAGAAATAGCAAACACAATTGACAGAGCATTGTTATTATCATTATCATCATCATCATCAACAACAACATTAATAATAGCAGCAATAATAACAGGTTAATAAAATAGGTGAAATATTGTTTGAAAATATTACACAGTGCCAATATGCACAAACTAAAAAATTGTTACTATTGTTGTTATTGTAAGCTATTGTTATCATTAACAGCATTGTAAGAAGCTTATAATAAAGATTGCATTATCATTTATGTTGCATTGATCAAATGTCTTGGTATCTGGCCACTGTTTCTTAATAAAACAACTAAACAATTGGACTGTAATAATAATTGTATCAGTGAAGACACATCTATTTAGAATTGCTTTCAAATTTTACTTTCTTCTCTTCCCTGACATTTGCACATTTTTGTATGCAGAGGTATTTATTCGTACAAGTGCCCGGCTCAGATTCTGGAGCTTCACGAGGAGCTTTCCATTTTAAAATCACAATGCACTAGACCGCATTGATCTGGGGATCCAGAACTTTATTCGGTATTAGAGATTTCAATAGCACCAGTTGGAATAAAAGTGGAGGGCTGAATGTAATGGGGGCGGCAAACCAAGTCTTTAGTCTGTGTTTTTGAACCTCACAATGAACCAGGACACAAAAGGGGCTGGTCCGCACACAGATATTGTTGCCTGTGCAACCTTACAAAGCGGAGAGCCTTTGAAGAGAATTTGGAGTCGGCGCGCTGAAAAGAAGCTTTGTATTTGTTTACGTGCATGAGATTACACTGAGATGTCTGAGTTGGATATTTTGATTTCTGTGATTCAACAGTTAAACAGTTGAGTCACAATTTCATCAGAACATATATTCTGGTTATGCTATTTGGCATTGCTATTTTTGTGTTTACATTTAAATAAAATGAAGATTGTATGTTTTATTAAATAAAAAGACTGATGTTAGTAATTGTAATTTTTTTTACTGGCTGTGGAAGAATTTATGTAAATGCTTTCAAACTCTCAAATTTATATTCATTGTTTGAGAAACCAAATATGGTATTTTGCCATTAAAATGATCTGACAAGTCAAGCGTAGTAGATGGGTCAGTGTTTTTATTTGACCTTTCACCACAAAGAATATCGCTTGAAATTGTTTTAGGTTCTTTCTAAATTACAGTCCTAAATCTTAAACATGATTTGTAGACTTTGTATTTAATATTAGACGTGAATTTTCTCTCTAAAAAGGTTGTGTTATTTTAAAAACTCTCTTCTTTAAATTATGGAATGTCAATTTTTATAGAGAAAATCTTGTGTGTGTTTATTTAAGACAATTCATCCTCAATGTTTACAATATCAAAGAACATATTTTAAATGGTGATTTTTTTTATATGTGTTGCAAAGCCTTTTTTATCTTTCAAACTGGGCAACCAACAACTATTTCTGAGCGTTAATTACTAATGATAAGCTATGATTTGTTATTTTTTCCTGTTAATTTATTTTTATTTAGCCATTACATCAATTCGTGTTCTTAAAAATTATGATTTTTTTCATTGTTTCCATTTTGCTGACAGTGTTTTTTCAGTTCTATATTAGTATATGCGAAAGTCATGTCACCGAAACATTGCTTTTAGATACAAGCATTGTTTGATAGTGTGTTTTTAGCTCTATATTATTAAAAACATAATTTTGTCATTTGCAGAATGTATCATTTCTACAACAATAATGTAGTGCCAATGGATTGAGATTGAATAACTCTTAACAATAAATTGAATAAAGCCAAAAGCAATTAAATGATCAGTGCCTATAAACCTGCTCTTCCATGGGAAGTTCAAAAATCATACAACCAAATAAAATGAACACACATATAAATCATTTGTTTTAAGTATATGACACTAATGATAAAACAGAGTTTCACAATTTAACAAAATTATATCAGCACCTTCATCTTCTGTGCTGTTGGGTTTACAGAGTCCTTTAACATCATTTCATATTAATAATGCCATTATTATATTTATTTACCTAAAAGCACATTTTTCAGTCACACGAGTGTATAAGATTTTTTTTTTTTTTTTGTTCTTTTCCGTGTTGGTACGGTGGACTCGGACAGGATGTGGCTGACTCTGTTGTGACAGCCAGGATGTGGGTTCAGGACCTTTGGTGAAGTCGGGGTCATGGTAGACAATCATGCCAGCACACAAGTGGGTTTTAGCGCACCCCTTTCATTCACGTGCAGAGAAAGGTTCCCCTCCCCTCAGCACACAGCTTCAATTCCTCCGGCTTCCCGAGGGAAAATACTGCCTTTCTCTAAATAAACCCACTATATCTTTCTCTCTCTCTCACACACACACACATACACACACACACTCCAGTAGGAGAGCAAAGCTTTGCGGGACGTGACCTCGGCTCTCCTTTAGGTAAACCGGCACTCCTGGCTATGCGCAAGACCTGTGACTTCTTTTCTCAGCTTGATCCTACTGGGAGAAGGCAGGAGATGCATATGTAATCCTGATGTGTGAGAGAGGACTCAGTTCTTTTGTTCTTTTTTTATTCTTCTTGGCCCTTATTTATCACATGTTGATGTAAAGGAGCAAAGTGCAAATATAGCTGAGGGTCACTTTTTAATTTTTTTAATTTTATTTAAATAGCCTATGTTTTAACAGAACGTTAACCCTTTTGATGGAGGCTGGAGCAAGGGTTACATGCGATTTATATTCAAGTTTATAAACAATAATAACTAATTTATGATATGCACTGTGTATATTAACAGCCTATTTCACTACACTTACATCATGTGGAACAAGGATAGAAGAAAACAACAAAAGTTATGCTATATGATTTTTTTTCATGAAGAAGAGTATATTGTTGCTATTTTTAATTGTAATATTGTTGAATGTTGTTGTTGAATATTACAAATGTATGCTGAATTAAAATATAATATACAGAATATTAACTTTATAGAATTAGTTATTTGTGCAGTGCAATGTTAAAGAAAAATACAAGTTTACCATCTTCTTTTGAGAGAGAGAGAGAGAGAGAGAGAGAGATAAGTGAATTGGAAAAGCTTTTAAATGCACTGAAATAATTGCTCATGTGCTGTTGTTGTACCATAAATAAATATAGCCTATATTCTAAATATATTCTAGTATCAATCATGATATTTTCAATTTAATTATTATTTTTATTTGTATTAGCTTTCTTAGCATTCACAATTTATATATATATATATATATATATATATATATATATAGCTATTTAAAATCTAAACCTGGATGGCTTGGCTGTTTAAAAGAGCTAAAAAGAGAGGATACCATTAGATGTTAATTCTAGGTATAAAAATAGCTGGGCTGCAATTAATAAGCATTGTAAAATGTAAAAAGCATTCAAATATAATTTTATGAAATTACATTTTAAAAAGATTCTTGATGGGGGTTAATGTTTATTTAATATGCAAGGCTGAATGTGAGTATTGAACTACAACTGAATTGTAGCATTTTAAATCCAGTAGATATTGCATGCATATCAAAATAAAGCATGCAGCTTTATTGGCCTTTTCTGCTTTTAATGTCAGACTGAAGGAAAATCACTGGGCATCAATGTAAAACGTTGTTTAGTAGAAATAAAATATAATGTATAGACTTCAATAGTAAACTTTGAAACCCACAAATCTTCTTTGCTGTTGCCATATATGTTACATAGCCTACTGTTATAGTTTTAATGGTGATGACTTCTATAGCCTACTAAGATTTCAATAAGTGAATGCCAGGAGCACAGGGGTCCAAACAAAGGGGCAACCAATGACAACGTTGACATAACAAGGTGTACAAAACACCACAATTAATGTAAATACTGTGACAATTAAAGATGATTTCATGAAACCATTATATGGTCCAAGTGTGTTTTAGCACTGTTTCCTCAGCCCCTCCTCTCTATTTTTCCATGGGAACTCAGGGAAGAGTTGAGGTAAGAACCAGTCTCAACATGACGGCTTCACACAGTCACGACACGAATTGTGTTTTGTAAACACGCAAAACAAGCACGTTGAAAGGCCATGTATTAGATATGTAGCCTAAGGCAATTTAAAATGTTTACGGTCATTTTCAGGTGTTTAAAGACGTTATACATCGAATATCTCCTTTCGTGAAACCAACAATATGCTGCAGCCGAAAATATGTCCTCGGAGCTCTTCTAGTTGTGATTTATGGTAAATACTTATAATTAAAGGGATGGATATTTTAGCATAGCCTACAAGTAAAATGTCTCAGTGGTTCAATCCAGTACTAGTTTTCCGATCCTCGCTGCATTCTATGGGGAGAGAGGTGGACAAACTTCCTCCGTCTCTAAAATCTAAACCGCCGAGCCCATTTTAGCTCCCATTTGGTAAAGATGTTTATTTCCACAAAGATTTTTCTTTTTTAAAATTCATGATATTAGGCTAGTCGTCTTGTCGCGTTGCTTTCCGTCAATACTATACACACTCTCTTTATTGCGAGAGTCATAAAACTTAATGAATAGGTGCGCCCCCTTGCCGCACCACAGCCGTGTAGCTGGTATATTCCTACGCACGAATCCTTATTATAATACTGCCTTAAAAAACGATCTCACATTTTGGTCGGTCAGCGCGCAGCCATAGGCCTATCCAGCACAACTTAATTTTATATCTGTAAATCGGCTTAGGGTATGAAACCCGCTTTTGGTTTCTTTATCATACAAATCCGGCAGCACGGGGTCTAGTTTTCCAGAAGGCGGCAGGATATAGTATGGGTAGGAGTTTTTATAATGGCTCGCGCACACATGGAGTGACGCCATCTTTCCCAGTGTGCTGCTGCTGCGCGAGCGCGGAGTCCTCGCGCACACATTCACTCTCAGCAGGAGCTGCGGGTTACTCACTCAAAATTTCTCAACGGATTGTCGCCATTATTCGTGTTTAAGTACTGAAACGCGAAAAGGGAATATACAGCTTTTGATACAGGTAAGTGTTCGCCCATAAAACGTGCTGTTGGTTATTGTATGGAATGTTTGAAGGGAATGTCTCTCCGCAGCTGTGGGGAATGAGGAGATCATCAGCCACTGGATACATTTGCTGCAAAATCGCGACCAAATTACACCTAACGTTACATTGACGCAAATAAACGCGGATTTGTTCGACTGTTATTCTGTAGGCGTTTTAATGTATCCGAAAATGTCTATTTGAAGCTCAGAGTAAAGACATTTAGTGCATTTGGTGCTAGCTTGGTTAGCATTTTAGGGCTGGGAAAGTGTTTAGTGGAGACCATGTAAAATCCTTCGACAACTCAACTGGATATTACTAGTCTCCATTTTACACGACTTAACTAACGTTAATCTGCGAGTTCTCACTGTAAAATGCCTCAACAAAAGTTGGTTTGGTTTGATCGTGATATTAATGCTGTTTGTTTAAAGTCCGTGATGTGGTAACTGTTAGGTTAAAAGTTAGGCTTTTGTTAACTAGTTGTGTTTTTGTTGACTTTTCAAGCTCGTATTTGCGTATTTACTGAACCCGTGATGTTGACTTTATTTGTAACTTACTAAAATCTGGAGGACAGTAAGTTTTTAGTAACATTTTCAGCTCCTGGCCAGCTGTATCGCCTTTAGTTATGAACGCTTATGATTTTAGGAAAATCACGTGGTAGTAAATATGACCCATGTCTAAGTTTCTCAGTAAGAAACAAACAAAGGCATTTAAAGTGTTTGTCCGTTGAGAGGAAGTCGAGGAGGAGCTTGAGTGAAACCTGACTCTGCCGGAGCTCGTGCTGATGGGGGTGGGGATCCTCGGCTCTGCGGACCCGTACATCACTCTTCTTCACATTACACCCGTCTGACTTCAGCTTTGCTGATATCCAGTGTGTGAAATTATCACATTCTTTCCTGCAGAGGCGTGGACGTATATTTATGTATTTAATGTTAAAGGTTTATTTTTCTACAGAACATATGAAACCGTAGCCGCCCCTGTAAGCGCAGCTGGCAGTACATTTGTTAATGATTCACGTGGCTAAAAACGAAAACCAAACAAATGTGCATTTTCCTCCACTTTTGCCTTGGACTCTAACTGTAGGCAGATGCATAGCTTTTCCATAGTCATTAGGCATTCAAGTCTCTTGTTTTTTATTCCTGCTTGTAGGAACTAATCCATGTTTTTCCCCCCTTGACACTTTGTGGTGGTTTGGTAGGTTCTGAGAATTCACTGGGAAAAATATCTTTTTTGTTTGTACAATTGACTTAATTAAAATGAGCAAAAGCAACACAATAGCTGAATGTTTTATTAAATGTAATTTAATTGTGTATAGTCTACTTAAATATGTCAAATTGAAGGTTACCTAATTTGTGTTGGGACTACATGACTCATTTTGGGGTTTTGCACAGGACTGAATTTGGAGAGGAAATGTTGAAATTCGGCCTATGCACAGTAAAGGCAAACTATAATCAGTTATGTTGGATATTTTAGAGTATCTGTTATTTAATTTAAGGTTTTAGGATGTTTGTGTGATTGACTCTGGTGTTTGTTGCTTCTTTCATTGATCATAGCTGTGCTAATGCCAGTGCAGCGACACAACATCCGTCTGAAATTAAGATTTTGTGTAAACATTTTCCTTAAGAATGTAGAAATTTAGTTAACTAGTTTTTTACTTAGTGCAAAAATATTCAACAGAAAGCATTAGTCATTTTTACTTGCTTATTTTACCAAAAAAAAATCATATTAATTGGATTCTATCCGAGTTAATAAATAGCCTGTTATAGCATCAGCATGGCAGTCGTGTGCATTAAGCACTTTCAGAATACTTTTAAGTTTCCTTTATATGTGGAGTAAGTGTTTGTCTGATAGCCACAATGTTCTCCCACTGTTTTCTTTGAGTGTTTATGCTTGAACTCTCCAAATAGAAGTGTCTGGGGTAGTCCTTTAGCTTGTGCAGAGAGGCAATAGTGTGTTTTTGACTAAAGTCAGAATACATTGAGCCAATCTGTATTCTACATGTGCGCAGGCTAGGGCTGTTACAGCATCTCTCATCACAGTTGACACATTGGGAGCAGACGTGTAGTATAGGATGTTCCTGTGAGCTAGCAACTAAGATCTTTTGAAATGCTGCACACAATAGGCAGATTTCAGAAATCGAATGCAGGTGTTGAAATCGCTATCTAAGCTGGATGCCCCTGGTCACAACGGGCACTTAGCCCAAGCCATTTGGGTGGTATTTAGATTCACATGCTATTTGAATGCCAAGGATTACAAACAAATGCCCCAGTCTTCTCAAGCCTCCTCATGTTTCTTTGGAGAAGCCCATGGTGGAGTGTGGAATGGGCACAGGGTTTGGGAGAACTTTTGCTGTTTGTTTTGCCTTTTTTTTTTTTTTATAGCTGATCTGTTTTAGTACCATATGCCAGATAATTTTACTATAGACCAGGTGCACTCATGTGCGTGTGAATTACATAAGTGCGTTTTAAATAAACGCTTTTTTTTTTCAAACTGCATTCTGGTTTTGGCTTCACACTTATTTCAATGAAAAGTTTCATGTGGACTTAATTGGGGATGTAGGAAGGAACTAATAACAGTTTGGTCCAGGCCATTGTCTTGTGATGCAGACGTTAGCTTTTCCTCACAATGCTGACTCTGAAATTCTATGTATGCGTAACATAAATTTCAGATTCAAGCTTTGAGTAATGAGTGCTAATTTGTTGCTCATTGTTAGTGTTCTCTCTGGTAGATCTCCATGCAGACTATGCATCTTTCCTCCCCTCCTCCCATTTTTTCGTGTGGCCAAGTCCACCCAAGTTCCACCCAGTAGAGGTACCAAAACATTCAGATTGGTTTCAGATGTGCATGCTGGCCCAGCAGTGAAAATCACACGGATGTGGTTATTATGGTTGGGATTCTTCATACCCAAGCCAGTCTATCTGTGTATTGTAATAAAGAAACTAGTGAAGTTCAGCTAGAGTAAAATTCAGAAGAGCTCACCCAGATGCTTTTCTCTTCGTCATTGTATTATCACACTGCCCATTCCCCTGATTGTATAACCCTGCAATTGAGCTCTGGAAAGGGTTGAGTCAGTTTGATCATCTAAATATATCCAGCATGACTTCATGAGTGACACAGACTAGACCTGTAGTGGTTTGTTGGGAGGTATTACCATACATGTCAATTGCCTGTGAGCTAGAGGACTGATTAAGTGTAGCTTGTGTGTGGGATTTCTTGGAGGCAGTGGCTCAGTTGGCACCTCACGTTGCGTGCGAAAGCGAGCTGTAATACCACAGGGGGTTTAAAGCCTGAATGCTGCTGGGTTTATCTCTCCAATTGACTCCAGATGTTGTGAGCCACAGACCAAGCGACTGGCTGACTGCTGTGAAACTCTCAGCAGCCCCAGGCGGAGTGCCACAGCAGCACTGTTTTACACATCCCCTTATCAAACACGCTTTCCATGCTCTGCATTCAGAATACTGAAAGCTCTGCCTCCTAGAGGAGCTGTCCTCGTTATTGCCGCATATATATATAACAAGAGCTGACCATGTCATTTTGACGCCGTCCGACGTGGAGCTGCACAGGATTGAGAGATTTTTGTTTTCTTTGGTGTCAGTTCCATTTTTCTCATTTGTTTTGGCACCCCTGTGTTGGTCCAGGTGAGATTTCCATTCGCAAAACTAAAGCATTCAAAACACCGCCTGCTTTTGGTTTTACTGTTGAGCTGAGCTATAGTTTGAGTTTGTTATAGTGATGCAAAATAGATACTTAAAATGTTTCATAATTTTACAAATTCAATAATTAGCTGTTTTATCACTAGCCTGTTTTTATAACAACCTTTTAATATAGGCTAATTGTTCATTGTTAACTGTGGCTGTAATAACTTATGAAATATTTCATTCAAATATTTTGGTTTATTCAAACAAACTTTAAAGAAATAACTAACAGGTTAATTAAAAGTCATCTGTTTATTTCAATTTGCCTTCTATTGTTAATTTGCGATTTGCCTTGAGCTAATTTATATAATGCATCATGTTTATGGATTCTGCATCGATGCATAAAAACAAAAGAATCGATTTTTAAAAATGTGATTTAAATAGGACTAATACATATTAATGTGCTGTTTTATTGTAAAAGTACCCTACTCTTGTCAGAAATAAATCAGATTTGCATTTGTCCTTTGGAAGCAAAGCAGTTGTCTGTTTTAGTTTTTACAAAAATTACATACATGAATGTGAAAAGGGGCAGGACATGCTTGATTTGAAACAGAATCAAGCGCAGTAAGCCACGGAAATTCTCAATGCGTTACTCGCGCTGACACACACCCGAAGCATGCACACAAAGATGCCTCAGCATGCAATCTTTTCAGTTCTCTTTAGCTGCAATTCACACTTTAACAGTCAGATGAACAGAATTAATTTTAAATATATGCCTTGGAAAGTGTTCACCTAAACATTGTTGATTATGTCTAAAAGTTAATCGTAAACAGTTGGCGTAAAAGTCCAATTTGTAACATGTTAGATCCTTGCATTGACTTAATATAATCAACCTGCTGCTGTCTCAATGTTAATCAAGCAGCAAAAAAAGTAGAGAATCACTCGCTGCTCTTGACTAAACTTTGTAGCTTTAAGAATCGGTTTATTTGTAACAGGGCTCAATGCTAAGGATTTTTCACTGGCCCCACCATAAAAAATAAAATAAGCTACTTATTGTTTCAATAAAAAAATGAGGTTATAACACTAAAAACTACTAGCCTAACTCATGAATTTTAAATATTGTTAAAAGCAATTGCATAAATAAATAGAATAGTACAAATAATTTCATGTTTTTCAGGTAGTTCTAACAATATTTTTCTGGTAGAGAAATTAAATCTAATGTAAAAATAACACTAGTTGTTTTTTTTTAATTAGGCTAGTTGTTTGATTAACATTAATACCGACAGCAGAAGGAATATTAGGCTACTGTCACTTTAAGACTTAATCCAAAGATCCAATATAGCCTACTGATACTGTAAACATGCTTATTTCTCAACTGCTTGTTCTCTTTAGACACAACAGACTGTTTACAAGAATACTTGCCAACACAGGCATTTTGAAAAATTTGTGGCTATGTCCACAAGAAGTGAAAGAGAACTCAATTAATCATTCATCGGTCTGAGAGGCGGCTTTCTGCGCGTGTGCTTTGGATATGTGTTCCACACACACAAGTGCTCACACAGTGCACATGTATTGATTTGAGTTCTTTCACGTCGTCTTGCACTTGAATATTTAAATTAGCATGGCTTAAAACACGTGCAAATGATGAACATTCCTAAGCAGTGTTGTAGTACTCGAGACTCTGACTCGCCTCTGACTCGGTCTCGAGACCATATTTTAATGGTCTTGGTCTTGTCATGGACTCGTGTGCATTTGGACTCGGAATTGACTCGTACTCGAACATTTTTTTTTTTAGGACTCGGACTTATTCCCGAGTCCACTCGAGTTCAATTCAAAATATTTTTCATGATTATTAATGTATGTTAATAAAATATTTCTTTAAATTGATTGACATGCTCAGTGATTGGTGAATTTCTAGTGCGCAACTGCGCATGACAAATTGTAATAAAATTACTTTTAACACCACCTACTATGTGGCCTTTTTACCCTAAACTGATCATATTTTTTAAACTCTAAGTAAATTCAGTAAAATAAAAAAAGGATTTCTCTAAGTAAATTAGGTAATCAACCCTCACTGGTCTCGGTCTCGACTCGGACTCGACTCTCTATGGACTCGGTCTTGACTCGGACTCGACTCTCTCTGGTCTCGGTCTCGACTCAGACTCGAGTGAGGTGGTCTCAACTACAACACTGTTCCTAAGAATACAGCACTAGTCCAATCAGGTAAGTGACACCATCTTCCGCCAACACTCTTGAGTGTCATTTACGCTGACCCAGGGCCATTGGGCAGTCCTTGTTTTCGAGCCCTGCTGTATACAATAAAGTATGCATGTATGCATATCGAGAATAGTTTTATACTCGAATCTTTACCCTCTGAATTGTAATAATGTAATCGTGAGGCAAGTGAAGATTCGTTCCTCTAGATGCGTCACACCACTTTAAAGAGTTGCAAAACCACATTTATTGTGAGAATTTAATGATAAAACTGAAATATGCTCACAAAAGTCTGCTGAATCACTATTTTTTGCACTAGTGTTTAATGTTATACTCTTTAAATCCCCATGATTTCTGAGTAGTTGAGGTTTAACCATAATAGACTGTGCAACACCAAACACTTCTGTATTCCAGTCTAGCCTTTCTTAACTTAATTCAGCTCCTGAATTTTGAGGCTGCTTTTGAGAGCCAAATCCGGACAATAGTGAATGCGCGCGAGACTAGAGCCGAATGCACTGGAAAGTTGCTTTTCTCTGAATAATTGCCAAGTCCTTGCTGCGTCATAAAGCTAAACCTCCCGCGGTGTTGTTCGACATACTAACAGCTCTTGAACTAGAACAGCAAAATGTTGATGAGAGCTTGCTGAAACGTTCTTCCGAGTGACCTTTTCACATGCTGCAACATGTTTGTGTTTTGTAAGAGTTGTTTTACTGAGAGGAACAGTATGTTTTGCTAACCAACACAATAGAGAGGCATATAGGCAGCCAGTTTGAGTCTCAAGGCTACATGTGAATGTTGGATGTCTCGGAGAGGGGTTGCATTCTGCTTGCTGACTTGGAGAGTGTTGTTGTATCTGAATAAAGGAGGTGGGCTTGCGGCTTGTGTTATGGTAATTCAGGAGGAGGCCTCACAAAAGGGAAGGAGACTGGGGCCCCCCGGACTGAGACACTGAATTCAGTATCGTTTCAGTAGGTGTTAACTGCCGGCGTTGATGGGCACGAATGTCATGTGCATATTGACGCTGTTTTGACGGTGGGGTTTCTGGCTGAGCACATTATTGGAGGTCATATAAACCTTAAGCACCTCTTTTGCTTGTGAATGGCTTAGAGGAGGAGGTGGAGGTGGATGTTTGGAGTGACTAATAGTTCAAGCTTTATTATCATGCTTGTGATGGCATGACTTTGTAAAATGCCAAATATGTATTTACATGTGGGTATTTTTTGCCAGAAATGTCATTTGTGACTTCTGATATTCAGCACTAGGTTTAACCAGAAAATTACATCCGTCTTGAAATGCATAGAAAAAAAAATATTTCAGTGCAAAAATAATGGTTTAATTTGCAATATCTGCAGTGATGGCAGGACTTTTTTCTGATAAAAAAGAAAATAACATTTTTCTCAACATTTTAATATTGTCACTGTATCAACAAAACCTCGTTGTCAGCTCGGTAGATAACGTTACCTTGATATAATTTATATTGTTTTATATACGTCACATAATAACTTTGTTACTAAGTCTTGACCACTTTTTTTTTGTGGCTGGTAAATTTACAGTTCTGAAATATACATGGAGAATAGGGGTGTAACGATTCCTTAATGTCACGATTCGATACATATCACGATACAATATTATTGTGATACTCGCAAAAACGGATTCTGATTTTGATTCTGATGTAATAAAAGGTTAACAAAAAATGTACTGTTGATTAAAATGCTAACTTTGAAATTACTGTGTGTGTGTGTGTGTGTGTGTAAATGAATAGGCTTGGACTTGGTGCTTGTAACCCAAGGACGATGGTGACACCAGAATAACAATATTCAGAATTATTTAGTCGAATATGCATGATCTGAGTAAAATAAATTTAGTTAAATACCAAAATATGAAAGTAAATACCAATTTTTACTGGTAACATAAGATATTTGGAATTCTTAGGACCCACAAATATTCCCCCATTGCATTATTATACATTATAAACAACATTATATATAGTAGTTCAAGTATTACTGACACACTGACATCTCTCACTGTCATTTTTATTTTGGGGGAACTATCCACGATACATATTGGTGCATTTTTGTATTGTGATATATTGTGGCACGATATATTGTTACACCCCTAATGGAGAAACCGATACAGTAACCCCTAAATTCCTGAATGATCTCTCAAAGCTTTGATTTCCTGTAGCTGTGTTTATTGTTCATAGCCTTTCCGGGGAGTATCGTGAGAGACTTGCAGATAATAAGAGTAGCTGTGTGTGTAGTGCGGCATATCCTGCCTCACTCTTTCATCCCAGCTGCAGTCAGGTTAGGAGGAGACAGAGAGCATTCAGTCTGAACACTGTGGCTTGTGTGTGCTGCATGCTGGACTTCTCTGGAATGTGTTTGAGACTTGTTTGACTACATGAGAGAGAGAGAGAGAAGAGTGAGTTGGCACTACGAATGTAAAAATGAACCATGTTACTGTGTGTATTTCAGATTAGGAAGCTGTCCTTGGCTGTGAGAGAATCATGGCCACCCAATGTAAGTCCTTCACAACTTGTTACGCCAAAAATATTTTACTATAGAAACATGTTGAAGAGTTAAAATATTTAACTTATTTTGTAATATTTCATGTGCAGCTGACTTGATGGAGCTGGACATGGCCATGGAGCCGGATCGCAAGGCTGCGGTCAGCCATTGGCAGCAGCAGTCTTACCTGGACTCAGGTATCCACTCTGGTGCCACAACCACTGCCCCGTCCCTGAGCGGCAAGGGCAACCCAGAGGATGAAGATGTGGACAATCAGGTGCTATATGAGTGGGAGCAGGGCTTTAATCAGTCCTTCAACCAGGACCAGGTAGCAGGTATGTGCAGATTCTATTGTTTTATGTTTAAATTTTTTAGAAATATCTGAGAAATGATGGAAAGAATATGTTTTGGAAAAAAAAAATAAAAAAATAAGGGTTTAGCCCTCAATCGGGTCATGGGGTCTATACGACCCCAATCGACTTTTACTTAATAAAAAAAAAGCTCCCTTCATCTCAGTGGAATAAGATTTTGTGACTTTTCATACATTATCTATGTACACACAAAAAAATCTGGGCTTGATTCGGTTGTTCTGAAGGTATGGGGAAAAAAATGTTTACACTTCTGGTCTTCGGGGTCAATATGACCCCACGTTGAAATTAATGGGAAATGTGAAAAAAAAAAAACTAAATATGTTTTCTTCATGTAAAAAAAAAAAAAAAATCCGGCATAAATCTGAAAATTTGTATACAGAAATGAAGGCCTTGTATTAGAGCATAAATGCAATGTATCATTAAAAAATAATATTTCATAAGCAAGCTAATGGTGTAGTTGAGGAATTGTGTGGTATATGGATACAAAAGTACTTTATATATCCAAAAACACAGCATTAATGAATAGATGAGAAGTAAAAAAAAAATGATGTATTATTTGTATGATTAAAAATGTATATTTTTTGTACAATTACTCAATCAATTGTTGGGGTCGTATAGACCCCGAAGCCCAGAAGTGTAAACAGGAAACAAAGACCATTTGAAGGTTAATATAAAGAGTCAAAAATGCACAATTCATTTAAACTATGAACTGCACTCACAGGGGTTATTGTAAGACATGGCACTGAGACAATGGCTTATTGTACTGGCTTGTTTGAATCTTTTCAATGTGGAATTAACAATCACTCGATTATATTCATAGACGTAATGGATCTTTTGAAGTCGTTTTGATGAACTGTGCACAAGTCAGTTGCTTAATATAGTACTTTGCTTCTCTGTAGACATTGATGGTCAGTACGCCATGACCAGAGCCCAGAGAGTCCGGGCGGCCATGTTCCCAGAGACTCTAGATGAGGGCATGCAGATACCTTCCACACAGTTCGACACTGCTCACCCCACCAACGTCCAGCGCCTGGCCGAGCCCTCACAGATGCTCAAACACGCCGTGGTCAACCTCATCAACTACCAGGACGATGCAGAGCTGGCCACCCGCGCCATTCCAGAGCTCACCAAACTACTGAATGATGAGGATCAGGTTGGAAGCAAGATAGATTGTCGAATACAGCCAGTGCTGTGACACTGTGAGTGTGCTAATGGCTTGTTTTTTTTTCTTTTTCTATCAGGTGGTGGTTAATAAGGCAGCTGTTATGGTGCATCAGCTCTCTAAGAAGGAGGCCTCTCGTCACGCCATCATGCGATCCCCACAGATGGTGTCAGCCATTGTGAGGACCATGCAGAACACTAGTGATGTAGAAACGGCCCGCTGCACCTCCGGCACCCTACACAACCTTTCCCACCACAGAGAAGGCCTGCTCGCCATCTTCAAATCGGGAGGCATCCCTGCCCTCGTCAAAATGCTTGGGTTGGTTCTCCTTCATGCTCTATTTTTTAAGCAGACATGCATCAACCACAACGCGGATGTATGTCCTTTGAATCTTGTGAATGCGGGAAGTGTGTTGGAGTTCAAGAACCAGCAGGCTGAGTCATACTGAGACCTGCTCTGTTTGCTTAAGCTTGAATCCCATTATTTATCTGTAGCTTGGTGCTAATTAATTTTGCTGATGTCTCTTCAGCTCCCCGGTGGACTCTGTACTGTTTTATGCCATTACGACTCTACACAACCTGCTACTGCACCAGGAAGGAGCCAAGATGGCCGTCCGCCTGGCCGGAGGCCTGCAGAAAATGGTGGCCTTGTTAAACAAAACAAATGTGAAATTCCTCGCCATCACGACAGACTGCCTTCAGATTCTGGCATACGGAAATCAGGAAAGCAAAGTAAGCAGCGAAAACTTCTCAAAGCTAGGCACATCACTGCAGGGTGCTTGGCCAACTTCACTCGTTCACGGAGTGTTTATTTTTCTTACATCACTCATCATTCTACCTCTGCTATTTTTAGATTTGAAGTGTTCTTTATTTGCACCTTGATTTTGGCCTTCTTGGCATGCAGTGTCTGACTAAATTATTGGGCCACACAATTTGGGCCAAATTTCTTTTTCAAGCATGAAACCATTGAGCTTTTATTTAGGTGGAAAACTGCTTGTTGACAGCCGGTTTCTCATTGCAAGTTGAAAAGATGGTTGTCACATGTTGTGTTCCCAAATGCACATTGCAATCAGCTTAAAGGGACACTCCACTTTTTTTTGAAAATAGGCTCATTTTACAACTCCCCCAGAGTTAAACAGTTGGGTTTTACCGTTTTCTAATCCATTCAGACGATTTTCGGATATTTAGAAGAATATCAGTAACCAGACAGTTTCTGGTCTCATTGACTTCCATAGTAGGAAAAAAATATATACTATGGAAGTCAATGAGACCAGAAACTGTCTGGTTACTAACGTTCTTCTGAATGGATTCGAAAACGGTAAAATCCAACTGTTTAACTCTGGGGGAGTGGTAAAATGAGCCTATTTCCAAAAAAACGTGGAGTATCCCTTTAAACTCATGAGCACATGCATAATGGAGTTTGTGAGACACTGAAAACATAAGATCATGAGTTTTTGGTGTTGCACATATTTAATTACATCAGTCTTTGCGATTTGATAATCATACTAAGTTGCATTGTGATTACAGTTTTGTTTTGATTAATCATGCAGTGCTACTATATTACTTGTAGTACTGTATTTCAGTTGTGGTGATTTTCCTGTTTTTGTGTATCTTTGGTCATTTATTAACAGTTACACTTGTTTGAGCTGTGCAGTATGGACTGTAAGTAAACGCATTCAATTTTCTTTTCAGCTCATCATTCTGGCCAGCGGAGGCCCACAGGCCCTGGTCAACATCATGAGGACCTACACCTATGAGAAACTATTGTGGACCACCAGTCGCGTGCTCAAAGTGCTGTCTGTGTGCTCCAGTAACAAACCTGCCATCGTTGAGGCTGGTGAGACCATCTGTCTTCAGTTTATTCCGATACGTTATAGCGGAAAGTTGAGGGTTTCGGATGGTTTGAATAAGCTTCGTCTCTGTTTTCAGGTGGCATGCAAGCACTCGGCCTCCATCTCACAGACCCCAGTCAGCGACTGGTGCAGAACTGCTTGTGGACTTTGAGGAATCTTTCAGACGCCGCCACCAAACAGGTACCGATCCGCCTCGGTCTCTTTCCCTCAGCTCTTTTACGCTGTCTTCTGTTCTTCCTACATGAGCCCTCTCTTTCTGTCTCCCCATTGTTTCCATGGAGAAGACGTCTTTAGCAGAAGTAGATGTGCAGGTAACAGTCATTCCTGCCTTTGTCTGTGATGGGGGTCGGGGGCTGTAGCCAGCTCTGACCCCACACAGTTAGGACATCAGATTGTAAAAGAACAGTGTCGATGGAGCATGAACTGATGCTACATTTGGTTGTAATGCCTGTGCTATGTGTACATTTCACCCAGCTGTTGTTGTGACGTCAGAATTCTTGAATTATCAAAACATTTCCGGAATGATTTTGTGTATTTAACCGTTTACTCACTCATGGTAGGCTTACAACCTCATGTAACGTGTCGTAAGATGTTACGAATGGCTGTGGCTGGTCGTGTGCGGGACTAAAAGAAATCGTGGACTGAGCTTGTCATGGATACAAATTCTGGGTTCTAGAAAGATATGCATCTCAACTCTGGATCCTTCTGATCTACAGGAGGGTATGGAGGGGCTCCTGGGCACCCTGGTCCAGTTGCTCGGCTCAGATGACATCAATGTGGTGACGTGCGCTGCTGGGATCCTGTCCAACCTCACGTGCAACAACTACAAGAACAAGATGATGGTGTGCCAAGTGGGTGGCATCGAGGCCCTCGTGCGCACTGTTCTTCGAGCCGGGGACAGAGAGGACATCACGGAGCCGGCTATCTGCGCTCTCCGTCACCTTACATCCAGACACCAGGATGCAGAGATGGCCCAGAATGCAGTGCGGCTGCACTATGGGCTACCTGTGGTGGTCAAATTGCTCCACCCTCCCTCACATTGGCCTCTCATTAAGGTATGCGAGTGATTTGAGGGCATCACTCCTGACTTTTAGTGTGCCTGAACTGGAGTAAAGAGCACTTTGAACACTCCCTGTATTCTCTCCCAGGCCACCGTCGGGCTGATCCGTAACCTGGCACTGTGCCCTGCCAACCACTCCCCGCTCAGAGAGCAGGGTGCCATTCCTCGCCTGGTGCAGCTTCTGGTCAGGGCCCATCAGGACACTCAGAGACGCACCTCCATGGGTGGAACGCAGCAGCAGTTTGTGGTGAGTCACGGTCACATGATCAGCACTTTAAGGCAGCTGAATTTCATTGTTCTGAAATGAAACCTTTCAGGCCAAGTTATGTTGTGATCCATTTTTACATAAGCGTACTCTTTCTTGCAGAAGAACATGCTGAATGTGTGTTGTGTTTCAGGAGGGTGTGCGAATGGAGGAGATTGTGGAGGGCTGCACTGGAGCGCTGCACATTCTAGCCAGAGACATTCACAACAGAATTGTCATCAGAGGACTCAACACTATTCCACTCTTTGTTCAGGTCAGTCACAGAGAGTCTGTGGTCTTGTCATTGTTCTGTCAATTGCTTTTACTTTCTACTGATCTACCTATCGTTGGTCAATCTGTCTTTTCCATCATTCGTCATGTTTGATTTCATCATTCGTCATCCGTTCTATTGACTGTTTTATTCATTCACTCGTTTATTCTGTCATTCAATCCACAGCTTGTTCATTCTATGTGTCTATTGATCGTTTGTTTGCTCGTTTGTTTAGTCTATCAGTGTCAATCTATCGTTCTGCCTATTGTGCGATCATTCGCAAATTCATTCCACCTCTATTGTTCTATTGTGTAATCAAACTATAGCTCTATGTATGGTTCTATTTTAGTGAATTAAGAGCATTTTGGGTGACCCATGTTTTCTGCAAATAAGTTGCATTTCCATTTCTTGAACCGGTTTCATCCCGTCTGTGCAGTTGCTGTATTCTCCTATCGAGAACATCCAGCGTGTGGCTGCAGGCGTGCTGTGTGAGCTGGCTCAGGATAAGGAGGCAGCCGAGGCCATCGAGGCAGAAGGAGCCACCGCTCCCCTCACAGAGCTCCTCCACTCCAGAAACGAGGGCGTTGGTGAGTGTGCCCGAATGCAGAAAGACATCAAAATATAATCATAATGGCAGCAGTGTCACTGCCAACTGATGTCTAAAGTTTTCAGAAACAAGTTAAACTTCCAGAGAAGAGAAAGAGGAGCTAGTGTGAATACGAAATGCTATGCTGCTCTACAAAGCAAAAAAGCAGTAACTACACGGAGTGCAGAACTGAGAAAAATGACTTTAGTTATCCTGTCATCCAGCCCAAGTAGTTGTAGGTAGATTATTGGACATGTGGCTGTTTTGTAACTTTATATTCACTTATTCTTTGTACATATCAATCATCTTATTTAATTAGTTTTACCCCTATTTTGCAGTACTGTATTCTTGCTTTGTATTACTTAACAAAAACGTGGCACCATACCAAGGAAAAAGGCAGGAACTACAGATTCTTCAAAAACTATTTTGTGTTACTGCTAATGTTGCGGATATGTGGTGTAAAAATTTTGTAATCAAAGAGTTTAATGTCTAATTAATTGAAATCATGTATTATGAGTCATTAACTTGAAAAATATGAAAAAATAATTTCACTAATTCTGTTTTTTCAAATGAAGACAAAACACTCATTTCTTTTAATCATATGAAATTAAACAAACTTTTTGTAAAGAAAAACTTGACATATTTAAATTCTACTGTACAACAGTAATATATTTCTGGCGTGCTATCATAGGCTATGTTTACACGGAAACGATTCTGAAGAGAAAACGCAAAAGTGCGTAATCACTTTTTATTCCGCGTTTAGATGAGCATTTTGGGTGGGAAATCCATGTGCATATGGTGACGCAAAAGTGTGTGAAATTCAATGTAGTATGCACTCCAGGCAGCTAGGTGGCGATGTGAAGTACTGCCACACGACAACACCAACTCTGCGCGCCTGCGTACAACCTTCACGGTCAAGCAGACTTTTGCGTTTTTATATGGGAACGAGGCGGTGGAGCGTTTTTAAGATTTCCACTCTGGAGGGTGGTGTTTACTTTTTTTGCGTTTTTAAAGCCCCAAAAAACGCCGTCGCCGTGAAAACGAAAGGCACATCCGATAAAATATTTTTACTTTTTCAAGCATTCTCGTGTAAACAGGGCCTGAATGGACCTCTGAGAGGGTGTCCCGCCCTATCGGCTGGCAGTTGTTTATATTGTGATGGCCTAGCCTCTTAAAGTTTTGATCTGTCACTGTTACTTACATTCTCCGGGCCCAGTTCGTCCATCCTCTTTCCCCGGCTTTGTGCCATCTCAAATAAAATTTGTGTTAAGTTAGCAGGATGAAATCGCAAATGTTTAAACCGTCCCGTGAGAATGCCGCAAAATCAGCTGCGTGTGTTTACCGTGGAAACGTAAAATCACTGTGCAGCAACACTGTTTTTTTCTTTTAGGTAAAACATAACAGGAATACAGTAATGGATGTTGCTGTACTCATGCTTTGTTTCACTAGGGCTTTTTGCAGTTACTGTACAAACGTCTGCCATTTTTCTCCAAAATAACACACATTTGAGATGAGATGTTTTGTCGCATAACAACGGATGCCATTTTTGACCAAAAATGCAGTTATTGCCTTTTTGTTTTGTAGGGCAGTGTGCAGAATTGTTTTCCCAGCTCTGATTTCCACTGGAGCCAGTGGCTGAGGTGAGCAGGGCTGGCTCGAATGTTTTTCTCGGTCACACTAACGTTGCTATCTCTCGTCCACAGCCACGTACGCCGCTGCAGTTCTGTTCCGCATGTCTGAGGATAAGCCCCAGGACTACAAGAAACGACTGTCTGTGGAGCTCACCAGCTCTCTGTTCAGAACTGAGCCCATGACCTGGAACGAGGTAAGGGGGCTCATCTCTGCTAAACCCTGCAATCAGCGCTGGCACACAGCCCTGCTGTAGATTAAGCCTATCAATTCCCAGTACATTACAGAATCTGTTATGACA
Source organism: Pimephales promelas (assembly GCF_016745375.1). Next base: position 2,226,185 of record NW_024121743.1, read on the forward strand.
CATGTGGGTGTTATATTTGAGAGTTTACTGGGCAGGTGATTCTAACAAAGCATTATTGTTTTCATGAGCCTCGAGCACTTTGAAAGCATTTGTGGAACTCATTCAGTCCTGATGTATGCAGAATTAGAGGCTGAAGTGAGCGTTTCTCTCATGGATCTTCTTTCTTGCAGACTGGAGATCTTGGGCTGGACATCGGTGCACAGGGAGAGCCTCTGGGCTACAGACAGGACGGTAGGTTCAGCATTCTCAGAAATGAGATCAGCTCTCAGCATCTGAGTGTGATGCGCACTAATCCACTGCTTCATCAGCCTTCACCCACCAAACCTAAGCCCAACACACCTGGCAATTTCCATGAAGAGGGGACTAAATAGGGCCTGAAACTCTTAAAAAAAAAAAAGAAAAAATAAGGAAGCCTCATGTTCCAAATCTGTCACTCCTCACAATATGAAATGTTAGGCATAATGTTAGGAACGGGCAGCCTCTGTCACTATTCACTTTCATTACTTTATGTAATGAGCGAATAGTCATTTAGACTAACTTTTGTGGTTCATGGAAAAGTCAATCATATAAGTTTGGAACAACCCAAGGCTGAATAAATTTACTTTTTTGTTTTGGAAATAATAACCCCACAAAATTTTCTGAAAAAAAAAAGACTTAAATTTAGCCTTTTTGACAATTTGATTGGATACAATTGAATTGGATTGAGGCTGGGCAAGACAAAATCATGCCCAAGTCATTTTCATTATGGATAATAAAACATCTAATAGCTCTGAAGTGGGGCACCAAAGTGTACAGTATTCATGGAGGATGCCAAGAGTTGAGTCTGGTCTTGTGGGTCTGAGGTTGTGCTATTGTAAGCTGCCTGTTTAATATGCTTCCTCTAACGTACGTGTGTGTGTGTGTGTGTGTGTGCGTGTGCTCCCTCCACTTCCCATCCACTCCCCTCGTCCTCCAGACCCAAGCTACCGCTCCTTCCATTCCGGAGGTTACGGGCAGGACGCCATGGGCATGGATCCCATGATGGAGCACGAGATGGGCGGGCACCACCCCGGCCCCGATTACCCCGTAGACGGCCTTCCCGACCTCGGCCACGCCCAGGACCTGATCGACGGCCTCCCGCCGGGCGACAGCAATCAGCTGGCCTGGTTCGATACCGATCTGTAAATACAATGACTTTTTAGGTGAGGCACCAAGACGCCCGATCGGCGAAGGGCCGGTTGTTTGATCTGTGCTGACCGCACCGTGTGTGGCTGGAGTAAAGCACGCCGGTGGCAGAACTAATCTGAGCTGCGTCTGAATTGATTACAGTCCTGTGTGTGTGTGTGTGTGCGTGCGTTTAATGGGATTCTAATCTGTTTGTCCCCTCTTTTCTCTCTGCTGCAGCTGTGTCGTCTGATCCGAATGAACCTGCATTGTGATTTTGGCCTGTAGAGTTGCTGAGCGGGCTCAAGAGAGTGGGCTAGTTTCTCTGAAAGTGCCTGACACACTAATACAAGCTGAGTTTCCTATGGGAACACACGGAAGTAAAACTTTTGTTCTGGTCTTAGTTGGTCAGAATTTGGTGTGATTGACAGAAGAAAAGCCCAAAAAGCAAATCCTAAGATGGAGTTTTCGACCTTAGCCTTGCCTGTACTTTTTATTACTTTTTATTTTTCAAAGGATATTTCAGTCTGTAATGGTACTTATCTAGCTTGCTTTATGATACTCGTCTTTTATTTTGCAGAACTTTGTATTCCTTTCGACTGACTGTCTTTCTCTCTCATAGTGTTGAGTTCTAGTGGTAATGATCCATTCAAGATTTTATCGAGTTTATGGTGTAGAACACTAATTAATCAGTTCAATTGTATTCTTATCAAATGTAACATTGTGTAGCTTTTGTATAAAACCAAGAATTGGAGAAGTCCAAATATCAGTTCTCTTGCTTTAATGAAATCACGTATGTTCCAAAGGGTTTGTAATCAGTTGGGGCCAGTTTTTCTTTTTTTTTTTTCTTTTTTTCATTTCTTTTTTTTTTCCTTGTCTTGATCTATTTTTTTGATGGTAGCTTTAGAAAGGTTTTGAAAAGAACCCCTAATTATTGTAGCCTGCAATTGTTGGTTGGAGACTTGGTTATGACCTGGCTAAACAATAAAATGGACTAAATTTAATTTTGTGAACTTTTTTATTTTTGAAAAAAATTCTGGAATACTTTTTAAAAAGTGTTCAGTAGTCTGTTGCGAAAATATAATTTACAAGTCTATACACACATTAAATAGCAGGAGAGGACCTCAATTCTGCCTGGGACCCGATGGACTTCAGAATCTCTGCAGCTACTGATCCCACTGTCATGTCTGATTGAGACCTGGAAAAGAGAAACGAGTGATTTCATTACCATACACGTGCTTTCCAAATAAGGTCAGTCAATGTGTGAGAAATCCATTCACATACAGCAAGTGCAATAATCTGGTGTGCTGAAAATGACTTTGGCCTGTCAGGTATGCACACTGTCCTGATGAGCAGCAGATAAACCTCAAGCACACACTCATCCATGTCGTATTTTTGATATTGTAGAAATAGCCTGTTGCTGAGACAATCTTTGAGTCTTCTATTGTGCATCAGTAGACTTGCTATGAGCTGAGGAACTACATCTTATGATTGGCAGTTGATATACTTTTAGTCTCTAATATATATTAGATTAGATATCAGAATAGAACTGGATTATTCATGGTATGTACATGCATTAAGCATGTAGTGCATTAGCTTATAGTCAAAAGTTATTCACAATGGTTGTTTACTTCATGAATATGATAATTAGAGAGCAGTGCCAAATGCAGACCTGCTTAAATAAGATAACAGCGCTGTCCACATATATTATTGATGCGCACACTGGGAATTTCACCCTGAATGAATTACTAATTTAAAAACTTTCACAATTCTCCAAATTAAAACTGAGATGATGTAAGCTGAGCTAATTCAATTATTTTAAATGACACCATTGAGCAGAACTTATTAATCAAGTAGGTATTTTTCTGAGTTGTATTCATTGTTTGCCTTGGTATACTTTAAAGGGACAGTTCGTTTCACAGAGTCATTTACTCTCTCTCAAGTTGTTCCAAGCCTGGATAAGTTTCTTTCTTAGATAATAAAAAATGAAATGTTGATAACCATACAGTTGATAGTAGCCATGGACTTCCATAATAGGAAAAACAAAATACTATGGAAGTCAATGGCTACTGTCAACTGTCTGGTTACCAACAGTCTAAAATATCATTCTTTGTGTTTGAACAACTTAAGTAAAACTAACACAAGTCTTAGTGTTGCACATGCATGTTGTTCTAACAGTCTAGTAAACATGAAACCCACTCACAAGCCCTTTTACCAATATAATGTTCAGAAACAAAAAACGTAATATACATATTTTCGAGAGAGACGAGCAATTTGGTTTGAAATTGCCTGCATCATGAAGCATTTGTTCTATATTAGAGAGGCATAACTGGACCAACCAGTCCCAAGCTGGTTGTTCTCAAATGTCTGAGCAAAGTCTGTCGACAAAGTGGATCATTATAATTTCCTCCTAGAACTGTCTTACACAGTCGTAAAATATTGCATTCATTTCACAGTTACTCTTCAAATTAATGTAGAAAAAAACAGCATATTGGGAGGGTGGTCAGTATCACTGATACTAACACTGGCATGAAAACATTATTCGATATCACAGTATAACTGAAAGCTATCTATTTCAAAATTTATTAGACTTTAAAAAAAAGTAAAAAATTTTTGATTTAAGGTGAACTTATAACAATCTTCACCCATAATAAACGTCATATTTACCTGTGCCCTTCCTGTCTGACAGGTAGGGAATATACCGAAATTGAATAAAGTTATCAAACACTTCACAGTCTTAACAGCATAAATTACATCTAGATTAATCCTTATCAAAGCTAAAATTTTTAAGGTTAGCTTTGTTCTGTGATTAATGTTAACAGACATCACAGCAACTGGTTTATTAGGCTGCTGTCACTTTAAGATCCGCACACATGACGTGGATCTGATGCGCATCTCATTTTCTCACAACTCTTTAAGTTCGTTTAAGACGTTATTTAACTAAGACAGTTCTAATGAGAATACTCGACAAAGAGGGCATTTTGGCATCATTTTGTGTGTTATTGTTTGTTCAAGCGTGAAAGAGAACTGTCTGTGCACACGATACTGGCGCCTGTCTTTCTGTGCGTCGTGTGTGTCATAGACAGGACATTCACAGACAGAACATTTTCATTTGTCTTGTCACGCTTGAATAATTTAAAGGCATTTTTCATGAATAAGAGCATGATCATATGATGTAACGCTAGTCAAAGAATGACAGAAAAAAAAACCCAGATACTGTGTTAATTGCGATAAATATATATATATATATATATATATATATATATATATACACACTGTAAAAAATGTTGCAGCCTTATATTTTTAAGTACATTCAACTTGGATATTCGAGGCATTTCAACATAAAATGCATTAAATAGACTTTTTAAAATTAGTTGAATATCTTGTATTACCTCTAAAAAAAGTAGAAAATTGCTTAACTTATTTTGACGAGTTAAAGCAATGTAAAAACGTGTTGTAACTTATTGATTATATACTTTTTTTTACAGTATATATATACATATAAAGTAGGCCTATAAATAATTAGATTATTAATACTTAGTAGTATTGTTTTAACACTTAACTTAGGAGAACATCTGTTCCTTGGAAAGAAAAGTAAAGGCCAAGTCTTGCACAAACTGTTCACATCAAAACCAATGTATACTTTGGGCTTTTTACTGTGACCCAGATTTTTGCTTACTTTTAAGGAAACGATCTTTGCAGTGACCAACATTATGCTAAAAGTACTTTTGATTGAACTAACCTTAATTCCTACAATACTGTTTTAAAGTTAATTTCAACTATATTCATAGAGGAGCTCTCTTTTGAGTGGAACGCATTTGTGATGATGTCGTCATTCAGTAACGTATTATTATAAAAAAAAATAAAAAAAATGTGTCTTTGCTTTGCCAAGAACCCAATATTGCTGAAGCGTTGCCTCCCAAGCTCGGCTGACCAGCTTCAAAGGGATGCCTTCTCATTCCAGCGGGAGAGGAGGAGGAGGGGGGTCACAATAGTCCTGTATCAATCTGAGGGTGAAGCCTGAGCTCAGGGGCCTACGCCTCGGCCCCGGCATGAATGGATCAAAGATGAGGGTCACACTAAAAGACTCGATCAGGGGCCCATGTGCTGCTGGATGAGGGGCTGACAGGGAGCTGGTGTCGGGTTACTCACCCAGTAGACAGCGCCAGTTTCTGCAGCACGTGAACCAGGATCTGCCCTTCCGGAGAACCCCAACAGGAGCTGCCAACTGCACTCATCTGTAGAGGAAGAAGATAACATGCACCTTAGGAAACGGGCTCACGGATGGCACACTCTCATATGGTGTCAAGCAGAAGCAGCGTGAAGCCTATTTAGTCAGTTAACGTGCTCCGCAAGCTCCGTTCTATCACAACAGACTGAAAATAGCATGAATGGTAACCCGCACGCCACTCGAGTAGTTTGCCGCTGATTTGACATGTCTGTTTTTAGAATTAGACTCGCTCTTCAGCGTGTCATCTCATAGATGAGATGCTTCATCTGAGTGAATGAGGGTCAGTGAAAGCCCCCTCTGATGAACAGCACAGGACACACACTTCATCTCTGTAAGAGCTCTCGGAAAATCCTGCTCAGATGCTGCTCACTGCAGAGAGCTTGATGTCAGCTAGACGGTCAAACCACCGTAACTCGTAACCCTATAGTTGTTCATAACTCCACCCATTAGCTGAACTAGGTCAATCTCCACCCGTCATGTCCAGAGAGGCGGAGCTGGATGTCATTTGGCTCTGCAGTGAGCACCATTTGGATGAGATACAAGGAAGGCCGTCTTTGAACTTTTTCCTTCATAACTCACACTACTACAAATCTACCTGCCATGTTTTGTTATAGAAAAACACGTGTGCAAAGTCAGAATGATTGTCCGATGCTTTATCCTTTACTATTGTTACTGGGGGCTGGAGCCTCTCCCAGTCCATCGCAGGGCTTGCTCACTCATTCACTTTCCATAGGCATAATAATTTTGTTCTGTACAAATGGTAAATTCTATATCTTAACTCTAACCTTACTCTTTACAGAACATTCATACAAAATACATGTAAAAATCTTTTTTGCATTGTTTATAATTAGGGTTGTCAAATGATTAATTGGGATTAATTGCATCCAAAATAAAAGTTTGTGTTTACATAATATATGTGGGTGCCCTGTGTATAATTATTATTATAAATATATTTATATAAATACACACACATGCATGTATATTTAAGAACAAAAATATTATTTATATATAAAATATTTATAGTTATATATTATATAAATTTATATACAGTATATACGTGGAAATTTCTTAAATATATACAAGCATTTGTGCGTATTTATATATATAAAATAATTATACACAGTGCACCCACATATATTATGTAAACACAAACTTTTATTTTGGGTTAATCGCGATTAATCGTTTGACAGCCCTATTTATAATCTTTTTTTTTTTTTTTTTAATTTCCTGGTATTACTATATTTGAGGGAAAATTTGGTCCTCAATGTAGGGTTTACCTTGTTATTAGTTTTTTATTTTTCCCACTTCCCCACTTCTGTTCCTCTTCATATCCTTTTAATAAAGTGTTTTTATATAACTTTTTAAACTGTTTGTAATGTTTTAACACCTGTTTCAAACCATTCCACAACATCACCCCACAAATAGTGATGCACATCATCTTTTTATATTAGAGTTCTTATTATATTAGTTTTCGGCTGAAACAGTGTTGTGTAAGCGGCCCCTAAGTTAATAACTAATGATCTTTACAACAGAAGTGAATAAATCAAAACTATCTTTAGCTGGACAATACATTTTTTCTAGAGCTGCTGTGAAGCCAAAGCAATCTCTGTTCCTGTAATGTCCTATTATCACTGACACACACACATGAAAACCAGGCGAATATTGCCAATCGGTATATTGTTGGAATGAATCACCAACAATATACCGAATCTAATGTAAATACCTGCTAAAATAAAAAGATAAAGGAAACAATATAATCACTTTACCCATCATTGGCAAAAGGAAAGTTTTGGAATCAGTAAGCCGGCCATACAGATACAGATTCACCTAGAAGTACAGAGAGCTGACGTGAAACTTAGAATATCATGTTGGGACTCTTCGCTGAAGTTCCGAACAGACGGGGATCAACTGGCACTTCAGAAGTTTAGCTGAGGTGTTTGTTTCACACACTCTTTCATGCTGAGCCACATCCAAGCAAGGAGCGAGCAGATTGTGATGGCTCGCTCAAAAGATGCTCTCTGTACTTCCAAAACAACCGGGCAAAACACAACAGGGTGACAGCTTGTGCACAAAAGCTGTCTCTGAAGAACTAATACTATCTGAAACAACTCCTGTGACACTAAGGGACAAATATGCCATTTTTTTTGTTTTTGTTTTTTTCGCATTTCGAAGAGATAGGGTTACACCCCTGAGTATGAAGAGGGGTGGTGGAAGCTTTATTACGTTTCAGAAGAGTCTGATGTCTCACACGCCAGTGCTCTTTATCTCTGATGTCATCACCCAAGCCCGCCTGCCCACCTCAATATGCACCCGTTACTAGGCAACAGGGTTATGTACCCAGCTGAACATGTCATTTTGTCTTCATTTCCTGGATTTCCTTGCTCCCCAATACACAAGGCACCTCATATTCACCCATTTAGAATGGACAAATTTACGACCATTTATGCTAAATAATCACATTAGGTTAAAGGAGAACTCCGGCGAACAATGAACCTTTGGTCTAATAAAACATCGGTACCTAGTCAATCGTTCTCTGAGATTTGTTTTCATGATAATCGAATGTAAAGAGTTTTATCTCTAAAAACTGTTTAGCGTATAATGCTAGTAATGGGGGCATTGACTAAGTAAAAAGAAATCGCTAGTTTATACCACTAACAAGGCTCAAAATAGCCGCACACTAACACAGTAACATAATGAGGCTCCATACATGCAAAACGAAGCATTGAGAACTTTGTAAGTGTACAGACCGTTTAATAAGAAGATACTTTATGAAGACAGTTCATACAGAGTATACAGACAGGAGCCATCTTAAAAAATAGTCTCGATAAGTCGATCCCCGAACGCCGTTCATACAGTTCAGAAGTTCAATAAAAGAAAATTCCATTTTTCTCGGTTTAATGAAAACCAATAGGTTGTGATGGTAAGTTTTAAGTGTAAGTTTCACGTTTGAGGGGGTTTAAACCGTGACATCTACACGTTTTCAAAAGTGGACCAACGTGATTATTTCACGTCTTGTCACGATACCGGGTTGAAGAAATATTGTTTAGGCCACTTTGTTTGATATAATCACAACAATTTAACGCAAGTATGGGAATTGAACTCAGGTCTTCTTGTTTAAAGCCCAACGCTTTATCAACTGAGCCACTGCATTGTATTGGAAGGGGTTTTATTGCAGGTTTGGCTTTATTTGTTGGAAAAATAAATATGGAAATAAAATTTGACACAAGAGGGCAGTATAGCCCTGTTTATGGTTTTGAGTTTAAACTAAAAGTTTTCCAAAGTGGACCAACGTGATTATTTCACGTCTTGTCGTGATACGGGTTGGGCACTGAAGTTACAGGAGTTTCTTCCCGTTGCTAAGCAATGGAACTAGGTCGAGTATTTAAGTCTAGACCATTCCAGAGCTGAGAGATCG